>CM035815.1:65177928-65777928 GCA_020458035.1 Magallana ariakensis | reverse complement strand
ATGTTTACATTCTTATCCTCAAATGTACAAAATGACCGCACATCCACCTTAAGTGACACCACTGCATGGCTGTGTATTATTTTCCTTGGTGTTTCAGAGTAAAATCTGGATGTTTAAAGCTTTCAATTTTTTTATATAAGGCCTATGCATTACAAAATACGTAACTGATTTTAGTCAAAACCGGAAGTAATCGAAAAAAGTAAATAGACAAAAACATGTCATACTATAATCACGGTAGACAGTACGTGTACTTTGATGAATTTTGATACATTCAAACTAAATAGCGCTTTTTGACGCTAAAATCACAGAAAACCCCTTAGTGGTTGTTGAAATTTGCATGCAAAGATTCAGACGTTTAAAGGGGGGGGGGGGTGTTATGGGGAAGACAAATACGTTTGCGGAGAATTTATAATTAGTCTTCTGCGCGGAAGATTGAATGGATGCAGGAGATTTAAGATTTTTAGGCCGTTTTGCGGGAGTCTCCCGCGCAATGCGAAAGGGTTAACAGGTATGTAAACGCTGCTGGAGAGAGCATATATATATGTTGTGCTTTGATAATTCAGCACCAAATGTAAACATGACATATTTTACAAGTTCGTAAATCGTTATTAATAATCGGTCAACATTCTCTTTTCTTTTGTTGTAATGATGTATTGCGACGACGCACAAATTAAACGTCTAGGTTCATGTGTTTTCATATATAGCTTTGTATGCTTTTCTGTCTGTAATGTTTGCAAAATTGTTACTATAAATGTTTGCAAACAAAATCAGAAATAACAATATCAAACACATTCATGTAAAGAATTAATACTACAATAACTCTCTTTTTTGATGTCAGAATTACTTTCGCACAGGAACTATATGATAAAATTGTAATCAATGTTTATTAATGATATGTTAATTAAATCATGTTTTCATCAGTTGCTTTTCGTTTTCATTTTCCAAATAAAAAAAATTCTTGATCATTAAAATAAACGGTTTTTACTTTTTTCTCATGAGACTTGTGTACTGTTTTAATGGTCAAAGTTTTAGATTCCTGTCCCTTGTCTGAACAGTGCCGAAGTTTGACACGAACAATTCGACATGGTTATTTTCCGAGTCTAAAGACCGACAAGTAGCCAACGATTCTTTGTCCTGAGATTTGTACACGCATTTAATTGACTTATTATTGCAATTTATGGACTAATTATTAAATAATATTTTTATGATATCACAATGAATAATATTATCACATGCGTCACGATTTTATGTGACGTTGTTGAAATCTTAAATAATTCATTCATCAAAATCAAAAATCAAAATACATTATGTAGATTTTTTACTAAATATTCTTCCAAACCTGTTCAACCATTCATACGTCATCAGGTGTCATGTATCAAAGGCTCTCTCTAACTGGTCATTGGACTCCTTCCATCGACATAATCTTTATGATACCAACACCTGTATAAAACACCTCAACAACCATGGAAACTCACCCTAACAACATGTGTGCCACTCGAACGGTCCACCTGATGATCAGATGATACCGGGATAAAATAGATTCTGTTGACTCTATATATAACAAAGGACGCTGGAGAAAATAACAATAGTCAGTGCATGTTTGTTAATTGTGTTTTGTTTGTTTCTAAACATCTAAACACATAGCATAACTTTGACATGATCTCTTTTCCAAATGCTACGTACTTGTGTATGTAATCACAAAGTTATGAACAAAATGAAAAATGACAATAACACTATCAATCGTCTCAAAATCATTACAGCGAAATACAAATTCAAAGCAGTGCAAACCACGGACCTCAAAAAAGATAAAGGTGTAATCAGGTGCCTAGGAGGAGTAGGCTTTCCCTGCCTACCGGTCGCACCCACCGTGTGCTCATTGTCATGATCATAAAAAACGGAAGAAACCATAGTCAGTCCGGTGTATAAATAATGGTCTAACAAGTATGAAAAACGTCAGTCAGTATGTGTCTTTATGAAACATTGCACTTATTGACAAGGTCGTTGTATTGACCATAGAACTTGCGTAAAGATAATTTTAATCAGGGTTTTGATAGTCTTGTTCCAACAACTTGTTCGTTAGTAGCTTGCATCGTATAAGAAAGTGTTTGTATGTAGTGCATCCTTTTGCAGAAGTTGAGAGACATAAACCCCATAAACAGGTGATGACGTTATTTTGCGATATAAGTAAGGGAAGTTGATGATGGAAAAAATTTAAATCATCACGTTTATCATATAGTTTTGTTGATAAGTTACCCTTTAGGTATTTTTCTAGTAAAATATCCAAATATGAAACAAATGTCTCAGAATCTGTAGTATCTTTTATTTCAAGCTCACTGGATTATATTAATATAAGAATGAAAGTAACTGTTGTTAATGGATAAAACATCATCAATATATATAAATGTCGAGTTGATAGCCAGAGCAAGTGTATTATTCTTCCCTTGTACAAGCTTTTGAATAAAGTCTGCTTCATATGAATATAAAAATAAGTCAGTCAATAGAGGAACACAATTCGTGCTCATTGGAATTCCGACTGATTTGTTGGAAGACCTGGTCTCCAAAAGCTACATAGATGTTGTCTATCAGAATTCAAGCAGCTTTTTAATGTCAACTTCAGAGTAATTGTGTGTGCAATCAGAATTTTTTTTAACAAAATAATTTTGTAGATTTCCAATAACAAGGTAAGAAAATTTACGAATTCCATTTTTATTGAAGAAACAACTGGCAATGATACCAAAAAGCCTAGATTTTAATTTTGTCTTGGTGAATGATTGTATAAAGCGTTAAAAAATCATACGTTTTGGTGTTAATGATTTTGGTAAGATTTTGTGACCTCAAAGTTTCTAATAATTCTTAAGAGTTTTTTTTTAAATAATGTACATTTAATGCATGACAATGTTAAAATATTGTGGGGCATGAAGTAAACAATTTGTTGGGTTAATACTCGAATGCTAAAAACAAAAACGAGAGGCTTACAGGCATTGACGGTCACCGGAGAACTTAAGCCTATAAACCTGTCAGGGGTCTCATGTTTGCATGTCTCAACCGAAACATGAATTCATATAAAGAGGGAGGGGCAGCAAAAATTGGAGGAATCTTCGATTAAATATACTCTAGCTGCAGTGTCTCTAAAATCAAATACATTTTTAACTATATGGCCATATTGGCTTCGCCAAAGGGCCTGTACCCTGAAAGGTCGTACTATTTTGACGGACGACGGACAACGGCGGACGAAAACCAATGACAATAGGTCACCTGAATGACTAAAGTGATCTTAAACAGCTAGATATACATCACCAATAAGCAAGGAGCAAAAATAGCAGTATTTCAGACAGAATGATATACTGAACATATAAATACATTGACACGTTAGGACGGCGAAAATACTGGACGGTTCGGTAGTTTTTTAATATTATTTCTTCTTGTTTATCTGCCACTAGGCATATCAAAACTGTGCTTTTTCCGCTAGATTTTTATGCATAATATACTTAAAAGTTTTTTATATAATGTCTCAATAAAATTGAATAATTATTCTAAATGTACAACGGTAAATCAATAATGATATTCAAAAACTTTGTTTTTGTTATCAATATCCCTTGTTTTTACGAGGTGTCTTTCTTCTAGATTTTTATTTTACAACTGCTATTTGTATTTACTAAAACCTAATATAATTGTAAACAATGAGATAAAAGAAAAATATAATCATGGTAGTAAAAATGCATATTCTCTTAACCCCTTTATCCTGGAAACAATCTCTTTAAGAAATATGTTTACATTGTGGATTCATAACATTTAACATTATTTTTACGTTGATTTAGCCGCACATGGAAAAATTGACGCCAAGAGTATTTTATATATTTTCCTTTAATGAAAATATACGCGAACTCTTAGAGTATAACGAGGTACGGTAAAATTGGGCTTGTTGAATTATTCATTTTATATGAATGTATTTTATTTTTCTTTATATGATTCATCTTTGTCAACTGTGATACTTTCAGTTTTTTCTAAATAAATGAAGATAAAGTGATAAGTTTTGTGCATAATTGACCTATATCAGAATAATGGATCACATACACATCGCTCAATCGCCTATATTATTTGCATTTACATCGTCCTTCGAATATTTTTAATAAATGAGGAGGGGGGGGTCGTTTAATTTCTTTCATATTATTTTTCAATTTCAATTTATTTTTTCATGTTTCTTATCATTTGTGTACAAGTTTCATATTGTGTCAAGAGGTACGACAGCAGGACTTAAAATTTAAATAATCCGCGTAGGAAAACAAAGATTAAAATATCCCAAAGGCGCATTATAGCATATGCGAGCATTTTACATACAGCAATATATTTTCATCAGTTTTAAGTGATAATGGATTTATCTTTTTTAACCTCGGCTGGGGTTAGTGTGGCTCATAAAAGGATCTATTTTGGGCTTTGTTAGGTTTTTTATGTTTGTTTGGTTATTTTATTTTTTAAAAAGTCAAACAGCAAAAGATAAGTTGATTACACATTAATTGCAATCATTTATTTGGATTCTTCCGACCGAGATGGATCTACTTGTGTTTTTGCGGAATGTATTTATTCTTTGTTCGTTTTTTATACCAATGGTGGGGACTTTCTCATTCTATAGAAGAGGTGAGTAATATGCATTTATTGTTAAATGTTTAATTGCTTGATTGATCTATTTATTTTGATTTCATTTAAATATTTTATTCGTAAAGTTGAATTTTATTTATTTATTAATTGTATTATAATCATAGTAATATTCATTCCAATAAGCATATCAAACGCTCCACTGAAAATTGTGCACATTTTTTCAAAGATATTGATCAATAGCTTGATTTGATTTTACTCTGAAAAGCATTAAATGATTTGATTATTTTTAGTTAGTAGTTGCTTCAGGAAGAATGCTTCATGATTGCAATTAAACTTTAATTTAGATTAACCATTTTAATCATTTTATTAGGCCATATTCTGAGATAATTAACAGCATACAGTAAAACATGGTTATTGCGAACACATTTATAATGAATAAAGGCTTACACCGAAGTGATTTTCATTCCCCGTGACTTTATAACATGCTATAAACTTGACGGATATAACGAATTACGCTTATAACGAAGTAAAATCGCCCGTCCCAGGCACTTCGTTATAAGCGTGTTTTACTGTATATATTTTTTAAAAGTAAGAAGTAGTGATTCATAAATCATAATTTAACACCATATGCATTAATTATTTTTGGGTAGCATTCCAATTTAAAGCAAACCAGCAATTTCCATGAACTTTTTATCATACAAAAAATGGCCTTTTGAACGATCACAATAATTCTGTATACAGGGAAATATTCGCCCCGTTATTTTTTGGCCTTTTTATCAGCCAGAGAATTTAAAACTGGGCGAATTTCGACGTCTCTTATATCTTTCTTTAAACACAAGTTTGGCTGTGCGAATTCAAAACGGGGCGAAACCGTTTACAAGTGAAGAAGGGCGAAAATAACATAGGGCAACAATAACCTTGTATACAGTAAAGCAATATTTATTTTAGATATAGATATTACATCGACATACAGTTATAAAGGATAACTTCTTTTTATAACAAGCCCTTATATATTGGTATTGATTAAAAGCCAATTATTGCAATGCGCACTTTAGTAAAATTCGTTTTTACAGGAAATGATTGGCAGCAGAACCCATTTTCAGATATTTCCGCCCAAATATTTTCTGGTAAGCATACTAAATAAAATTATTCAAAATTCAATAACATCAGAAGTAGCTCTATAAATGATGATTACAATGGCATCATTATAAATCATTTAATTTAACCTGTACCATGTGGATTAAAAACTTCAAAACTTCTTAACTAAAAGACAATCTGGTTGAAATGCGTTCTAGTTTTGATATCATTTTCAGAAACATTTATTGTAAAAGTGCATTCTAGATTTTAAAACAGGTAAGTAAGTCCTTGAATTAGTTTTCTTTCTGTGAGACATTGAGGAATTTGTACTGAATAATAATCAAATGATTTTTTACATGCTTCCATTCCTCCGTATTGAGTCGCGATACGTAAACAAATTAATATAGATTTGAACGTGTGACGTCACAGTGATCTCCCGCTAGTTTTCCCGCGATAAATTTAGAGGTGGATCAAACATCTATAATGTGGGTTCAAGTTCATAGAAATGTCTTGATGCTTGTTCTCTCCTTGGATATAACATGTGATTTCATGCTAATAAATTTTGAACATTTTTATCATCTTGTATTTGTTTACGTGCCGAATCACATCGGAGAGAAAAAAGGAACTTTATGAGCCTCGTGTAACATTATGTATTGAGTCGGTGAGAAATGAAAGAAGTTGACTTAAACAAATATAAAATCAATTTAGCACAAAAACAATTACATGTGCCATTTAAGTATGAAATTTTGCTTGAACATTTTGAAATGAGACAACTTTTTTCTTTAAGCAAAAACATTATTCTCTATATTATTTATATTTGAATTCCAAACAATAACTCAAATTTACAGGATATGATTGGCAGCATAATCCATCCTTAGATATTTCATCATCACCCTCCTCTGGTAAGTCATATCTTAAAAAAGAAATTGTACAATTTAATAATGATATGTTAAAAACATTCCGTTTAATTGAAAAGAAATTGGTTTTTTTAATATTAATCCGTTTCTTTAGGAGGTAAGTGCCTTAGAATTTAAGTGGATATGAATACAAAATAATTCATACTAATATGTTTTTGACCCAGGACTATGTGCATAAAAAACTCTTCTGGGAAGATGTTTGGTGTTTTAGGATGAGAACTGTCCTCATGTTGATATGTTTATCTTGAGACTTGAGCTTGGCCAATTTAATACATATTATTTATGTTTATTTGACTTCTTTTCTTCTCCTACCTTATTGTTTTAAGTAATGAAAAGAACATATACCCACCTTTTTTAAAATTCATGTGTCGTAATGTCTTGATTATATGTTGTTGTTTTTTCGGTTTTTTTAGGAACATACTAAATTGTAATCGATGAAAGATCCAAAAGAATAAGATGATTGTACTTTAACTGCATTTAATTCTTAAGGTCAATTTAGAATGTTAAACCAATTTTAAAGCAGTCTGATTAACAGGTAACATGTGGCAGAATCAGCCGACTTGGGACCCGCCCCCTCCTTTCGTTTCAGGTAAGGTTAATATACAAGCTACAATACATATATTTTGTATGTGGCTGTGGTGTTGTTTATATGAATTATTTGAGTGAATGTGGTAGTTAGATTACTTTAAAACATTGTTTTAAATTTCCAATTCAAGTTAAATTTCATGTAGAATATTGATTTGGAAGTCACATAAATACGATTACTTGTTTTTTCCAAAGTTGAGGGTCTCGCATTTTAATGAACCAACAGAATTGGTACGAGAAACTCTCGATACAGATAAAGAGTTATACATACCTGAACAAAATTTTGAATGTACTCAATAGAAGACGCAAAAGTGAATTTTAAAAAATCCTAGAGATTTTTATCTTACTGTATGGAAAGTGCGAAAATGCTGTTGATTTGGATCACCGGCTATACTATTGTCGGGTATCTCGAATTTACTGTCTGCATATTTAGACAAAAATGTAATACTAAACACTTTAAATCAACTTTGATTAAAATTTTATCAAACTACCTGGGCAGTACTAATGTTATTCATAAATTTTAATTGTATTTTTTCTTTTGTTTTCATTTTTGGTCATTTTTTGCAGGCATTTATCATCAGTCTGATTGTTAATGTTTGAATATAGATCCATTTAAGTGAGCTTTGGAAGTTGTCAATAAAAGGTGTTTATTGCTATATATTCCACGAATATATACCAAGCATTTTTAATTATATTCGATTCCTGGTTCTTTTGCATGCCTTGTGAATTACACCTAATATACGTATACCAACACCTGTTTTTGAAAGCATCTTTTTTGTCATGACAGCTATAATATTTTCGGGTAGATCTCATGTATAGCGTATTATGCATTTGATACTCAGCACTACAAATTATGTAATAATATTAAATTTTACATTCCAAACCATACTCTTTTAATTATATAAAGACGTCATTATCCAAATGTCTTTTTCAGGAACAGTATTCATCTCGGTTTTAGGAACAGTATTCATATAAAGACGTTACCATACAAAAAACTAACTGTTATATACCCAAATGAGTCATAACATTTCCATTCAATGCAACACAATTATAACAAGAACGCAAATCCTCAAAATATAATAAAAATGAATAAAACTTCATTTGATGTTTTTTGGACTGATGGGCAAAAAAAGTATAGCCATCGCGAAAAATTGTTGCAAACAAATCATAGCATTGGCCTAAACATAAAGTAAACACCGTGCCGGATAATTATGCCAGTGCCAAGGTGGCATTTTTGCACCCGTCTAAGCTGCATGTATCGAAAAATTCAAATACGCCACATAATAGACCATTGCTTAAAGAGTTTAAAACCACCTTTGTTTTTATTGTGTCTCACCTGTCAGGTGAGATATTTACCTTTCAAAAATAAATTCCTACAGGAGAATAATTTTTCCTATAGGAAAAACAGTATTCCTATAGGAAATTAGAAATTTCCTATCGGAATACAAGAACTTCCTATAGGAATTTCAATTCCGATAGGATTTTATAGAATCCGATAGGAAATTTTTATTTCCTATAGGAAAACTACCTGTCTGAGTCAAATTCCTACAGGAAATAGCTTTCTCCTATAGGAAATATAATTCCTATAGGATTTTTAGAAAATCCTACAGGATTGTCAATATTTCCTGTAGGAGAATCGTTTCTTCTATGGGAATTATCATTTTCCTATAGGATATCAATTTTTAAAGGTAAATATCTCGCCTGTCAGGTGAAACACGCTAAAAACAAAAGTGGTTTTATACTCCCTAGACAATGGTCTATCATTTGGTATATATGGATTTTTCCGAAACTGCATCTTAAGCGGGTGCAAAAATGCCACCTTGGCACTGGCATAATTATCCGGCACAGTGTTAGTAGCTCCTTTTCTTATAATTACACTGTTCATTTAAGTTTTGTTATGCTTTTCGAGTAACCTTGAGTAATAAGATTTTCCACGATAACTCAAAACTAGCTTTTCTGAAATATTTAGCCTACTTTATCCCCTTCGAAGTTCTGCATTTTCAAACACACACAAGAGTACCCAAATCAATATAGCTAGTGATTTAAATCAACCACATTTTCGATAATCACTTTCCATACAGTGAATCTGGGACGACAACCTAGTATGGAACTACTTATTACTTAAAGGAGTGTATATGATGATGACCTCATCAATTGAATTTACATACATATTTTGCCGTTTTCAGTTTCATCTCAATGCCTTAAATACGAAGTTAAGACTTTGTCACAATCGTATTTACTTTATTCGTCGTTTTTCATTTTTGCACAAAAGATTAATTTATACAGATTCTTGTCAGAATGCATTACATGTTCAGAGCAGTATGTTATATAGTCTTTTCGAAAAAGAGTACAAAAAAACAATAACCTGTTTGTCTCATTTAATTTCTAATGCAAAACTAAGCGCTATTTCTGGTGTCTTAGATACAGGAGCTAGTTCCTAAAGCACAGAATGACCGCTCAAAAGACTTATATTAAGGGGGAACAGGACGTTGCAGTGTAAAATTATTTCTCAATAATTTTTTTTTGCTTTTTTTTTAGCACGTTTACATTAAGATGTCCACTACAAGATGCATTATTTTCATGACTACTTTCTTACCTTGCAAGGGAAATATTTTGATCGGAATTATCCCCCTTTTCTGTCGTTATGAATTTTTTCAAACAATTTCAATTTTCTGCGATAATTATTTTATTAGATGGAATTTATTTGCAAATTATATTCATTAATTTTAAGAATAGAAACAAATTTCAAAATCATTTACAACATTGGCTTTTTTACATAGCTTTATCATAATTTTATCAAAATATTGCTCAAATCAGCACTTCAAATTTTGAAGGTTTTGATTCTAAAGTGATGGCACAAAAAAAAACTGTCAATTAATTTTTGAACAAAATTTCATATATCAACCTTAGCGTGCGCTTTATTACTTATAAAACTTTGATGGCCACTTTCTTGCCATTCAAAAGAGATACTACAATAGGAATCACCCATACCCCTTATTCTGGAATTATGACCTTTTGTGACAATTTCTGTTTTAAACTATTAAAAAAGTAATGCATTATTTAAATTTATCAATTATAAATTATCTGATTATATTAACCGCTAATGATTTTATACATTTACATTTCTAAAATTAAAATGTTAAATTTCCCCCAACTCATGTTGTGAAAATGACTACTTTAGAGACGTTGAGTACGGAAAAGGATCTATCAAATCCTGTATGACGTCAAATTGGATAAATGACATCATAGCATCATACAATCAAATCAATTATGACGCCATAATAGAGTTAGCACATCAAAGTATCATTGCAATGATAGTCACGTGATACGTGTCCTGTTCCCCCTTAAAACCTTTTTTAGCAATGTTGCTACATGGCAATTTACAATAATCCTTCCAGAAAGTGTTTGGCAACAAGAACCATTTCCAAATCCTTCTGTGTCAAATTCAGGTGAGTCAATAAAGAGCTGCAAAATAAACAAGAGTTGTTTATCGCAGCATTCAGTTTGTATTTGTCTTTTTCGTAGTTTTTAAGTTTTAATTTACCTTTTGTATACATTTCATCATGGAGCTTTAATTCTTTAAAAATTGCAATTACCTAATATCAGGAAATGAGTGGCATCAATGGTCACCTGATTTTTCACCCTCGACCAGACAGTCAGGTAAGGAACTTTTATATCAGTGACGAACGAGGGCTGTTCATTCAATTGCAATACACAGAAATTAGATGTACTTTTCTTTAATTTTTTATTTACATTCACTCAATAAAAATACCCTTAACTGTACTCATGCAAGACGTATCTTAATTAAGCTTAAGAATGCGCCTATGTACTCCAAAAAAGGTATACCCCTCAGACACCGAAGCATGGCTGAATCAATAGAAAAAAGTCACATAGTTCTAAATTTGGTGAAGAAGATCTAGTTGCTGAACTACAAATTCAAACAAAGAGTAACCGGTGTATTTTAAAATGTGTGCAGGGTATTATCATGTTAAAGTTTGGTCTTTCTCATTCCTGAATATGTTCTACTGATCTTGTACAATTATTTTATTTGAGATCATAATTATGAACATAATGGACGTGTGTTGCATTTCTACCATTTTTGGTGAAAATCTGAATAACTACACCTTTAGAATGAACGAAAAATTTCCTTGTCGTCTTTTTGGGGTTTGCATTTGTGGGCGGTTTGTTATATTTAGTAGGTCACATCTTATTTCCCAGTTCTTCTGGGTTCTAAAAAAGTGTAACAAAGTTTAATTTCTCGTCAAAAATTAATGTTTTCGTTTATAAATCAAAATTTCGAACATTTTTGGTAATTTTTTGAGAAGTTGAAATTGCTCTTGCTTTTGTTTATTATTGAAAATGTGGGGAACCGCCTTGCAGAAACCTTTCTGACACCCAAATGTTTTTTTTGTTCATTATGGATTTTTCTGCTACGTTTGATTTCTCATTGAAAACTTATTAATGCCTTCTTGTTTGTTGATAATTTTAAATTGAATATGTACATAATTTGAATTATCTTATACAACGGTAAACGGTTTAAATAGATACAAAACATTTCCAGATATTAACTTCATGTGTTCTTTAAAAATTTCTTTGACCGTAATATTCATTCGAATAAGATATTTGATATACATGTACGACTACATGTTTAAAATTTCAATTCGGATTTTTCGTTTGATCTTAAATCAGTGTCTTGAGGATGGATCTGAAGAAAGTTGTACTTTGAATACAGTAAATCAACTTTTATTCGCATGCGAGAATTTTTTGCGAGAGCGTCATTGTATAGGGTCATATAGTGGTAGGAAAAAAATCAGACGTTGAAACGGCTTGGTCATGAAAATAAGTCGCCGAAAACTAGTTTATATCAGGTAAATCGGGAAATAAAGTCGTCGCGAATAATAGTTGGTTTATTGTAATGCTTTGTAAAACTTTTTTGATCCCATGAAAAAAATGACAATAACAAACCGTCAATTTAATAGTAAGGATGACATTAAAGATTTCGAAATATTGCCAATCTAAGCAGGTTTGAAATTTAAACTGAGTACATGTAGTCTCAATTTTTAATGAATAGCCCTCGTATAGACACAATAATGTTGAATTATAATCATAATCTGATGTACATGAAACTTTAAAGAAGTGAATCTATAACATGGTATGGTGTGATAGAACGACTATGAAAAGTACGGCAACATTATGAACATTAAATGCTTTGATAATTGTTATGTATGTTTCATTTTAAAATCACTTAAAAGCAAATTACGCCTCTGTTTTAGGTAGTTCCAAGTGCCATTTTCATTCATGGATGCCTCATCCTTATTGCGAATTGTGTCAACAACTATCTCAGGATCACAAATGTCATTTATATTGTCTATGTTCTTAGATGATGACATTGGGGTCTGACATTTAAAAACAAAAAAGGTGGTTGCACATGCGATTTTCAGGAATGAATACAGACAACCTCATAGGAGACGAAACACGCCATGTATTTTTTTAATGAAATGAGTTTAAAAGTGTGTCAATAGATGACTATATTTCTGTTTTGATTATATTTTTTTTTATCTTATCGTTACGATTTCTAAGGGGTAAAGAATTTTTATGTAGCTTTTCTGTATGTAGTGTTTGCAAAATTTCAAAACAAATGTTAAGAAACAATACTATGATAAGTCTTGTATAAGAGAACATTTTTTTCAATGTCAGAATTACTTTGGCAGCGCAACCAGATGATCAAATTGTAAATAATATTTATTATTTATATGTCAATTAAATTATGTTTGCATCAGTTGCATTTTTCTTTTTAATTTTACAAATAAAGAAAATTTATGGATCATTCACATTAACGGTTTCTAATTTTTTTTCTCATGAGACTGGTGTATTGTTCTAATCGTCAAAAGTTTGGGATTCCTGTCTGTGCCGAATTCTGTAAACAAGAATAATTTGACATGGTTGTTTTTCGATTCTAAAGACAGACCAGTAGTTAGGGATTCCTTTTCCTGAAATTTGTACTCTCATTTGATTGATTTATTTAATGCAAAATATAGACTAATGATCAAATAATTATGATATCACAAAGATTAAACTTTTCACATGTTCTATGATTTAAATAGTACATTGATCTACAATAGTTGACACATATGTCAACATCACCTAGAGAACGATTTACGTCAGCATCGAAATTATACGGAAAAAAGTTACATATCGGACGAAAAGGAAAATGCGTGGTCATTAGGAGCTTAAAAAATTATGCCGTTCATTGTGATATATTGTTAACATTGGTTAAAATGGAGATCAAAACTTCAAATCATAGAGAACATTCAATTCAATTCAATTCTGCGTTATAATCTTTTATAATTATACTGATATAAACGTGTTTACCTGCGTCACTGAATGATTTGCGTCACAATTTCACATGACGTTTAAATCTCATATACTTTGTTAAATCAAAATCAAAAGACATGAGGTAGATTTTAATCTTGATGGTTCCAACAGCTGTATTCAAACATTTCGGCAGTCCCGAAAACCATCCAGTGTGCCAGTCCACCGGTCCAACAGAAGACTTGGAGATGAACTTGTTTTGTTCTTGTATGTGTAGTTTGCCTACAACATAACGTGTATAACCTTATATGTAGTGTATTTTTATCAACTGACAGCATTTTAGTCAGATTTGGGCAGAAACAAGCCAGTTCAAAAATGTTTCATCTTTATCATCAAATGTACGAGATGGTTGCACATCACCATTAACTTAAAATTTCATGCTAGTGAATTTAATGCTTTTTGAATGCTTTTGATTTTGCAAAGACAATCTACTTCTATGTTAAGCCATCATGCATATAGATGATTTTCTGGATCAACTCTTTACCTAGTTAATAATTTTAAAACCGTCTCTAAATTTTACTCATTTCTGACCTTTTATTCTAATTAATGCGCATGCATTGCATTACAATGATAAGATATTGCATGATATTAATTCAACAGTTTTTTGGTAAATGCTCAAACAATATTACTAACCATTCAAACTAAAAACAAAAACAAACATGATGAAAAAATGACAATAACAAACCGTCAACCATCTCAAAAATCCATAAAACGAAATACAAATTCAAAGCAGAGCAACACGGACCTCCAAAAAGATAGAGGTAGGATCAGGTGCCCATGAGAAGTGAGCATCCTCTGCTGACCGGTCACACCCGCCGTGTGCTCTTTGTCGTAATCGGGAAAATAAATACCGCAAAAAACCGATGTAATGTCTCCGTTAGATTGAATAAAATTTCCAAAACAATTAATGAACAATTTACAACTGTACATAAATGTACAACAGTTAATCAAAAATGATATTAAAAAACATTGTTTAAGTTATCAATATCCTTGGGGGCGGGGGTTATCAAATGCCCGGTTAAAAGGTGTCTTTCATCTAGATTTTTTTTTATCTTAGAACAGAAATTTGTATTAATATTAAAATCTTATATAACTGTAAACTTAGAAAAGACATAATTATGTTAGTAAAAATGCTTGTTCTCGAAACCACTTAACACAGAAATAAAATTTTTAAGAAATATGTTTCTAATGTGGATTCAGAACATTTAACATTATTTTGTTCGGTAATCTGGCCGCACATGGAAAAATTAACGCTTACAGTAGCTATACTTATAAATTTAGACATTTTTCAAATAAACTACAAAATGCCTACACCAGTGTAACTGCTTACACCTTTGGTATTTCAACACGTGTGAGATGATGTCCGTAAGCTATAATTGAATTTTAACAAATAAGTATTTATTGTGAAATTAATCAAAAGCCTACTTTCAATTTCGATAAATAAGCACGAAATAGCAAAAATGAGCGTAAGATGGTGAACACGCTTTGGCGGATCCAAGTCAGGGGTAGTCTGGATCAAAATATATACTTGCACTGAAATAATATTAAATAATTACGTAAAGAACGAAAAAATTTACTGTTAACTTATTTAGAGTATATATATAAGTCAAGATTTCACAAATGTTTAACAAAAAGAATGAGCCAATTCGTTTTTTGATTGCGCGAATTTAGTTTTGATGGATAGCACGACCTCTGGTGAGAGAGTGGGATAGAACTTTCCAGAACGTGGTAACCAAGAACACGGGTTGACTAATTAACGTCATGGTGAAAAGTGTAGACGATTTCATCATTCATCGCGGGCACATACCTTGGATCGGGCATCTCTGGTTAATACAAAAAAAGTTAATAAATAAAATGGAATAATTTAAAGCGATTTTAGTTTTGATGGAAAAACTTTATAGAACGGGATGCCCCAGGAACGCAGGTTGACTAATTAACGTCATGGCGGAAAGTGAAGGGCGAGTTAACCATCGGATAGATACTTTGCATCTGACAACTTTGGTTTAAAATATGCACATAAATATGCTTACCCTATCTTTTTTTTAATCCATACATTGTTATACCATGACAGATTGGTAGTCAACCTTAGACATTAATTTGTGAACAATGAACAGATTGCGTTATGCATTAAACGTGAAAGTTTAATAAAGGGGATGACCCCCGCCCCTCCCCATTAAAAAAAAAAATTATCTGAATTTTTTTTTTTTTTTTTTTTTGGACAGTGATTATCATAAAAATTATAATGTAATTTAAGCTAAAGAACAAAATTTAGAGATACGACGCAGTAAATACCTACCCACTGGTTTGAAATAAAAAAAAAAAAGAAAGGTCTTTCTATCCTGCAACAAAAAGGCCACATACATAAATATAACATCAATTTCAGTTTAGATTTTCCAACCCGCTCCTCTAAATATCCAGCCATGCAGATAGTTTTTTATTTCAATTTTAAAGAATAGGTTAAGAAAGCAATTAAGAAAAAACTGTACACAGTATATACAACAATGAACAAAAAACTGGTTCAACATATTTACATTGTATCGTATTAATGTATAAAGTGTTAATTTTCGCGCTTGTGCGGTAAATCATCCAGTTTTATACATTTTTCTTTATTAACAATATTTGCGAACTCTTTGAGTACAGTGAGGTACGGTCAAATTGTTGATTTATTTATTTTATATGAATGCGTTTTACATTTCCTTATATGATTCATCTTGTCATTTGTGATACTTTCAGTTTTTCTAAATAAATGAAGATAAAGTGATAAATGTTGTGTATATTTGACCTATATCAGATAATGGATCACATACACATCGCTCAATTGCCATAATTATTTGCATTTGCACCGTTCTTCGAATATTTTCATGATAAATGAGGGGGGAAATTGTTTTATTTCTTTGATACTATTTTTTTATTTAAATTTTTTTTCATGGTTCTTATCATGAAAAAAATGACAATAACAAACCGTCAACCATCTCAAAAATCCATAAAACGAAATACAAGTTCAAAGCGGAGCAACACGGAGCATCATTTGTGTAAAAGTTTCATATTGTGTCAAGAGGTACGAGAGCAGCACTTTAAATTTAAACAGAACGAGTTCAAAAACAAATAACAAAAATATCCCAAAGGTGCATCATAAAATATGCGAACATATCACATACATCCATAAATATTCATCATTTTTAAATGATAATGAATTAATTTTCTTTAAGCTCGGGTGGGGTTACTGTGTCTTATTTAAGGATCTATATTGGGCTTTGTTGTGTTTTTAAATGTCTGTGTGGTTATTTTATTTTCTTTTTGAGGAAGGCAAACAGCAATAGATAAGTTGATTACACATTATTTGCAGTCATTTGATTGGCCACTTCCGACCAAGATGGATCTACTTGTGTTTTTGCGGAATGCTTTTTATCTTTGCTGGTTTTTTATACCAATGGTGGGAAGTTTTTCATTCTATGGAAGAGGTCAGTAATCTACAACTATTTGGGTTTTTTTTTTTATTATTGATTGGACGATCTATAAATTTATCGATTTCAATAATTTTTTTGACCCGCTATTTTTAATTTAAAAATTTTTTTTTTACTTGTTTTATAATAATAATAATCATTTCAATAAGCATATCAAAAGCTTTACTTAAAATGCGCAATTTTTTTCCAATTACATTGATGAATAATAAGATTTATTTTTGCTCTGAAAGGCATTCAATGTTTTGAAATATTATTTAGTTGGTAGTTAGACATTAAGACTGCAGCATAATTGCAATTGAACTTTGATTTAGAGTAACCATTTCAATCACTTTATTGTCAGGCCATTTTCACGACTACCAGAATGTGCCAACTTCCTTTGACACAGGTATGACAAAATAGTGGGTATTTTTTCTTTCCTACTTGTTTGTTTTATTTCCAAACAACCTTCTTTTGGACACTGTATTATCATTTTTTATACATTTGCACGTTTATACAAATGCACCATTGCACATTTTCCTAAAGCATACAACGAATATTTGCAGCCTTTTGTCGCTACTTGGTTTGACATGTTGTAAAATACTTTCAACATAGTATTGAGGTGGATCAACACATAAAATGTATTAATTGGTCATTAAATATTTCCCGTAGAAATTTTTCTTTTATGAAATAGTTAATAATCACCTATCATATTTTTAAAATAAGAATACTATTTTAGTAGCGAATACCATTATCATAGTTCTATTCAACAGCCTTTGTGCTTTATATTATCAAGTACTAATGTTTTAGCTCTGATAAAATTGAATGCTGAAATATAATTTTATTTGTAGCAAAAAAGAATGTTTTGAAACATGAATTATGATTTTGTTGTTAAAAGATTGCAATAAGACTAAACTATTTTACATTAAATTTAAAAATAGAAAATATGAATTGTTAAATAAAAGCACTTTTAAAAGACACTTTGATATCTCATATTGTTGTTATTTAACACTTTTATATCGATATCGCTTCTAAAACAGGTATTTAAAACATCCAAAAAGTTTATCCAACTGTCGGAGTCATTTCAGACAAAACAAGATCAAACTATTCACTTTTAAGATACTTCATTATGTGTTTATAGATTTAGAGCATTTCTTTTAAGTTTTTGGGGCGTAGAATTTTATAAGTGGTATGTAAGTCCCTAAAATAACCCATTTTCTGGGAAAAGAAAACTTGGATTCAAAAGGATTGGACACAAGATTATTTTTTTTTTAAATATTCTTTTTTCTTGAACATAACTAATGGTTTTCATAAAAATATATTTTTTTTAAATTTAAATATCAATGAATTTTATAAAACTGTACTATACAAGTTTTCTCAATTAAGTGTAAAACGACAAAAAAAAAAGAATTGTTTTGAATAACGTAAAGAGAGGAGAGGCTTCTCTGATAATGTTATTAAGGAGGAATGCCATAGCCAATTTTTATCCTAAAAATCGTTTAACTAACATATTTGATGCAGAAATTCCTTGTTTAAAGAACGATATCTGATTTAATTTATTTTCTGTATCAGAATAAATACAAAAAGCAATATTAAACAATTAACAACATACATCCTTTTTAAAAATAAGAAATCATGTTTCAAAAATCATATTTTATCAGCAAATACATGAATTATTTCAGTGTTGCATTCCACTTTAAAGCAAACCAGACACTTCCCCAAAACATTTTATCAAATAAATAAAAAATCTAATCGATCACAACAAGAAAGCAATATTTAACTTAGATACATCAATTACTTTAACACATTGATATAAGAAAAAACTTCTTTCGTTAGCAAAGCCCCTTTTTTGTATCGGGATTGATTGAAAGCCATTTTTTTTTAATGTTCATGTTGGTAAAATTCGTTATTTACAGGAAATGATTGGCAGCAACACCCATTTTCAGATAGTTCGTCCCCATTCTCTTCTGGTTAGTAATATTAATTAATAAAATTTAAAAATTATAATTAATATTTCAGCCTAACGGAGAAAAAAATTACAAAGACATTTTCCAAATTCACACCCGTTTCTTTATTGTCCAATAAGAATTTATTATCAGAAGTAGTTTTTTAACTTCATGATACATTACAGTAAAACACGGTTATAACGAAGTGCCAGAGACGGGCGATATTACTTTGTTATAAGCGTAATTCGTTATATCCGTCAAGTTTACAATATGTTATACAGTCACGGATAATGAATATCGCCTCGTTGTAAGCTTCAATTCATTATAAGCGTGTTCGTCATAACCGTGTTTTACTGTATTATTAATCATACAAACTTGTACCATCTGCGTACAGAGTCTACTTCTCAAATTTTTAAATATAGGGTATTCTGATTGAAACGTGATTTAGTTTTGATTTTAGAAGGATATATTGTGGAACAAGATTTTATATCATAACCATTTTTTGTGCAATTTAATTATTTTTTTTAGTTAGGTATTTATTTCTCTGAACATTTTGACAGTTTTTAATTTCAAACTTGCTGTTCATTATCAATTACTTAGTATCGTTGGATTAATTAACAGAAAACGTGTGGCAGGATCCGCCGTCTTGCAAACCGTTCCGTCCCTTTGTTTCAGGTAATGTATGTGGCTGTGTTTATTAATCAATTGAAAATAAGGGTCGTTAGTTTTCAATTATGTTGACATACCTTAAAACATCATATATAGCTTTGAAGTCCAGCTAAGTTCATACAAAATTTTATTTTTGAGACAAAATCTTACAGAGGCGTGGTAATAGTTTGCGAGTCCTTCGAATAATTGACTAAGAGAGAGAAAAAAAAACGTTTGCGTTAACTTATAAATATATATATATATATATATATATATATATATATATATATATATATATATATATATATATATATATATATATATATATATATATATATATATATATAAAAGTAATTTATAACTACCATAACAATTCATTAAGTGAATTAGTTAAAGTTATATCTGTCTGACATTAATAAAAAACCTGTTTTCTATAAACGTTACATTTATATGACCTATTACGGAAGATGATGGTGTACTGGCCTTTTTAAATTGTTAACACCTGAAATAACTGAGATGGCTTTATTTATTTAAAGCTAACTTGTTTTATTGGATTTCATATTATAACATTGTTGAATCGTAAACATAAAAAAACAAGTATTCCTTTTAAAGGAATGATCGGCAATAATGATATATTGATAGCTAGAAGCAATCAACATGATCAGTTTGATGTAAAATAATAAAAAACAAAATACTGTATTTTTACAAAATATAGAATATTTTGAATCTGTACACCATAATTTCATTGTTATAAACCGTCAACAAATTTAATTTTGAAATAAATTTGGGAAAAGCCGTTCGTAAACTCCTTGTCTAATTTTATATTTTTAACGTAATTATTAAATATTAATGTATCTTCTTCTTCTTCAGAGTACTGAGTATAGGGCTCTTCAAAGAGCATTAACACGTATACAAAGAAAGAGTTGTATTAAAATAATTTAATGCAACTGAAAAACATTGAATGCCATCATAACTTGCTATTGAGGTCGCATTATAACGTAACCTTGTTTATAAATCAAGCCGTCTTCCTAGCTACTATTATGCAACATCAATAGATCGAGGTCAGTTCATGGAGCATCTTCTTATGATTGAGGTCAGTTCATCGAGGTCAACTGCATTACTGAATGAATCTTTCGATCGAAATTCTTACGCGTGAGACAAAATGTGCATTCTTGAATTAACAGGTCGAACTGTATTTTATATATGTTTGCATCTCTTAAGGTAAATGAATTGAAATAAAACCGAGTAAAATGTTATGTAAATACTAAACCAAACTTCAAGTTTTTATAAGAACTACTTATGCAAGCGGAATGTGTGCGCACGTGGAAGAATTTGCCGGATGCCTCATATGGACACAACAGTGATCGGCCGAAGCCGATCACAACAAGACGTAAAAAGGCCAGAGATACACGTGTTTTTTTGTGTATCTTTTTTTTTTTTTTTCTTTTTTTGGAGGTTTTTTTGGCAAAAATAACCTTCAAGAATGCATTAAGAAATTTGTATTGATTGATAATTAAAAGGATGATTCAAACTTCGTAGAAATGTCTTGATTCTTGTTCTCTTCTTAGATATAATATGTGGTTATCATGCTAATGAATTTCAAAAAGAAACATTTGCAAATCATAAAACTATCACATAATAATATGACCCTACAAATGCAAGATTCATCAATACCTGGTATATAGTTGTGGTAAAAGCAAAATTGCCAGTTAACAAGACAAGAGAAAGAAACCACTATGAAGATGCTGCATGTATTCTGAATACAAACCTTGTTTGGCTCATAGATTTGATAGGGTTGTTCGGAAGTTATTGAGACATTTCTTCTTTCTCCCTTGGGAAAAGAGATAAATCATTGAGATTTCACCAGAAAGTAAACCAGGATATCTTTTATTAACGTAAAACTTTTGAAGTTAATGACATCATTTATTCATCATTTTATTATCATGGTAAGCTAACAAACTTGTCTACATCCAATGACCCGGAGCAACTACAAACTCATCGCAACGTCATTTTAACGTTTCTCCTTGGTCCTATGTTTTAAACACCTTACAAACGAACGGAAAACATGAACTATTCTTTATTTTTCATATTTTCTTTTTATTTTGAAATGGCAACAGTTACATATTCTCTCGATTCTTGATTTTTTCTGTGAACAAAATCGAGTTATTTCTTCCCAAAAGTCAAATTACTGTGAAACTTCTCTTACATTCATTCTGTATATATCCTAGAACTGTTAAAATCAGTGTGTGTAAAAAGTACTTGATATTTAGTCCCTTTGTTTTAACTCTAATTAAACAACCAGTAAATAAACCCCAATTAACTGAAGCTTTTGACCCTTTTCCATCGTATAGTTTTTATTTAAGCAATTTCTTGGCCAAAAAAGGTATTCTCCCGAGATTCACGCCAATTTTATGCATATTCGTTGCGCCGCCTTTACGTCGAAATTCAAAAAACCGTCTCAGTCAGATTTCAATTGCTTGGTAAATGTTTTGGTACTTTCTTTATATTTTAACTCGAACACTGGTAAAACTTACACAGAAATAGTCACACTAAATAGCAAAATGAACATACATAATTAGATTTTTTTTATCAATAATTGTAGGTCCACCAACACTTAAAATGTAGATGTTTAAGTCTTTTTCAACTCTGAGTTTGCGCCGGGTACTTATGACAACTTAGTAAGGATATATATAATCTGAAGAAATATATTGATTTAAGAAATGAACTCAATGTCTACCCAAGTTATACGAGTATAACCTGGGTTGGTACACTTAATAATCCGCGAAGCGGATTGCTCCAACCCAGGTTATACGAGTATAACTTAGGTAGATATTAAGTTCATTCCTTATAATTTAATTTTCTGTGATTTACTGTACAAATTGAGTGCGTTTTACTTTTAAAAATGATATTAATCTGTTCAAAATTCAAACGTCAAGCGGATCAATACGTTTTTGACGTTGGTGCATTGTGACGTGTCTTGTGACGTGCTAACCAGGTTATACAAATTTAACTAAATTTTTCTATCCAATCAAATGCCGCGTTACAACCAGAATTAAATTATACAAATTTAACTAAATTTTTCTATCCAATCAACCAGAATTAAATTAAAATTTAAATTTAAATTCGCCCGCTGGCAACCAGGGCGAAAGGGGTGAAATTAAAGCGCGCATCATGGAATATGCCAGCAGAGCAATTGCTATTCATAACGCCATGTTCACTAAATAATCGTTGTTTATTACTTATATTTGCATTTTACCACTTGCAAATACCATGTATAAACCTAAACCTTGATATTTAACGTGATATAACGTTAGCTATTGCATCAAAAATAGTAATGTATTTTTAAATTTTTTTTTACTCTCATTGATTTGTTAACAGAATAAATGATATGTTATTCCTTTAAAATGTTAATATAGGAGATGTTTTCAATACACCAATTTTAGGGAGTTGGAGAAAAACACATGTATCGTATAAATTGTTTAAGACTTATGATTTATAACGTCATGGAAAAGTATATGACGTCAGACCTTTATGACGTCATAGTACGCCAACAGTAAGGTACATAAATCATGGTATAAGTATGAAGAGTTATCTTTCCTTGTACTTTGAATTTTGTACAGGAAAATAAAAAAATCAAACACTTTCGTTTTATTTGGGTACATTTTTATTATACAATAATAAATAACTTTTGTAATTGATTAAAATTAAATATGAATAAAACTAAAATACTTTGTGTTGTATTTTAAACTTCAGGTAATTTATATTAAACACCACATATTTTTGTTATTAAAAATATACACTATATATACGAGTAAAAATCATTTTTATTTTAGTTGAGAATTTGCTATTTGAAAGTCTGTGAGGCATAATTGTGCAGGGAGAGCAATTGCGGTTATAGAAAAATAAATGCAACTGCTATGACTAGGGTTATAGTGGAAAAGAACAATGGATATGCAAATATTTCCCTATATTTACATTCTACTGTGTTTTCTCATTAAATTCTGTGATCTTTAAATGCCTCTTAATGCAACAAGTAATCACTGGGTACTCAAAGGTTAAAATGACGAGTTTTATTATGACGTCACAAACGTTGAACGCTCTAAACTGCAACGTCACAAGCGAAAATCAAAGTTCACGCTTGTGGCTGTTACTGTGGCTCTTCCATTAATATTAACTTACCCTTAGGATAAGATAAGAATTTTAAGGTATGAATCACATTTGCAGACAAGGCAAGAAGTAAAAAAAATGTAAGTATAAGCATTAAATCATGATTTTTTTAAGTATACACTCTCATAACTGCAGCGATGTGTGCATACAAATTTTCATAACGCGCTAACGCGCGTTACTCAATTTGTATGCACACACCGCTGCAGTTATGAGAGTGTATACTTCAAAAAATCATGATTCAATGCTATAGGATACAGTATTCGAGAAAATATACATCTATATATATTTTCATCAAAATACTATCTATACAAGACGTTTTGCTTGACAGAATATTTACATGTTCAAAGCACCACGTTATATAGTCTATTAAAAACAGTATGAAAAATTACAACCTATTTGTCTCATATAGATTTCAATGCGAATTTTAGCGCCAATGATGTCATAGATACAGGTGCAAGTTCCTACAACACAAAATGCACTTTTAATTTGGCTAATTATGGCTTGTTTTAACTTTATAATTATTGATTTTGTTCCATGTCATCCCACAATAATCCTTTCAGGAAATGTGTGGCAGCAAGAATCATTTCAGGATCCATCTGTGTCATCTAATTCAGGTGGGTCAATTAAGAGCTGCAAAATAAACATGAGTTGTTTATCGCAGCATTTGGTTTGAATTTTTCGAAATTGCTGCAGAGGGAGGGAGAGTATTATGAATTTTCTCACCAATTTTTCCTCGGTTTTAATTTTCTTTTTTTTCACCTATTGGTATATACATTTTATAATGGACAATTTATTTATATTACCGTTAATCCAATATCAGGAAGTGAGTGGCATAGACGGTCACCTGATCTATCACCCTCGGTCCGACAGCCAGGTAAGAATTATTTAATCATGCAGTTACATATAGGCACGGTATAATAATGTTGTAAAATAATCTTTATCTAATAAACATAACTTTAATAAATGAATTTCTATCCAACATATATCGGTATGCCGTTATAGAACCACGGCATATGAAAAGTAAGACACTGTGTAAGAAATCAACATTAAATGGTTTGTGGGTTTTTTTAATTTAAAATTATTTTAAATGCAAATCACGTCTCTTTTACAGGTAGTTTCAGGTGTCGTTTTTCTCCATTGATGAGTTATGGCTATTGCGCTTACTGTGTAAAAAAGTACGGTTATAAAGCATGTATAATGTTTTGTCCATGTCCTTAAATGTTGCCATTGTGGCCCGACATTCGATAAACAAATTGGATAAACGTGTGATTTGCCAGAATGGATTAACAGGTACACAGACAGCCTCATAGAAGATAAAAAAGCGCGTGCTTTCAAAATAGAAGCTGCAACTATAGTGATTGTCAAAATATGTCAATAAGTGACCGTAATTCTGTTTGTTGTTACCATTTTTATGGGGATTGTGAATCTATTGAGAGTCCGCAGCAGTTTGATGCTACACTTGTCCATTTAAAAAAGTGATATTACGGTACTAATATTATGTTTTGTTAGTCACTAAAACAGAACCAATATAAAGTGATAGTACGGTACTAATATTATGTTTTGTTAGTCACTAAAACAGAACCAATATAATTGATTCCTTTGTCATTATTTCTCATTTTTCCAATATACATTGCTTGCTTTTTTGACAATGGAAACGAAGACATTATCAAAAGTAGAAAAAATGCCATTGAGATCGAGTGATAAATATATATGTTATCCCCTTTCCAAAGAAAAAATATGTTAATTAACATCCAAAGAATGAGCTGAATAGTGAATAATGTATGATGAACATATTTGCTCGGAAAGCTGAAAATCACTAACAGACAATAACGAATGGAAATAAAAACAAAGAAGACGGGATATTGATATTTTATGAACATTGTAGTCTTAAGCAGACCCACCCCTGAGAACGGAAGTGGATTTGATTGTCCGTGTTAGTACGTCAAACAATCCTCACCGATTCCATCAATACATAGTTAGACTAGGAATTTAATTGACTGTCCTTTGGTGAGCTTATTACTATCTTGTCATAAACGCTGCTGGAGAAAGCCTAGTTTTGATGATTCAGCAACAAATGTAAAGAAAAATTATTTTGCAAGTTTGAAAATCGTTATCTATAATCAGTCATTGTTTTTTTATTTTCTTTTGTTGTAATGATGTACATGTATTGTGATGAAGCGCAAATTAAACGGCTTGGTTAGTGAGCTTACGATGTACGTGCTTCATACGTAGTTTTGTATATTTTTCTTTCTGTAATGTTTGCAAAATTTCAACAACACATGTTCGCAGACAGAATCAGAAATAACAAGTTCAAACATATCCATGTAAAGAAATATTACCATGATAGCTCTTGTATGAAAGAACTTATATGCATTAATGATATGGCAATTAAATTATGTTTGCACCAGTTGCGTTTTTGTTTTCATTTTTTCAAATAAAGAAAAAAATTCTTGATCATCAACATAAACGGCTTCCACCTTTGTGGATTTGTGTATTGTTTTAATCGTCAAACGTTTGGGATTCCTGCCCCTTGTCTGAACTGTCCCAAAGTTAGACAAGAATAATTCGACATGGTTGTTGTCCTATTCTATAGACCGACCAGCAGCCAACAAATCACTGTCCTGAAATTTGTACACTCATTTTATTGACTTCTTAATGCAAATCATAGACTAATTTTGAAATAATTTGATATCACAATGAGAGAAATTCTCACATGTTCTATGAATTAAATAACACATAAATCTACAATAGTAACACAGTTAACATCAGAGGCAGTACTTAGCTAACACCGAACCCTCGAGCAAGATTAAGCGCACTTATGTGTTAACTATTGTAGATTCATTTACTATTTAATTCATAAAACATCAACTGCTTCATTATTTTTCGTTTTGAAATGCTTGTCTAACCTTTATCAATGGAAACATAGGAGTGGACTTTTGAATTATGACAATCTATCCTATACTAATTATATCGATATCATGACAATCTATCCTATACTAATTATATCGATATCATGACAATCTATCCTATGCTAATTATATCGATATCATGACAATCTATCCTATGCTAATTATATCGATATCATGACAATCTATCCTATACTAATTATATCGATATCATGACAATCTATCCTATACTAATTATATCGATATCATGACAATCTATCCTATGCTAATTATATCGATATCATGACAATCTATCCTATACTAATTATATCGATATCATGACAATCTATCCTATACGAATTATATCGATATCATGACAATCTGTCCTATACGAATAATATTGATATCATGACAATCTGTCCTATACTAATTATATCGATATCATGACAATCTGTCCTATACGAATAATATCGATATCATGACAATCTATCCTATACTAATTATATCAATATCATGACAATCTGTCCTATACTAATTATATCGATATCATGACAATCTATCCTATACTAATTATATCGATATCATGACAATCTATCCTATACTAATTATATCGATATCATGACAATCTGTCCTATACGAATAATATCGATATCATGACAATCTGTCCTATACTAATTATATCGATATCATGACAATCTATCCTATACTAATTATATCGATATCATGACAATCTATCCTATGCTAATTATATCGATATCATGACAATCCGTCCTATACGAATAATATCGATATCATGACAATCTATCCTATACTAATTATATCGATATCATGACAATCTATCCTATACTAATTATATCGATATCATGACAATCTATCCTATGCTTATTATATCGATATCATGACAATCTGTCCTATACGAATAATATCGATATCATGACAATCTGTCCTATACTAATTATATCGATATCATGACAATCTATCCTATACTAATTATATCGATATCATGACAATCTATCCTATACTAATTATATCGATATCATGACAATCTATCCTATACGAATTATATCGATATCATGACAATCTGTCCTATACGAATAATATCGATATCATGACAATCTGTCCTATACTAATTATATCGATATCATGACAATCTGTCCTATACTAATTATATCGATATCATGACAATCTATCAAATACTAATTATATCGATATCATGACAATCTATCCTATACTAATTATATCGATATCATGACAATCTATCCTATACTAATTATATCGATATCATGACAATCTGTCCTATACGAATAATATCGATATCATGACAATCTGTCCTATACTAATTATATCGATATCATGACAATCTATCCTATACTAATTATATCGATATCATGACAATCTATCCTATGCTAATTATATCGATATCATGACAATCTGTCCTATACGAATAATATCGATATCATGACAATCTATCCTATACTAATTATATCGATATCATGACAATCTATCCTATGCTTATTATATCGATATCATGACAATCTGTCCTATACGAATAATATCGATATCATGACAATCTGTCCTATACTAATTATATCGATATCATGACAATCTATCCTATACTAATTATATCGATATCATGACAATCTATCCTATACTAATTATATCGATATCATGACAATCTATCCTATACTAATTATATCGATATCATGACAATCTGTCCTATACGAATAATATCGATATTATGACAATCTATCCTATACTAATTATATCGATATCATGACAATCTATCCTATACTAATTATATCGATATCATGTCAATCTATCCTATACTAATTATATCGATATCATGACAATCTATCCTATGCTAATTATATCAATATCATGACAATCTGTCCTATACTAATTATATCGATATCATGACAATCTATCAAATACTAATTATATCGATATCATGACAATCTATCCTATACTAATTATATCGATATCATGACAATCTATCCTATACTAATTATATCGATATCATGACAATCTGTCCTATACGAATAATATCGATATCATGACAATCTGTCCTATACTAATTATATCGATATCATGACAATCTATCCTATACTAATTATATCGATATCATGACAATCTATCCTATGCTAATTATATCGATATCATGACAATCTGTCCTATACGAATAATATCGATATCATGACAATCTATCCTATACTAATTATATCGATATCATGACAATCTATCCTATGCTTATTATATCGATATCATGACAATCTGTCCTATACGAATAATATCGATATCATGACAATCTGTCCTATACTAATTATATCGATATCATGACAATCTATCCTATACTAATTATATCGATATCATGACAATCTATCCTATACTAATTATATCGATATCATGACAATCTATCCTATACTAATTATATCGATATCATGACAATCTGTCCTATACGAATAATATCGATATTATGACAATCTATCCTATACTAATTATATCGATATCATGACAATCTATCCTATACTAATTATATCGATATCATGTCAATCTATCCTATACTAATTATATCGATATCATGACAATCTATCCTATGCTAATTATATCAATATCATGACAATCTGTCCTATACTAATTATATCGATATCATGACAATCTATCAAATACTAATTATATCGATATCATGACAATCTATCCTATACGAATAATATCGATATCATGACAATCTGTCCTATACTAATTATATCGATATCATGACAATCTGTCCTATACTAATTATATCGATATCATGACAATCTATCCTATACTAATTATATCGATATACCTTAAGTACGCAGCTTTTGCAAAGGTCCTTATATGTTAAAATGCTGCAATCCGCGGCATGTAATAGATTTCAATCCTTTTTTTATGTCTAAAGTGCAGCATGATCTGAGATAGAACATTACTTGAACAAAGCTCTTAAAACAAATTAAGGAGAATAGTTTCCAGATACACTTAACGCAGAAACAAAATGAAGAAAGTAATGTGATTACTTTGACGGCATGTTTAATTGTATACATCTATTGTCAAAATACATGTGCATAATTAACTGTGTAGATATTGGTGCAGTGTTGATGTGTATGACTTTGAATATGTGCTGATCATATTCAGATAATAGTATAGAGCTCAAAATAGACTTGGAATCACATTCAAATCCGTTTATTTTTTATTTACACTACTATTCGTTGAATACCATTTTTGGTTGATTTCGCTGTTAACTTGATCCACGAAAATAAATGTTTATTGAAGTGCAATTTCTATACTAAAATTTTGTACTGATAGTATCATTGGCCACGAATTCAGATACCCTTGAAACTATGATTTTCACTAAATCCGCCAAAATTGATCCCCACGATTATTAATGAAACCGCAGTATCTGAAATTACTAGTATACATATTATATATTTTTCTGCTATGATCTCGCATGAAACGCAAAAAAATACAATGTGTTGTTTTAATTTATAAAAGATTACATTGCGTTGTACAAATGACATACATCTGTCACGTATACAGCAATGGTAGCAGTATATGTGAAGCTTTTATACAATTTTTTTTTGTTGCTATCTCTAGCAAACTTGTTACCAAATAGAATCATTTTAACAAGAGCTTGGACTTTGGGTAGTTGTGTCAAACAGCAATGTGACGTAGGCCTGTCTAATTCATTGTCGACCACTCAGCTATGGCTCTTTGAAATCAGAAAGATTTGTCTGGCTTTTAGGCTAAGACTATGCAATCTATGCATATTTCACTCAAAACCAGCGTCATTATTAACATGTTTTAATGCAAGCAATAGATAGTTACATCATACCGAAAGTCCAAGGTCTTGTTAGAATGGTTCTACTAATGGATATTCAAATATACGAATCAATAACGCATACAAAAGTTTCCGATATATAGACATTAAATCTTTTCAATTTGAAAAACAGCTCAGAAATTACCTTCATTTATCTTTGAAAACACACGTTCACCACCTCGATGTAGTAAAGAGTCGCCGGAAGTACGGAAGTTGGTCTGGTTTATAAACAGTTTTTATAACGTGTTTCTATAAAAGCCTGCATATGAAAAACGAGGATACTCGAACTAATAAATGACAAAGAATTGTGATATAATACTGGTATTTGTTATTGTTCTAATTAATATGGTTCCCAGTTCCATTTCTAGAGATTTCACGGTTTTGTGCTGCTGCTTATGCCGTAGCAGAAAACTTTGAACAAATTAGAAAAACGTCAATATTGAAACCACTTAATTTTAAAAAAGGTACAGGTTATACAAGATTATAAAACAAAGTGATAGATTTCGTGTTTTTGTAAGTTCTACATACACTAATTTTAATTAACCATTCCATTCTGCTTGATGAAAGGATCCAAACTTCTGCCATAATATGGACACCATAATTCCAACACTAGTTAGTTGTTTATAAGCACAAACAAGTTTCAGCACTATTAGAGAACATGCACTTGTATTTAATGGAATCTGAGATAAAATCTAAATTAATAACAAATGGAACTGTCGGGATACCTTAGTGATTAACATAAGAATCGTGATATGGCATAATTTTCTCAAACCTGACGCATTTGATGTCACTAGAATATTGATAGATGTGAGCAGAAGCGTCTCTAGAAACAATGAAATGACAGTTAATATTGATTAGGCCGATCTTGTAGCATGCTGTGGAATCATCGGGTCCTTATATTGCCTCTCCAGCGGAAGCTCACCGCTTGTCATCGTCCTCCTTTATCATGGAGGCCTTCCACGCCGGACCTCGGCTAACAACGTTATCACTCGATTACTTTTACATGTAATTACATTTATGTCAGATCAGAATCATTTCCAAAACAACCATCTTAATGAAAACTCGTAGTTTTAATTCTCTGCAATACACTTGGTGAGGACACGTTTTACCTGTGTTTTACCTGTGTTTTACCTGTGTTTTACTGGATCTCGTTGTGAGGGCTTTCTAAGACCCTGACCAATGAAATCATCAGATAATGGATATAACAGCTACGTAGAGATTCACTCTCTGAGTCCGCTCTGTGTGGTTCTGTGTCTGTCCCGCATTGATCCCGCTTGTATTACTGCTCTAATGACTATATCCTCTTGTTCAGCCTCTCTCCTCGGTCTTTGTTTGCGTTTGGTGGCAACGTGACGGAGAAGCCGTGAAATTGATTCTGTTCACTGAACACCCTGCAAGATGAAGCCGGATTGCCGTCTCTTCTCCTTCTTGATTTTATCTTTTATATTCTTTCAGAATACTCAAGGTAAGTTCCTATGGAATTCAAACACTTTTAATTTCATATCATTTTTTATTTCAAACTTTTAATATTAAATGGTAAATTTGACTTCAAATTTTTTTACCGTACATCCATTTTAATAAGGAACTGTTAGTGTACATTTGTTTGATTAAAAGTACCAGTGTATTTCAAAATTAGAAGAAAACAAAAATTAATAAAAATTGTTTGGATTGTTCCATAACAATAATCTTTGCATGCCTGCCATTCACATTTATTTGAATTTCAATTATATCGTTCCCTTTGCAATTGGTACCTGGTCACGCTATTCCTCGATATGGTCATAGCAAAGCATCAATAGAACTTCATTAGGGACAGGAAGACGACGGCCTTTCCGTCATTATCCCAACAAATGAATGGATTCTGGGACTAATGGTTTCCCGCGCTCCAGATCTCTCATTAAATAGAATCCCGTTTTTGTCTCCGTGAAGCCTCTCAGAATCAGAGCGATGCCTGCGACACGTGAAAGCACTTCATTCTGTCCAATTGATCATTACAGTTATATAATTAACATCAAAGGGACGCCGTACCACTGAGAGCCCTAAACATCTGGAATTCTTTGACTGGGAAATTAAGTAGAATGATAATCAAAATTGTTTTAACGGAGGATTTATCGGGAGGTGTTTGCTGCAGTAACAGTGGCGCTATGGTGCACAGTGTAACGAAATACAAAGTATCAGGATTTATAAATGATGAAAAACACTCTCCATGGTTTACTTGCCATCTTATTTCTCAATTTTTAACAACAGTGTCAAAGTTATCAGGAACAACGACCAGATCTTCTAGCGGAGGGGAAAATTAATTCTCTGAAACCAGAAACCATCTTCCCGGCTCTGACGTTTTGAAACATAATTGAATTACTGGGTCGGTTCCAGGACTTATACCACAATATATGTGATACATTCTACAGAAATTGGAACTTACAAAGCTTCTTCAGCAAGGACAGTTTTTATGTTTTCTTTCTCTTAGTAAAATCAAAGTCCTTAACTTTTTCATATTCTGAAATGAATGAGTAACAAAAATTATATTCGATTTTGGATATTTTTTAAACTAAATTAAACCGATATTTCAGAAAAAATGAAAATGTGAGAAAAATAATACATCACAATATTTTTTAATACCAAATATCATTGCTAAGTCCTCAGGTTGTCTTTAATTGAGTTACATTGATTTTGGTTGATTTCTCTTAATGATTGTATGTATAAAAATTATTGGTCCGTCCAAATCAACCGGTTGCATAAATTTGATATCAAGGACAATACAAGAAATTCTCCCATTGATTTAATTTGCAATTTAACATAGGAAAGTTAAGAAACCATGAAATATAGCAATTAATTCTCCTGGGAATTAAGCCAATTAGCTCTTTCCTTTTTGATATCGCGTTTAAGATAAAGATGCCCCAGTTTCAGATTCCCCTATTATTGACTTCCCACTGGTAAACATGCAAAAACGACGTTGTTGTGGTTTTACTTTAAAACTCGCGATGACGAAGGCAGGTTTCGATTTTTTACTTACATGGGTCAGACAACATAAACATGTTTTGTAGAACTAATTGCATCCTGGCAGGTTTTCCCATTACTTTGGTTGTGTTGTAATGGTTAAGCTAGATACCGCCACAATTACAGGCATTACAAACTGTTTATCATACATCAGCTATCTGGTTTTGTTCTGGATGTTACTGTCCCTTTTGGTTTGCTGTGTGTAATTGTTGTGTGTAATTGTTATGTGTAATTGTTGTGTGTAATTGTTGTGTGTAATTGTTGTGTGTAATTGGTGTGTGTAATTGTTATGTGTAATTGGCCGCTGTGAACACATACCGATATACGTGCACCATATACAAGTCTTTCTATGACCAACATCACGATATCTTTATTAAACATATGGGCAACATTTCCAACCACACCTTTCCCTCATTTCAGAACACAGGACGCCTGTCCAACTCCTTAATGCGTATACAACACACCTGTTCAACTCTTCAATACGTATACAACACACCTTTACAACTCTTCAATGCGTATACAACACACCTTTACAACACTTCAATGCGTATTCCGCACACCTTTACAACAATTCTATATCTATACAACTTACTGAACCTACAGTGTATTGTCAAAATTTGTGAAGAGCATTTGTCCGATTTTCTTATATTTATAGATAGATAATATCATTTAAATATCTTCTAAATATGGTAACTTTGACACTAAGTCTTCATTTCTCTCTCCCATTTTGGTATCAATATAGCTTCCCATATCGTTATCTAAGCCACCTTGATATAAAATTCCCACACTTCGATATCAATGTATCACACATTTTTTCAGATTTTGATATCTATAAAGCGCACTTGTTTCACTATTCAATACCAGTATAGAGTTTTCTAATCAATACCAGTATAGAGCGCCTGTGTCAGTATTGTTATCTCGTGATTGAAAAAAAGCAAATATATGTGTATACCTACATCCGCAAAACATGTGTTACACAGAAAATATATACATGTGTATGCATTTATTTAAAATGTATACATACAAGATGTACTGCGGGCAAATACATATTTCCGATATATTATTACCACAAAATATTTTCTGTGCTTCTGTAAATTTTATTTTAACTGTCAATCTTATATTACTATTTCCCCTAAGAGTTTTATCACAGCGTTATTTCAGCATGTACCATTTTTTCATGTAAAACTTTATTAACACTATCAGCTTTGACCGTTATCTGGCCAAGATACGCAAAATTCAGATCCAACAAACACTCTTTATTCTAAACTAATATCCTAATATCCTATCTTCTTTTTCAGATACGACTAGCTATCTGGTATAAAATCATCTGGCCCAAGTATCACGAGTACATGAGATATATACCAACGTAGAATTGTTGTATCCTAAATGTTAAAATCTATAAATTACTTACACGTTATAATACATTATCCAACTGGTCAAAACAAAAGACTTCACCTTATATTAGACACCTACCCAGGGGACTAGATACTACATACTGTATCAATGTCTATTCAAGATTACCTGTATACCAGTAGGTATAGTAAGAAATACCTACATAACGGTCGCACAGAGTCGTACAACGACATACATGCTAAAGCTATAGTTTCAGGGAGGTCACTTCTGAGTTAACTCGCCATTTTTTCTATTTTTCCGGAGGGTGAGTTGGTAAATACAAGAATGCCCATATCACTCCTTTGCTTACAGATATAGGGGGTATTGCATAAAAAAAACTAAAAAGTATATTAAGAGGAGTTAGAGACTTTCACCCCAGTAAGTGAGATCGCGAGAGAGCGAAGTGTTGATTCATCGGCGGAAACTAATCTAGACCAACAGGAAAATCCACATCCACTTGTCAGTGAAATCTATTGTGGGCCTCTCATAATAAAAGACTATAATGGTATCGATGGAAAAATCGAAACAAATAAAAGAGAGAATGAATTCATTTTCAGAAATGCTAGAGAAAAGAGTCCTTTTCAATTATGTTAATCCTGTTCTATACAGAGTTATGGGCCTTTGTAAGAGTGTAAGGGAGCTGCATTTTCCGGGATTGCTTTGTGGTGTCTCTGCGGAGAAATGATAAAAGTAAATGTCAAAACCAGATCCGGACGGAAAACGGGCACTGTCAGACGAGATACAATATTAAACAAGTTTATTACGATAGGCCAATAAACGCCGAATAAAGCAACTACACGGAGGTTTCCCTTCGGACCGGAAAAACTGCTCATGTCAAAGAATACCCTCAAAATAATGTTTTCACTCGATCTCTGCTGCTTATACAGACGTTTACAATTTTGCTTTTTTTTTTAAATACCTGATTAATTTTACAATTTCGTGTCCGAACAGATAAACTTTCAAAACCTCCTTTTGGATGTTATTATTTCCAAAGACATTAAAAGCAATAGTTTTTTTTTTTTATCGAAAAACGACCTAACAAAATTGAACCTTGTATATTGAATAAAGATCAAAAACTCTGTTTATCCACAGAAAACATGTGTCCAGAAAATAGTTAAAATTCCGTATATCCACAGGAAACCTCTGTTTTGATAATAGATTTAACTCTGTACATTTGTCCGTATAATAGTTATAACTCTGCATATCCATAGAAAACGTCTGTCCGGATAATAGTTATAACTGTATATCAATAGGAAACGTCTGTCCGGATAATAGTTATATCTCTGTAAATCCATAGGAAACGTCTGTCCGGATAATAGTTGTAAGTCTGTACATCCATAGGAAACGTCTGTCCGGATAATGGTTATAACGTTGTACATCCATAGGAAACGTCTGTCCGGATAATGGTTATAACGTTGTACATCCATAGGAAACGTCTGTCCGGATAATATTATATCTCTGTATATCCATAGGAAACGTCTGTCCGGATAATGGTTATAACGTTGTACATCCATAGGAAACGTCTGTCCGGATAATAGTTATATCTTTGTATATTCATAGGAAACGTCTGTCCGGATAATAGTTATATCTCTGTACATCCATAGGAAACGTCTGTCCAGATAATATTATATCTCTGTATATCCATAGGAAACGTCTGTCCGGATAATGGTTATAACGTTGTACATCCATAGGAAACGTCTGTCCGGATAATAGTTATATCTTTGTATATTCATAGGAAACGTCTGTCCCGAGCGGGTCCCCAATCCGGGCCGGGAATGCCAGAAGGTGTGTCACCCGGATGACAACCCCTGCAAGAGTGACCGGAAAACGTGCGAGTGTGACGGACTGTGTGGTTATAGCTGTATAAACCAGAGTAAGTGTGGAAAACGTCACAGATTGTGTTTAGTTATTAAATCTGAAGCGTGGAAAATGTTATTTTAATAAAGTATTATGATATAAAGGTAGTATATTCAAATTTTAGAAAGCTAACTTTCTTGGTTTGAAAAAATATCTCGTGGATATTTTTATATTAGGTTTGACTACGTCAGGAACCATTTTGAATTATTATAGATCATATTTTTTCTTAGGGTTAAGATATCGAAGGAACAGATTCATTATTAACCACGCAATGTAAAATGATTAATTCGCAAAGATTATTTATATTTAATTTTCCATTTAACAGAATTATGATATGATACAGAACTTGGCCAATGATGTAGCTATAGAGACATATGTCATATTAAATTATCACGAAAAGCAGCATGGCGTAAAAAGGGTCACGGAAGATATGTAATTTTAGATTTCACACCCTGAAGACAACCACAGTATGGAGGTTGTTGAATAAAAGCAACAGATAACTAGGACGTTCTGTACTCTTGTCGCCGTGTCTGTTTCATCCACCACTAAGTTTTTAGCTCACCTGAGCTGAAAGCTCAAGTGAGCTTTTCTGATCAAAATTTGTCCGTTGTCTGTCGTCGTTGGCTTTGGCGTTGTTGTAAACTTTTCACATTTTCATCTTCTTCTCCAGAACCACTGGGCAGATTTCAACCAAACTTGGCACAAAGCATCACTGGGAGAATGGGGATTCAAGTTTGCTCAAATGAAGGGCCACCCTCTTTAAAGGGGAAATAATTTAGAATTATTGAAAATTTGTTGGTATTTTTCAAAAATCTTCTAAAAAACTCTTAGGTCAGAAAAGCTGTACCTTGTATGGAAGCATCCTCAGCTATTGTAGATTCAAGTTTGTTCAAATCATGGTCCCCGGGAGTAGGGTAGGGCCAAAATGGGGGGATGGATTTTTACATACGAATGTTTAGAGAAAATCTTTGAAAATCTTCTTCACAAAAACTATTAGGCCAGAAAAGCTTAAACTTATGTGGACGCATCCTCAGGTAGTGTTGATAAAAGTTTGTTCAAATCATGGTCCCCGGGGGTTAGGTGGGGCCACAATGTAACATAAATTTTCTTTAAAACTATCAGGCCAGAAAAGCTGTAAGATTCAAGTTTGTTCAAATCATGGTTAAAGGGGCTTGGTATTTAACATATACATGTAAATATGTGGATAAAAATTGGCAAATCTATTGTACTTAGTTGTCAAGATATTTTGATTTTGATACTGTAATGCTAATTTGATCAAAGTTAAGGCTATTGTTAACTCAGGTGGGCGATGTGGCCCCTGGGCCTCTTGTTTTTATTCAGATCATAGATGTGAGAACTTGGAGAGAACGATCCCCAATGGGCGTGTGAACATCAAGCCCCAGAACATGTTCGGGGGGATCGCCACTTATGAATGTGAATGGGGGTACGAAATCCAGGGTCAGAAGGACCGCGTGTGTCAAGGAGACGAGAAATGGGGAGGAGAGGCCCCCAGATGTGTCCTGTCCAAAGGAAGCGGTCAGCCAATACTAAGCATGTCCTTACAAATACTTAGGTGTCCTTACCAATACTTAGTGTGTCTTCACCAATACTTAGTTTGTCCTTACCAATACTTAGTGGGTCCTTACCAATACTTAGTGTGTCCTTACCAATACTAAGTGTGTCTTTACCAATACTTAGTGGGTCCTTACCAATACTTAGTGGGTCCTTACCAATACTAAGTGTGTCTTCACCAATACTTAGTGTGTCCTTACCAATACTTAGTGTGTCCTTACCAATACTTAGTTTGTCCTTGTCAATACTTAGTGTGTCCTTACCAATACTAAGTGTGTCTTCACCAATATTTGTACATCCTTACCAATACTAAATGTGTCTTTACTAATACTTGCCTTTACCAATATTTGTACGTCCTTGCCAATACTAAGTGTGTCTTTACCAATATGTGTGTGACCTTACCAATACTTAGTGTGCCTTTACCAATCCTTAGTGTTTCCTGACCGATGCTTAGTATGTCCTTTCTATACTTAGTTTGTGGAAAATCACGAAAATGTTTTTCGCGTTTCTCCGGTTACATAACTTTATCCAGCTCATTGAGCGTTCTTGGTGACACAGCTATATATTTTACTTCCAGGTCAAGTTGGCTGCAGCTCCCCTCCAATCATAGAGTACGCCACACACAACGGACGTGAACTGGGGGAGGGGGAACGCTACCCCTCGGGGACCATGCTCCAGTACTCCTGTATCGAGGGTTACATGAGGGGCTCGGACTATGTGGAGAGGGCGTGGTGCATTGTGGGTGGGGAATGGCTCGGACCTAAGATGATTTGTCAAGGTAGACCACATTAAATCTCAGCATGTTAATTGTATCAGTAAAGTCAACATTTTACGACATTTGGCATAACACTTACCCTAACCCTGCTTAAACCCAATGATAAAGCATTCACCCTGTGAACTCTTCATTAATATTTTGGTCAGCTGCTGGCTGTCCCAAGCCCCCGGAGCCTCTGAATGGAGGGATCATAATCCCCGCCTCAACAGGGGTCAATGCTGTCGTCAGGTACTATTGTAATCCGGGCTTTGAGCTTATCGGAAGGTCAGAGCGCATCTGTCAATCAGACAGCACGTGGACAGGAAATGAGCCTCGATGTGAAAAAGGAGGGACTGGTGAGCTTTTGAATTTCTATCCAATATATTGAAAGGTGGTCGAAATCAGAGTTTTTGGAGTAGCACACAAAGCAGAATACATGAACCTGACATAGCTTCTCTTGAAAATAAGTTTAAGCATTGTTTATTTTTCGTTTGCTTGACACAGTATTTCAAACAAATTGAAATTTTAAATTACCATGAGGGAAATTAGAGGAGGAATGGGGATAATATTAAGTAAATTACCGTTAATGTAACATAAATGTATTTATTATGATTATGTTTTAATTAATATGTAATGGTATTGTGTTTTGATGTTTAAGAAACTTGTGGCCCGCCTCCCAACGTTGAGCAAGCCTTCCACGACTCTGAGGGGATCTCGAGGTTCCCCCTGGGGAGTCAGGTCACTTACCGGTGTCAGGACGGGTTCACACTGACAGAGAGGTTCGCCCACACCCGGGCCCTGTGTGACCACGGGGAGAGGTGGGAGGGGCCACGGATGTCCTGTAAACGTAAGGTTCCCCGAATACTGTAATTTCAACAATTTGTTATATACCAATATTCGTTGTCGAGTATCAACACAATCAAATGTTTGTTAATGAAAGTTTAAAAAGTGAAACCCATCTTGAATTAAACATCCTTTTTCTAGAAATTTGAATATTATCAAAACTCTGATATTTACTAAATTTTCGAAAATTGTTGCTAATGGATTTTACTGACGCCACAGTATATCACATAATGTATCCAATTCAAACGATGTCCGGTCCTCAGCAATGTTCGATAACTCTAAATTTGCCGGATTATTTTCATTCGTACCATTAATCTGCCTTTCATATAGACAAAAATTGATTTTGTAGTGTTAATATTACAATAGCTTAATTATCAACGAACTGCTTGGCTTTCTGGCTTTTTCATGATCAACATGAATAATTTTCATCGTAATCTTTCGTTAGCATCGTTTCATATCGCATTGCATCTCAACTAAGCGCAGTAAGTCGTATTTCATCGTGCCTCCTAATCGTAATGATCGGGATCGATCTTAGAGGAAACAAACACCACGCTATGCTGCGTTCATATAGATATATCTGTCGGGGTCCAATCGTAGCGCAAATCGTAATCACCTTCCATCTTGATCGTGAACAGAACCGCCATCATTATCATGTCCATTCCCAAAAGCTCACATGGTTCGTAATGAACGTAACTAATTAAATGTTCATGTCTGTCCTGCTCTTTAGTTTCAATCATCCAACTCTTTCCCTCTTGTATATGTTTATTGAACGTATTTTGTACAATCCTCATGTTGCCCCTTGAGGGCCCTTAATTGGTCAATAAAGAAATTGAATTTAATTTAATTAATATCGTAATTTATAATATTGTACATTTACCTGTATTCAAACAGGCGTACAAAATCGGAGACTCGTGTCGTGATGTTCGAATCAGATCGAGATCCAATCGGTAATCCTATCTGGACAATCTTATCAGAACGTATGTTATCGTATCTAAAGTGACAGATCGCGTCTTCTTATTAAATAAGTCCATCATGACCTTACCGTATCAAAGCTAAACGAATCGCTAGACGTTTTGACCCGCATCACCTCGTTTCCACGATCAGTTAGGATTTGTTAATCGTGATGTTCGTAAAAGATCGCGCGATCGTGGGAACCTAACATTAGGTAATCAACAATTTTCATTATAGAATTAACTCTGTATCTACTACACCTTGGTTCGGTTTACGTATTTGCAGCCGTTGAATGTGGATTCCCGAACACGGTGGAGAACGGCCGCATCACCGGGATAGACTTCACCTACCCGCACACAGTCCAGTTCGTCTGTAACGAGGGGTACCGACTGATTGGGAACGACAGTACCACGTGCCAGGCCAGCGGCCAGTGGTCCGCCGAGTCCCCCACCTGTGTGGGTAGGTACGCCACCCCCACGGATTTACTGTAACTGAAAACAACCAATGTCAAAATAGTACGGTCTTTAGGACATACAAACATCTTTTTTAAGGTGATCTAAGTTTTCTTTCTTTGTCTAAGCCTTCTATACCATTCAATGGCGAGCTCACATTGCCTCCTACCTAAAATATGATGGCTTCTTTCACGAATTTCGCTCCAACGGTAGCTTTGTCAATTTTGCTTTCCTCCAGCTATCGACTGCCCATCCCTACTGGCCCCCGTGGGTGGGAGGATACGGGGCTCCGGTAACGCGTTCGGCACCGTCCTCCGGTTTGAATGTGACGAGGGTCTTCAGCTGGAGGGCTCCATTGAAAGACGCTGTCTGCAAAATGGCGAATGGAGCGGAAATGACGTCAAATGTACAGGTATGGGAAAAGACTGAAAGCAGGTTGAATTAAATGTTATATGACAGATCAAAAAGTTTATATAATAACTAAGTGTAGGAGGCAATTGAGTTATTAAATTACAAATATTTTCAAGGACATTGAAACACATTATATAGTTTAATTTCTTGAACATGTTTTGCGCTGACTTCTTTGCTTCTTCGCTACTAGACAGAGTTCAGCAGCAAAAGCTCCTCACTTGTTTTTACACAGTATTATATATATAGATGGTTTTCATTGACGTATTTGCAGGATTTACCTCCCGTTGGCGGCCATGTTGTATCAACATGTTTAGACCCCTTCATTATTCAACAAATTTCAATTTGTCATACTGTGAATGTTAAAGTAGATAACGCTGTTTTAGTGAGGATTGTTGATATTTGGAAGCCTCTTTAAAGTGACTGTGATGATGTTTAGATTTTCCAATGTATTAATATTTCTGCATATCTCTATTTCTGCATATCTCGTTTGAAGTTACTTACTCAACGAGGTCAATTCAGTCATGACCAACAACATGACCGCCGACGGGAGGTAACTCCTGTAAAACTACGTCTATAGAAAACCATCTATAACAAAAGGAGTTTTGTTTCATTTATAAAGCAGAAATCGACTGTGGCTGGCCAAAAAACTTCTGGAATGGTTACGTTCTCGGAGAGAAAACTACGCTGGGCTCCACTCTTTTTTTCAGGTTGGTTGCAGTTTAGTTGTTAGTTGCAGATGTTTTTCAAATGAATGCTCGTACATCAGCTGAACTTGCAACTGGATCAGTATTTGTTAAAAAAGTAAAAGAATCTTTTTTAAAATTTTATTATTGGTACAAACGATTTGAATAACTTGAGATAACGTTTATTTTGAATTCTATTAGCTGTGTGGTAAGAACGACATTTGACGGGTCTTACTTTGAGACAAAATGTCTGAGCCCCGGACAGTGGTCCAACCCGCCGCCAACATGCTGGGGTGAGGGCTCACAATTCACAGATAATCTTATCCAATCATCACTGAATCTGTTTTTGGTTTTCACTGAAAACGAATGTGCAATTTTTAAATTCACTTTCGTTCTGTTTATCTCGGTTCTTTAGGTCAGTGTTCCATTCCAAACATCGAATTCGCAGACATCAATGGCTACCCCGTGGGGACATGGATCAACCACGGGAAAACGTTTGAGTACAATTGTAAAAACGGACTGGTTCCGGTCCGGTCAAGCATTGTGACGTGTTATAACGGGACCTTCAACCCCGGTCCGCCAAAATGTGTTCCGGGTACTAAGTATATGTTTATTTTTAAACTTTTTTTTAGAAAAGGTGGCAAGATGTGTACAGGTTATTGTCATTTATTTCGATGACACGTTCATTTAATTAATTTATAATCTATTTTTCTGTATTTTGACAAGCGCCCTGTCCGTCTCCCCCACCTTACGTAGAGAACGGGATCCGACTTTTCATTGGACAGGAACACGGCCGCCGGGCGCGCTACATCTGTAACAATGGCTTCCGTTTGTCGGGCATGACACAGAGCTCGCCCTATTTGATCTGTGACAAGGGGCAGTGGAAGGGAGGAAACCCTGCATGTCAGGAATGTGAGTACAATCTGAAAGGTCGGCAAGAAAGTATACATTTAGATCGTCCACTGATGTTCATGAATGAAAAACAAAACAGTTTTCATTTGTTTTCCGTTGACTGAGATTTTACAAAATCTGTTTGCAGTTTATTGTCCTAATCCCGGAACTATCACAAACGGGAAAATCTACAAGAAGGAACCAAACAACGTCCGGTTCAATTTCCCCCAATACATTACGACCATCAAACATGGACAGCGCCTCGAGTTCAACTGTGATCCGGGATACCAGATTTCCGGGGCCAGTGGTGCCACCTGTATTAACGGCCAGTGGATCCCCCCGCTAGGGGACTCTGCGTCCCACTGTAAGCCACAGCAGTACCTCCCCATCCCCCTCCGATGGACCCCCATACCCAATAGAAATTTCTACGAAACGTGAGGCGACTTTTAAAAATTCCTGCAGGGATTCATTTCATCTCTTGAAGTCAACAGTGCCTTTCTGTGATGTGTCCTTACGTCATCAAACCATGCTGGTTGTCCGGTCAATACCAATATGTATCGTATTTCGTTATGTGCAAGAATAAACTGTGAAAACAACAAAGCCAATCCTGTGCATGCATGAATGACTCCTCATTATCTTATTAGTGGTTTTGATTTCATTGTTGTACATTTAATATGTCGTATAATATCTGTGTATTCCTAAGTATTTCAAAATTATCAATTTATTATTATCATTATTATTTTGGTTTCTTGATATATTATCATTTTTGCACAGAATATACTTATGAACAGATTTTTTTGCTATACGAATCTTACCATCCGTTATGTTAGCGTTCGAACTGTTTATACTTCCAGGAATAAAGTTGTTAAAACAAGTACATGTATATTAAAATAATGATATATTTACTGACAAAGATACAGGTCAAGGATAATCAAATTTAAAAAGTTTTATGTTGAAAAAGTACCCTCTCTCTCTCTCTCTCTCTCTCTCTCTCTCTCTCTCTCTCTCTCTCTCTCTCTCTCTCTCTCTCTCTCTCTCTCTCTCTCTCCACCAATACAAGTTGTCTCGCTTATATTGTTGCCTATTTACGAAAAAAGAAGAAAATAATTCACTCTTTTTGTGTTGTAATCTTTGTCACGATCTTATCTAACGTACTTATAGTTTTTAATTTAATAAATAAGGTTTATCCACCGGCTACTTGTTATTTTCATGGAATGCTCTGCAGATCTTTCTATAAATAAAAAGCACAACAACCTCGGCTATAATCGTATAATCGAACAGTCAAACGCCTGAACTAACTTACTTTTGATCACAGAAGCATATCGTGATTTCAGCAAGACTTCTTACATAAAAATGGTACATGTGCAATAGTTAACTCCACATTATCATAAGTCGGAAGTTAATTTTAACGTAAACTTTACGACTTTTGAACTATTTTTGATGTCGATCGTTATAGTTAAAAAAACATTGAAAACGACATTCAATTGACTCCTTGTCCCGACTATAATGGTTTCTGATCGTAAATGTAGAATATCTAAGTACTTTTACTTTTGATCGTTAACACAGTTTATCTGAGTACTTTTATCATTTGTTTTCTTAGAATATTTCCTTATAGACCCTAATATGGCTGGAAATAACGTCAATATTTCATTTTTTTTTCAAATTGCTGTATAACTGTATGTATACCCTATAGACATTTATCGCATATCCAAGGCAGTAGATGCAGATTGAGGGGTGATTTTTATTAATGACAGGTTTAATGCACCGTTTTTGTTGAATCGGTTGTAAGCTTAGATGTTGAATGACCGATCGGGCAATCGGTTTTTGGAACGCAGTTCGCAGTTCGCTATTCGCAATTGAAAAGTGAACTGCGTTCTAGAACGCAGTTCGCAATTCAAAATTTATAATTCATATTTGGGGCCTGAAATGTTCAGAGTCATCTACTAGTGGTATACCACTACCACCGTAAAAATATGGTGATGTTGCCATCTCGACTTTTTGAGATTCGGGCTTATTTGCAGTTGAAAAGTGAACTGCGTTCTAGAACGCAGTTCGCAATTCAAAATTTATAATTCATATTTGGGGCCTGAAAATTTCAAGGTCTTCTACTAGTGGTATACCACTACCACTATGAATATATGTTGAAGTGGTCATCTCTTGGTTTTGAGATTCGGGCATATTTGCAATTGAAAAGTGAACTGCGTTCTAGAACGCAGTTCGCAATTCAAAATTTATAATTCATATTTGGGACCTCAAATTTTCAGGGTCATCTACTAGTGGTATATCACTACCACTGTGAATATATGGTGAAGTGGTCATCTTTAGTTTTTGAGATTCGGGCATATTTGCAATTGAAAAGTGAACTGCGTTCTAGAACGCAGTTCGCAATTCAAAATTTATAATTCATATTTGGGGCCTGAAATTTTCAGGGTCATCTACTAGTGGTATACCACTACCACTGTAAATATATGTTGGAGTGGTCTTCTCTTGGTTTTGAGATACGGGCATATTTGCAATTGAAAAGTGAACTGCGTTCTAGAACGCAGTTCGCAATTCAAAATTTATAATTCATATTAGGGGCCTCAAATATTCAGGGTCATCTACTAGTGGTATATAACTACCACTGTAAATATACGGTGAAGTGGTCATCTCTTGGTTTTGAGATTCGGGCATTTTTGCAATCGAAAAGTGAACTGCGTTCTAGAACGCAGTTCGCAATTCAAAATTTATAATTCATATTTGGGGCCTGAAATTTTCAGGGTCATCTACTAGTGGTATACCACTACCACTGTAAATATATGGTGAAGTGGTCATCTCTAGGTTTTGAGATTCGGGCATATTTGCAGTTGAAAAGTGAACTGCGTTCTAGAACGCAGTTCGCAATTCCAAGTTTATAATTCATATTTGGGGCCTGAAATTCTTAGGGTCATCTACTTGTGGTATACCACTACCACTGTGAATATATGGTGAGGTGATCATCTCTTGTTTTTGAGATTCGGGTTTATTTGCAGTTGAAAAGGGAACTTCAATTCAAAATTTATAATTTATATTTTGGGCCTGAACTTTTCAGGGTCATCTACTAGTGGTATACCACTACCACTGTGAATATATGGTGAAGTGGTCATCTTTAGGTGTTGAAATTCGGGCTCCCACTTATAGAACACTATTCATTATAATGGGGTTTTTAACATCGGTCTTGGAATCATCGATGTTTTCTTAACAAGTATTTTTCGGAGGGTTCACGTCAAAACTTGACTGAGGGAAAATAATTTCCAATTTATTAATGGTTTTTGTGGATATGGGCTCGCTTTAGGGGATGATATATATAATGAGATGAAAAACATTATGTTAGGTGTAAGACTTTTCCATTTTGTAAAAATGACGAGATCATTTGAATTTTTTATGTCAGTTTTTTTTTGGGGGGGGGGGGGGTGTTTCGTTTTATCATCAGATGTGATTAGTCCATGGCATGATTAACAATCCTGGATTATCGTATTGTTTCTTTTTCATATTTTATTGGTTTTTAGAGTTGCGGATTTTGAAGGGGGTGCTACCCCTCCCACCCCCACCCCCGTCATTTTGAAAACCCCCCTCCCTCAAAAAATAAACAAAAGACAGGGAGAGAAAGGGAAAAGGAAACCAGACAACCAGACATGTAAGAAATTTTTTAATAACCTACAGGTACATTTTACATCAATATGGGTTTGCTGTATATATGTTTGTGCATCTTTTGGTTGTAATGTCGATTTTCATGGAGTACGGAAACACCAATGCAGATGCCAATTCCACGGTTTCGTTTATACTTATTCAAATCTAAAAAAAATTAGGAGCCCCTGAATACTTCGCTGCCTGGACCTCCTGAATATAGCTGGAGTTTCTATGCAGCCCAAATCCCCCTCACTCTGAAAAACCCTGCTAGCGAACATGTACTTCATACATCCAAATTTCCCATCACCCCTCCCTACCCTTTTAAAATATTTCTGGATCCGCGTCTGTTTAAACTCAATCCTTCCTTTTCTTCTATGTTTGCTGGAAATGGTTTATTCGCATATTTATTTTATAAATTTGTATAATTTGTAGAATTTCTGGTATCAATTACATTACTGTCGATTTATAGGCTAAATTGATCAGTGTAAGTTAAAAACGTTAAACACATGTATGTAAAATTTCAAATGTGTTTAATCTGTTAAATTTATAGAAAAATTAAGATATGATAAGTTTTTAATATTTGCGTAATAGGAAAATTATTTTCATTGATGATGTCTCGATCAATTTTGAATAAGTTTCTAGTCGACGCCGCATAAAGAAGCCGATTGACCACATCCGTCCATTAAAGTTCTCTCCGAGCCATGAAGGCGCCAAAGATAGGTACTTGTACCCAGTATCCGTGGTGCAAGTGGTTGACAGTCACTGCCCCTCACCCCTGGATGAGACACCAGTCTATTGCAGGTTAACTCTCACCGTAAACCGTTCCCAATTTCAGTTGGGTGGACTGAGACATTGTAGATAAAGTACTTTAATTGTTAAAAGTCAAAAGTAACAGCAAAAAACATTGAGTGCCAAAACAAAAAAAAGTATTACCATATGCATTCAAGTAATTTTAAGCTATTCGTTATCAATATTAATTTTTAACCTATATCCTCCTACATATCTTTAAACTGTTTTTGTTCAGGACAATATTAAATATTGATTACCAGTTACTTATGTAGTTATCACTCATGAATAATTTACTCTGTCTTCGAAATCTTATATGAGTTAAATATCAAACAATAATGTAAGTTTATATGCCATTTATTCACAAATCAAGGTGTTCGTAATACATATCATAAACCATACAAAAAATTCTACCCTTAGTCAAATACTTTAAGAATAATGCTTTCTCAGAATGAAAAAAAATTCAACTGGTGATAATGAAAAACCATCTATTGTATGTAATAGACCTTTGGTTGTAGTGTTATTTTTCAATATAAAAAAGTAGGTCAATAACCCACTTTTTGAGTTAATGGCCATTGAATATATTTTGAAAAAAATTAAGAAAAATCCCTTAAAATCTTACACTATGATTGAGATTCTCTGAATTGTGAAAATACATGTAGTTCATATAGTTAAAGTCTTTAAAAATGAAATACAGTTTATGAATGTCAGTAGTACTAAATAAAAATAACGGATTAAGTTTGGAGTTTAAAAAAAAAGTGAGATAATACCAACAAAAAGCATGCAAAATCCGAATTTGACAAATCGAACCCAGAGTAAATAACATTCTTAACAGTAGCACAGTTACTCAAATTATAAAATTTTTTTTAGAGTTATAAGAGTTGGAGATATTAAATTTTAGCGTAGGTGTATTTTCAATAAGACCCTAAAGTGTATAGACTTTCAGGGTCCAGGGTAGGCGCCCTCGATGTTTCCGAGTCCGATATTTAAAAATCCCATTATAATGAAAAGTTAATTTTTTAGGGCCCCATATCTCAAAAACAAGAGATGACCACATCACTATATTTTTACGGTGGTAGTGGTATACCACTAGCAGATGACCCTGAAAATTTCAGGCCCAAAATATGAATTATATATTTTGAATTGCGAACTGCGTTCTATAACGCAGTTCACTTTTCAATTTTAAATAAGCCCGAATCTCAAAAAGTAGAGATGGCCACATCACCATATTTTTACGGTGGTAGTGGTGTACCACAAGAAGATGACTCTGAAAATTTGAGGCCCTAAATAAGAATTATAAATTTTGAATTGCGAACTGCGTTCTAGAACGCAGTTCACTTTTTAATTGCGAATAGTGTTTAATGAGTGCGGCCCGAATCTAAAAACCTAATGATGACCACATTACCATATTTTCACAGTAGTAGTGGTATACCACTAGTAGATGACCCTGAAAATTTGAGGCCTCAAACATGAATTATAAATAATTAGAGTTGGAGATATTAAATTTTAGCGTAGGTGTATTTTCAATAAGACCCTAATGTGTATAGACTTTCAGGGTCCAGGGTAGGGGCCCTCGATGTTTCCGAGTCCGATATTTAAAAATCCCATTATAATGAATAGTTAATTTTTTAGGGCCCCATATCTCAAAAACAAGAGATGACCACATCACCATATTTTTACGGTGGTAGTGGTACACCACTAAGTGTAGCAGATGACCCTTAAAATTTCAGGCCCAAAATATGAATATTATATTTTGAATTGCGAACTGCGTTCTAGAACGCACTTCACTTTTCAATTGCAAATATGCCCGTATCTCAAAAACAAGAGATGACCACTTCACCCTATATTCACAGTGGTATTGGTATACCACTAGTAGATGACCCTAAAAATTTCAGGCCCCAAATATGAATTATAAATTTTGAATTGCGAACTGCGTTCTAGAACGCAATTCACTTTTTAATTGCAATTAAGCCCGAATCTCAAAAAGTAGAGATGACCACATCACCATATTTTTACGGTGGTAGTGGTGTACCACTAGTGGATGACTCTGAAAGTTTGAGGCCCCAAATATGAATAATAAATTTTGAATTGCGAACTGCGTTCTAGAACGCAGTTCACTTTTCTATTTCAAATAAGCCCGAATCTCAAAAAGTAGAGATGGCCACATCACCATATTTTTACGGTGGTAGTGGTGTACTACTAGTAGATGACTCTGAAAATTTGAGGCCCTAAATATGAATTATAAATTTTGAATTGCGAACTGCGTTCTAGAACGCAGTTCACTTTTCAATTCCGAATATTGTTTAATGAGTGCGGCCCAAATCTAAAAACCTAATGATGACCACATTACCATATTTTCACAGTGGTAGTGGTATACCAGTAGTAGATGACCCTGGACATTTCAGGCCCCAAATATGAATTATAAATTTTGAAATGCGAACTGCGTTCTAGAACGCAGTTCACTTTTCAATTCCGAATATTGTTTAATGAGTGGGGCCCAAATCTAAAAACTTAATGATGACCACATTACCATATATTCACAGTGGTATTGATATACCACTAGTAGATGACCCTGAAAATTTGAGGCCCCAAATATGAATTATAAATTTTGAATTGCGAACTGCGTTCTAGAACGCAGTTCACTTTTCAATTTCAAATAAGCCCGAATCTCAAAAAGTAGAGATGGCCACATCACCATATTTTTACGGTGGTAGTGGTGTACCACTATTAGATGACTCTGAAAATTTGAGGCCATAAATATGAATTATAAATTTTGAATTGCGAACTGCGTTCTAGAACGCAGTTGTATATGTGATAGAGATCCGAGCAGATAACATACCCTTTTGGTTGCAAAATTAAACTTTTTACTATCTCGTCTCATAGGTGAAGTCATGTACTGGAAACAAACAATATGCTACACATTAACGTGACCTTCACACACGACTCGTAGTGACCTTCACTCAAGACTCATTGTGACCTTCAAACACGATTCATTGTGACCTTTACACACGATTCATTGTGACCTACACACACGACTCAAGGTGACTTTCAAACACGACTCATTGTGTGGCCTTCACTGTTTTAGACCTTTATCGTGAGCACAGAGTATGTTTAAGGATATAACACCAAACTGTTAATACTGACATAATGAGTAACGAGGTGACTTTGTAATTATCAAACGCTGCCGTAGACTGCCGTCTTTCAATGTCAATGACATATAACGTCAAGAATAGAGGTCATCATCGTAATCCAGCGATCACGTGTTTCACTGAGACAAGTGCGTGTTCAGTCATGCACGTGAGATTCTGAATGACGATATCATGCGCTGATCTAGAAGGGGTCGGGGGGGGGGGGGGTGTCCAAAACTCCCCCTGGAAAATTCAAACTTATTAAATTCATGTAGTATAATCCACGAAAATATGCCCTGGACCCCTCCTGAAAAACAAAATCACTAGGACCCCCTCCCCCTGAAAATTTTTTGCGCATGGATATAACAGCATTTCTCAAAAGATCAGAATTATATTGTTTAAAATGACATATATTTTTTTCATTATTCACGAAATATTTTTTACCTGTTCATGAAGGAACTAGTTCAAAATCTGACGGATCTCAAAGGGCAGTCCGTCAGTGTTTGACTTTATAAAGGTCTCTTGATTCATGTCAAAAACTATGATTTAATTTAAAAGTCAAGAGAACTTTACTTAGTATATTAACCTTGTCAAAACATGTAGCTCAATGCATTCAAGTCACGAATACCAACACCACTTTATGAATTACAATTACGATTCAAACGATTTTTTGAGGTGAATGAACAATACAAAGATAAAGATGTCTGCTCTTCCTAAAGCCTTTACAACTGGATGATCTCTTTCTAAAGCCTTTACAACTGGATGCTGCAGTGAAAAACTCCTAAAACTGTAACTTTTTTTTTGGGGGGGGGGGGGTATTTATTTGTATACAATTATAACATGTACATCTCACACTGACGATCAGTGATCTAGTTTTAAAACAGTAAGAGAATCTGGAGAAATTCTTTCATTCATAAGTTATACATGTTTGTGATGCATTCATGTAAATAAATATTTCGTGGTGTAGTTACTTATAATACGTAATAACCACTGTTTTATGTTAATTATTCGTGTATTTCAGATCATGTTTACTTTCCTGTTGGACAGTTGGCCAGATCATGGCCGGTAAATGTGAGAAATGTAGGAAGAATCCCCAGCTTCAGTCGTCACCGAGTAACACGCGCAGTTACACACTCATGTAATGAGGCAAATTAATTCAGTCAGTATTAATTATAATCATGTCACTACTGCGCTGTTGCCGCCTGGGTGCGGTATTTTACTCATTGTTAAAATCTGAACATGAGATGTAAACATGACGGCAACATTTTTCACATCAAAATAACATTTTTCTCAGATTTGCAGGGATTACCATTCATATACTAGAATCGTTTTCGATTGCAAGTAAATCTCTCTCTCTCTCTCTTACTCTTTCTCTCTCTCTCTCTCTCTCTCTCTCTCTCTCTCTCTCTCTCTGCTTTCAAAGAAACATAACTCTGTCTTCTGTGAGCTCTAACAAGCCCTAAGTTGTCTCTCCTTTTTCTACACAACAAATTCTGTTAATTAATCGTTTGTTATTTGTCCTTTTTTTATCTTGGTAAATCGCTTCCCTGTAGGTGTTAAATATCAATAAACTACCAAGATCAGGCCGATCCCGACTTCTAGTAAAGTTCCTCCCAAATACAAAAAAAATAACTAACTATATAGCAGAACAGAACAGACCATTTATTTCTAATTCAGAGTCCAGAACAGACAAGTACATGACATAGTATTATAATTACAAGAGAAAGACATGCCAATGAATAGTGTAAAAATTATTAAAGTATAACAATCATAGCAAATGACAATGTTGATATAGCTGTTTATTCTGAGAATTAGGGTAAAGACGAATGCTAGGACAACGGGAAGTCACGCTAATGAAATTCCGATTATCAGAATAGAATATCTATTCTCCAGTCAGACGCGGAATTTCCGGTCGCTAGGGGCCACCTATTCGCCAGTCCTCCGGAAAGAAGGCCGAATATCTCAACATATCGTACATCCGTGTACTGCTAAAGATGAAAATTAAAGCAAACGCTCAAACTGATTGATCGCTTTGTCACTACTTTTCCTTATTTGGAAGTGTCGTCTGGAGTTCTTGGAGTCTATTTCTCCAGGTAAAGTTTTCACCTGTCGCAGTAAGTTGATGGACGTCAACTAAAATGAATTCCAACCATGTGACCTAGGAAAACACACTTCTGCAGAAAAAGACGGGCGTTTTGTTTATTCTGCGAGTTTTTCCAAACGTAAAATACCTTTTGTATGTTGACGGAACTTTGTTTGTTAACTCAAACTACGGGTTTTTTTATGTTTCCAAAGATAAAGTGCATGTATTAAGTAGTTCTATTGTGTATAATAATATATACATACATGTTCAGTTGACAGTTGGGTCGCGCTGTCGCAGACAGAATTCGATGTGACACACATCTCTCTGATACACGTGTTCCATTCGATGACTAATTAACAAATGAATTTTAAATGATCGCCCCGTCACTTGGTGCGACGTTCTTTCTCCATATTCTCTATCTACATTGCTTGATATATAGAAATTTAAATCTGAGTCAGTTTTTCTGGTTAATCAAATCGTTCTTAATTTGATAACACACTGGTTTACTCAGTATCATGACATGACAAATGTTGCCAATTTCCGAAATCCAGCAATGGGCTATGGCTGAAGGGAATCGCATGTTTATAAAGTTTAGTTTTCTAAATATTTTTTATTTTGTTAGCAATCAAACTAGATCCTGATTAAAGAAACACCCCCCCCCCCAAATTGAGAACAATGGTTTGATTTTCAATACACACAATAACACCCCCCCCCCATTTCCGACCCCTTACTGTGGACAACCATATGTCACAGAAGAAATTGATCGCTTCCTCTGGGTCGGTACTATCAAAGCCCGTAATGATTTATGTATAAATGTTAATATACCTTTTGTCTTTTTACATTTACCTACAGAGTAAAGTTCTAGTAATCCTGTTATATGTTGAGGCCCACAGCTGTGTGTAATAGCAAGGTCGCACATTATAGCCGCTATATGGACAGAGACAGCTATTCCGCAATCCCGTGACACAGTGAAAAGATAAGGGCTAATTATTCCTCTAACGTAATCAATTAAAAGGGCGCGTTAAAAGTGAGTAAAGGTCCTCAGCACTCTGTCTCCGCGCCGTACTTTTTGTTTGTCTGGGTCCGTCACCATTGAAGCGAGTCTTCAGATACACTAAGTCTTTGTTGGACTCGCTGATTCCATGTTAAAGTGCACACTGCGAGTTCCTTGACGAATCTGTCCGCTTCAAGGGATTTTATGAGTTGTTAAAGTGCGGCGAGTACTTGTTGCTGATCTAATTGGCGATATTACGAGTCTAAAGGTACAACTGCCAGGATGAACTGAAAACCCTGCAGGGTGATCAACCACGAAAAAATGTTCTGTGCGAGACATTTACCATATTTTATTGCTTGTTTGAAAATTGTTTGTAATTTTGATTGCCTGTTTAAAAATTGTTTTGTGTTTTAATAATTTAAAGTATTCCCAACCAGAATTTCACTCTAGAGCAAGAGGTTCGTGGTGTAAAGATGACGCAATATTTGACAAATATTGTCATCTAATCACCTATGAACACACGTGTTAATGATGCCGTGATGTTAACTCAGAGAACAAATTGTTCTCGGTTTTTCAGAAGCTTACACAACCTGTCCATATGTTACGTGATATTGGTCCTATTATTTACACATGTCAGGGATCGGGTTTACAAAATGTATCCAATTCACGTATCTATTTATAGATATAACCCCCCTCCCCTCGTCCCTGCCGTGCGACATCTGATGTATGACTGTCTCCCTCTAACCGACACACAGACAGTCTATATAATAGTTGAGCCCAAGAATTCGCTTAGTGTAAAAATGGTGAGAAAATTTGCAAAACAAGAATTCACGTAATTAAGTCTTGGGTAGTTAATATAAGAGTACATAGAACCTCTGACAATAGAATTATGCATGGGCATTAATGTTTTTCAGTGAAATAAACTGAATTGCACAGAATTTCTACATACATTTTTATTTCATAATATCTTTTATATACTCATAATAAAGGACAAGACACACATTCAACTTGTACAATGATAATCATAGCATCTGCAGTCGATGAAACGCAAATCACGAACACTGGGTCGCATGCTGACTGACGTTTTTCATACTACGTGTAATTGTTAGACCATAATTAATCACCTAATAGTGTACGGACTTTTCCGTTTTTCCCGATTACGACAAGACAGAGAGCACACGGCGGGTGTGACCGGTCAGCAGAGGATGCTCACTCCTCCATGGCACCTGATCCTGCCTCTGAGGTTTTCCAGAGGTCCGTGATTGCTTCGCTTTAAACTATTATTTGAATACCGAATTGTCGACGGATTTTTCTTCGTTTTTCTCGCTCATGATATTTTCCCCCCGACAATTTCCCCGATAATGACATTTTTACTTTTACCGATATTACATTGGGCGCACGGCGGGTGTGACCGGTCGGCAGTGGATGCTTACTCCTCCATGGCACCTGATCCTACCTATTTTTTTTTTTTAGAGGTCCATGTTCGCTCTGCTCCTGTTTTGTAATTTTCCTTTGGACTTTTGAATCTGAACACTGTTCGCTATGGCCACATGTCATGAAAACCGCATGAATTGACATTATTGAGTTGTGTTGTGAATTAACCTTATTGGGTTGTGATGTGAATTGACCCTAACCTTGACCTTATTGGGCTGTGATGTGAATTGACCTTATTGAGTTGTGATATGAATTGACCTAACCCTGACCTTATTGGGCTGTGATGTGAATTGACCCAACCCTGACCTTACTGGGTTGTGATATGAATTGACCTAACCCTGACCTTACTGGGTTGTGATACGAATTGACATAACCTTGACCTTATTGGGTTGTGATATGAATTGACCTAACCTTGACCTTATTGGGCTGTGATGTCAGCAGAGTTTCCGTGTCACGATTAACTGTACCTGTTCCTTGTATTGGAAGGACAGGATGTTATACGTCCTGAGAGGCCTTATCAATGACTTCAGTTGTTTCCCATCTTCGCCGAGGGATGATTTCATGAATGTTGTGAAAAATGTGGTTTTCCACGAATTCTGTTAATTTAATGAAATCCCATAATATGTACAACAGTGTCAACTTAGTGCAGAGAAAGCCTTGCTTCGGGGTCAAGAAAAACCAAGCTGTCAATCTTAGCGGACCATGCAGGGGAACGTGCATCTGAAATGCGTATGCGGTCCTATCCCGACCGTGCACAAAACGGCAATTGTGTAAGCACAAAATTAGCCAATCAGAAATTACGAAGGAACAGGTAAAACAAACAAATGGGTTTCTAGACGAAAAAAAATGGTTATAAACCTGTTTTTGAATGAAGTTGATGTTATTTTTAAACACAATAAGCATTAAAAATTAATGTAGACAATTCTAAAAATAAAATTCAACGCTTTGTATTAAAAATCACAAAAGTACAAAAACAAATCGACCAGTATAATGGAGACAGGGGATGTTTTTATGGTGTAAGAAAATGCTCCACAAAGGTATTTCAACAGGCGGTCTGGGTCTGTACAGGTGCTGATAGAAATGATGTTTCTAGTGCAGTGGCAAGCGAGGTACAACATCAAACAGTCTTCCGACCAGCGTCTACCTTCGCCGGTCAAAACGACACAAAAGAGTTCTAAAGTCTGTGGAACTTTGCAAGAATAAGGAAAATATATGGACTTGAAGAAATGTGTGAGGGACATATGTACATCAATTACAAGTAAACATTTTTAAAAGTTAGTTACTTGCTGATAATGTTATTCTCGGGGTCCCGTCTCCTGCACGGAACTAGAAACGGGGGTGGGGCTGGAAAACTTGAAAATCCCTCGGAATCCCCCCACCTCCGGAAAAAAAAATCTTGATCCGCGCATGCGCCTTATATTGGTCCTGACGTTACAAGAGAAACACAACAGGAAGGGCTGGTTATCACTTACAAAAATAAAAGCATCAACAGCTCAACACTCCTGTTTACGCACCTGTATGGTTGGTAATGACCCCTCCCCCCTTTTTGAATCTATAGTCCTTAAATAGCATAATGCATATTTCTAATCATCACCCAACCCACTAACCCCACCGCTCTTTGTCAACAGAATCCAGTGTGTTAGCCAAGAAATCTGAAGTCATACAAAAAAATGCAATTTGAGATAAGTACTTTAATTCTACATAACTCAGGAAATCATACCCGCCGTTAGATAGTCATAATATTATTAAAATCAAAATTGTGTTGACATTAAAAAACAAAATTGTGTTGACATTAAAAAAAAACAAAATTGTGTTGACATTAATAAACAAAATTGTGTTGACATTAAAAAACAAAATTGTGTTGACATTAAAAAACAAAATTGCGATGATATATCAGGTGTCTATGAACATCTCAGATACCTGTTTTTATGTGAGATATCTCTAGATATCTGCTCATTTTAAAGATATAATTAATATATCACATGTACTACCTTATCTCGATATCTAAAGGGATGTTATAAATATATTGATATCTGATATCTATTGACATCTAAGAAATCTTGATATCAAAGAAATCTATATCTCAAATACATGTTGATATCTCATCCCGATTATCCACCAATAGCCATGCTCCTTTCTATAACCGGCAAAGAGCCCAATGGGCGAAAGATTCATACAGGAAGAGAACCATGCAGACCGACTCTGTCTGAACCACTCGCGCCTCTCCACCCCCCCCCCCTTCTACTTGCATAACAACCCAACCCCTTTAGTTCTTATCCATCTACTGTTGGTTTCATAAAACCAGATTGTACGTGTGCTTTTTCAGAGCACATAAAATCGATTTATTTTTTGAAATCGGATTTTTTTTTAAATACGTACCATATAAAGTACTTTCATATAATCATATAATCTCGTGACTTCACCGATACGATACCCCTGGGAATCCCCAAACTTCCTCTTGGCAGAAACTGTTACACTACCCGGAATGCGTGACCTGGATATACGCGTGTAGACAAAACTCAACGTGTCTATAAATAGAAACGACTTACTCATTGAGGCGGACTCCGTGCGCTGTCTTGTGATCTTCCGTGGAGGGGGTGGGTTGGAGAGTGAACGGTGACCTGGCGGAGGTTAACAAAGTCTATTCATTCGGTCGGCGGGTAACGAACGCGATGTAATGCACGTCTGGGGGTAAGTTAGCATTACGTGCTAATTAACTGGGGAGGGTGTGAATGGAATCAACCCACCTATCAAATACCATACACGCAGTCCTGTTTCACGTTGTAATATCCAGAAAACCTGAAAAAAATATTGTTTTTAGAACATTTTTCTAATTGGGAATGTCTCTGATAAGTCACGTATTTCAATTGATTTCACGTCAATTTTGATTTTTATTACATCAGGATATTGCAGCTCAGAGTAAGGTTCGTGACGACCTATGTCCTGAACCTTCACTGAGTCAATCAGAGCGGAAGTAGTTCCCGTGACAGACTGGGCTCCATTCTTGTCGTTCCGCCGGATTGCAGATTTGTAGATCAATCCATATCCGCCACACCCTGACCCCTGACTCGGTCGGTCTACCACGCCCGCAGTCTTTGTCCTCTGCTTGGGATCATCCCCGGGAGATGTGTTGTCACTGCAGCTCTCTGTGTCATCTTCTACAATCATTCCATCTGGTCACAGACAGACAGTCAGACGACTCCATTAATACTGAATGACCTCCAAGAGCTTTGACTCCGCTGATTAAGAAGGCAGAACTCGGAATACACAATGTACACAGTGAGCGGATTCCCAGCGGAGAATTCTGTATTGCAGTGAGATAATGAGAATGAGATAAGAACATTCATTTCTTAAAAAAATTAAATGAATAAAGAGAGTTCAGTTCAGACTTTGATTACGATTGCTCTGTAGACGGGATGGGGGAAGGGGGGGGGGGGGTCCACCACGGAGCCCTGAACTAGGACCTCTCTCTCTCTCTTTATCTCTTTATCTCTCTCTCTCTCTCTCTCTCTCTCTCTCTCTCTCTCTCTCTCTCTCTCTGAGTGCAGCCATTATCTAGAAGCAAAAAAAAAGAAAAAAAAAGAAGGTGTAATCAATGTGACAGGCGGCAACCTTTCTTTTTTTTTAAATTGTCACCTGGATGTTATGGCTTACCTATAAGGTGCAATAATTTTTTTACTCAAATCCCCCCCCCCCCCAAAAAAAATCAAAAGTCAGTTTCCCGGCTCAGAAGGAACTGACTCACACATTCCCCGATCCACAGTCAATAGTGGAATAATCAAATTAAGGAACTTAATCTTCTCACTCAGAAACCAAACACGTGAAGTAGGACGCAATCCTTTCCTTAACTCGCATTTTTATAAAAATAAATTTAGGTGATAAATAGCTTGCATCATTTTCCTGCTATCCTGTTATCTTCTGGGGCGTGTTAGAGAACATCATGCATTGTGCCTTAATATGAACACGCCTTTTTCACTGCGAGATTCAATACGATAGTGTCAACTTGGAGATTAGTTTTTTGTTCAGCTAGTATTATTAAAAGTTATATTGACCCTGGACCTATACCATTAAAGAATCCACGGCCAAAGCTGGCCGGGGGTTGGGGTCGGACTGTCGGGGTTAGCGGAGTCAGAGCCATTTTGGGAGGATATTTATACTTTTAACCGCTATCCCCTAGACCCTCGCAAGACTGTAGATGCGGTTAATAGAGACCAAGGTTCGTCTCAGTTTAATTGAAAATGACTATTGCCTCAATCAAACAAAGACTTTGAGTAGAGTCTATAAAAAGAACAAAACCGTAGTCATTTAAACACACGGGGAAGGAGTGATAAGTTAACAGGATGCATTTGTTGCTCAAAAGGGAAATACCCATTAGTTCCAGTCTCCGGAATAAACCGGCAACATCCCCTCCCTCGCCACTCTTTTGTTCTATCGCTGGTTCTGTATTTGTTCGTCAATCTGTCAATCTTTCTGGTACCGTTTTTGTTTTCTATTGTCTATTTTCCTACAAGACTTATGTACATGTGCACTGTCTAACTTCCTTTGTTTTACAATTTCTCATTAAACAACCTCTTTCTTTTTTCAATCTATCTATTCTTTCTAGAATCCCATTTGTTCTAGTCTTCCAATCAAACGCCTAGTTCTTCAACAAATAGACAAATTCTTCTAATTTTCTATGGCTATCTAGGTCTAGTCTGTCCCTTTAAGACTCTGTCTGTCTGCAGGGGTTTTCCTGGCTTATTTTTGGGTCCGTTTACCGGACCCATTCCCAATCAAAAATTCATTGATTTTTTCCCAATTCCAGACCTTTTTGTTCCAATCAGGTGTTCATAGATGTTGGAAAAAGCTGTTGACTTTTGAAAAGATAATAAAAGAGAAAGATATCATTTTAATAAAGTCATCAGAATCAATGTTTAACCTTGCTGATAAATAAAATGCAACAAAACAGCTTTTTTCTTCACTTTTGTTTATATTGTACTGGAGCATTATAATGAAACTACATGTAGTAGTATTTATAGAAAGTAATTTTTTTTCCCAATTTCAACATTTTGCGCGTCAATTTTCCCAATTCTACGGACCGTGGACCCAATTTAAAAACAGAAGGAAAACCCCTGTCAGTCTAGTACTATTTTTGCTCTTCAACCTGTCAATCTCTTTAGTTACCTCTGGTTTACAATCTACCCAAATATCCAATAACTCTTTTTGTTCTACAGTTTGTCTGTTTATCTCTTCTCGGCAATCTGTTTATCCCTAAGTCATTCTGTCTGTCTCTCTAGGCCCGTGACCTTGAAGAGAAATCTCTGCCACGCTGCACGCTACCCCCCAAGTCTAGGTCCCTATCTGGGCACTGATCGATAGATCGATATTCGGTAAAGACTCTCGCGTCGTTCACTTTATATGGAGGTTAACTTGTTCAAGTGCTGTTCTATCGTTTACTAGTATCACCAAGAAGATATTGATTTAATACGATTGCTCTGCAGAGGGTGGGGGGGTCGTGTTCATGGACTTTGTTCCACTACGGAGGCCCAAACTAAGACCTCTCTCTCTCTCTCTCTCTTTCTCTCTCTCTCTCTCTCTCTCTCTCTCTCTCTCTCTCTCTCTCTCTCTCTCTCTAGAAAAGATCAATTTCTGATTTTTTAAGAAAAAAAGTTGTCTTAGTATCTCATCAATACATTAATTTTTTGGACCTTTCCAAATGAGGACGGTCAATCATATCATACGCACAAACAGGACCCATGACGTCATCCATGTAATCTGATTCCAGGGATGAAAAGCTGCGAATAATGCAACCTCTATGTAACAAACAATATCCTTTTGCAAAATACATTTCACACAGAATTTAATTCTGAATCGATGTAAATTAGCTCTGATGCCGAAAACCCAATGACGTACACAGCGGCGCGGAATCAGATTAGTGAGACGGTCAAAGAAATCTCCGCGGATGTTGGAACATGTGAAGATTTGGATGGATCAACTTCGGGTGAAATAATAAGCAGAAAGAAACAGGAAGCGATATAGCGACCGACGCAAGCTTGATCAACAAAATCTACTTCTCTTGTTTTGTTTGTCTTCATTTTTGTTTGTGGTCTGCAAATTCCGATATTAGAATGCATTGATTCACAATAACCCGAAAACAGCGTAATTTAATTACTAGTCTTTGATTAGTTATTTTACGCATCTCCTCAAGGAAGGAAATGATTTAACGCAAACAGCCAAAGAATGGTCACAATGCAGCCTAAAAAGCTCAAAGTATACAACACAAGAGTTATACGGTATATTTCCATAAAAAAAACCCATCAGTGCTATTGCTTTTATCATGTTTTATATGAGGCGTGGATTACCGACAGTTGATTTCTGTGATATATATACAAGAAATAATTGATAAAGGAGTGGTTCTAACTAAAGTCCTCGAGCCTTTGCTTCCTGTGCTGTTCGGCCTTGCATGATCCTATTTCCGGTCGCAAAAGATCATAATACGACAGTTCTAAGATATTCCTACTCTGTGTTTTGTAAAAGCTTAGTTGTTGTGTGTCTATTTTCCGTGCAGGATCTTAAAACGACAGTTATAAGATAATCTTACTCTGTGTTCTGTAAAGTTCTAGCTAGTGTGAGCCCATGTTCTGTGCAAGATCTAAAAATAAACGACAGTTCTAGGCTATAGAGCCTAAAGTGTGTTCCATGTGCAGTTGCCTGTTGGTTCGAATCCCTGACGGGGTTTTAGTACCTTATATAAGAATTAATGCTCAATTGTGGTTCAGCTACAAATGGTGACGTATTTATTTTGTTGTACGGCTAATTCATGTGTAACATGATGTTTCTACACGAAATCACGGGAAATCAACGACGTGTACAGAATGTCAAAGTACATATTCCGTGGAAATGTCAAATCTTTGTGTTTTATGATTTTTTCTCTCCATTGATATGCTTTTGTATTAATTTTGGCGAGCCTCTTCAATTAAATTTTCCTCTTCTTTGCTTCAGTTGTCTACTTTTGGTGGTAGGTCTAGAGAAAAATCCGAGCAATGTAGAACAGTTGTAACGCATTTCGCCATTCATAGGAAAAATAGCACATAAATTAGGTTAGCACCAAACCTCTTTGTGGTACTTATATACTTGTAATTTAATTCTATAATCAATACGTGAAGGGTGTGGCTCCATCTCCTGCAGTCTGACTGGGTCCACTCTACGATCTACCCCCCCCCCCCCCACTGACGACCAGTCTAGGGGCCACCTTCGGGTGTTACACAAGAAAAGGGTATAGTAATGGTATTTGTAGTTACGCGTTGTTTTGCAATGCAGGTTGTTGACATAGACCATGCAGGTCAGTGTCTATAGTATAAGAGACCCTCACCCTACCGATCCCGTCATTGATTCATTAAATCGAATTTCTGCCACAGACGCTGTTAAAACACTAACCGGCTTACTCAAAAGGAGCAAGAGAAAAAAAACAGACTATAGAGGGTTGGGGGGGGGGAGTTCTAGTACACACGTATATGAACTCCTTTTTCCGGGGACTGTACAGTGTTGGGAGGGGGGGGGGTTCTAGTACACATGTATATGAACTCCTTTTCTGTGGACTGTACAGTGTTGGGGGGGGGGGGGTTTCTAGTACACATGTATATGAACTCCTTTTTCTGGGGACTATACAGTGTTGGGGGGGGGGGTTTCTAATACACACGTATATGAACTCCTTTTTCTGGGGACTGTACAGTGTTGGGGGGGGGGGGGGTCTGGTACACATGTATATGAACTCCTTTTTCTGGGGACTGTACAGTGTTTGGGGGAGGGGGGTTCTAGTACACATGTATATATATGAACTCCTTTTTCTGGGGACTGTACAGTGTTGGGGATGTTGTTCTAGTACGCACGTGTATATACATTTTTTTTTTGGGGGGGGGGACAGATATGGTCCTTATACAATGATATCCTCATGAGAAGGAAGTGAAGGATGTCAGAGGACCAAACCCTAATCAAGGGAAAGGGAGTAAATAATCACCATTGGAAAAGTTCCTAGAACACCAATCGAATTCCCGCGTTCTATCCGTGAGGAGGAAGAAACAGTTGTAAAACATTGGACCGTGATTGTGACTAGCGTTGACCGTGATTGTGACTAGCGTTGACTGTTGTTGAGGGCAGCGATTTATCCCTTGGACGTACAGATAAGATATCGAGCAGTTTATTATCAGTTTTTATACGTTGAGTTGTTTGAAGCTGATGTTTTGGGAGTTGTTTAGTTCCGGCAATAATCAGCTGCTGATGATAAACATGTTTTGGTAAAAGGTGACAAATTAAGAGGCACTCAACGCTTTGCGATGAAAACAACCTGATTCTCCATAGTATGGGTTCAAAGTTCGGAGTCGAGTCAACACCCCCCCCCCACCCCGCATATACGAACAAACTCAGGTGTTTGGGATGCGCGGATCAAATTTTTTTTCAAGGAAAGGGGTACGAGGAAGAATTTGCCCAGATGGTGTTTCAAGACCTAAATTATCAGTAGTTTTACTACGTGAAGTTTTCGGCAAAGGGGGGGGGGTGTCTGTCCCTCTTGACACCAACTAAATCCGCGCATGTGAGGATTATTACATGGTTACCTTGGATACTCTCAATGTTTTCAGTTACTATAGGAACTGACAAATAGAGGTACACTAAAGACAAAAGCTTTCTGGAACAGAAAAAACGGAGAGATTTTAAGTCGCCTTTTTGTGACGTGTGACAAACAGGACCCAGGCGGAAACAAGATCTAATGAATTTTGATTAAGTCTATCTATGTAAAATAATTACTCATTATGTTGCAGTGAATTTCTTCTTTGTGCGACATGCAGATGATCAGAGCCGGCGGACTTATTTGGCGCCATGGTTGTCCAATTATCATTTCCTCTCATATTTTTTTGCATAGTAATCTTTTGTTTGTGCATTCAAGCACGACTTACGTCTAATACAACTCAAGAATTATTTAGCTGTTGCCCAAGGCAGTGAAAGTGTCTTTAATAAACAACGTATTAAACAGGTAGATGATGATGATGATGGTGATGATGATGATGGTGATGGAATCGGTCCCTTCTGTGTTATATAGAATTGATATTTACTACATCTATGTAGTTCTATAAGTATGTATAATGTGCGTATTTCTTGACTTTTTGAAGTAGGTCGATCAGGAAGATTTTCTACGGCTGTCGTCGATTTGTGAGTGGCCAGAGTCCGGAAACAAACACAAGGATGTGAAAGAGGGAGAGAGACACGGATCCTAAAGGGAGCGGAAACATCGCCACGTGGGGACCAAAGCGGTTCTAACTACTTTGTACAGGGAACTTTGTGCCCGTTACGTCCCACATTGGTACCTTAATTGCAGCAAGCACTCTTGTTTTTCACACGCGCAGAAATCATCCGATTCCATAAAACCCGAGTTTAACATACGAGAGAATTTCTGGAATGCTCGAGTAAAAAAAATCTATGCTTGAAGTGATTATGAAGTCTTATCAAACCATTTTTTAACCAATTATGTTTCATACCTAAATCGATAAAGCTTGGTTGCAAAGCCTAGTTTCGCATGCAGGTGACAGCGGTCAGAGATTATAATATTATATAGCATGCTTCCTGAAATGTGACAGCGCAAGTTTTCATTGTAAGACATGCAGGTCCACGGCTTTTAATTTTATTGATCAACAAAGCACATCGCCTCTACACGAACAGGTGCGCTGAAGATTGTTTGGGGTAGGCGACTCTGGGCCGGTGAAACAAAGGCCGGTTCTGAGGAGCTGTGTTCCGAGCGCCACCTGTCTGGGCCTGTCGTTACTCGGTCGATACACCACGGGTAGGACTGACTGAGGATCCCTGATGTAGAACAAAACGGAAAGCAACCGTAAACAACGAACAATGACACACTGTTGTCAAGGAACGCCCGTCCCGTCACCAAGTAAACACGTCACAAAGAGCGAGTCACAATAACTATGTCAAATCATGTTTGTTGGTAATTTTGTCTTTTAAAAGATTTTTTAAAAGTATGTTTATATAGATAAATGAATATATACCTAACACAATAGTTCAAGAGATCAGGAAGCTCCGGTGTCAATAACTATAACAGGAAGTGCGGCCTCGCGCGAGACATGAATGGATCCCAGCCCTATGGCCGACCCCTGGCGTAATGCGATCCCTTAAACTCTAGGCAATCTCAGAATATAGAGGAGATTGGTCAATATGTTTTCGGGATATTTGGTTTAATTGTCTTTTACTCCGATAGCTGTACTCGTCTTAATATGACCTGTGCTGCATTAAAAACTTAATTACTCGATATGGCAACACTTAGTAGACGTTTCAGTCTGGCGATAATGGCGAAAAAGAACATCATTTCAGACTAAGTGACCTTCATGGCAGGTTATAAAAAAGGACATCCGTTGCCAGTGGTGACCTGAATCGCTCTGTAGTGAACTCCACCAGGATACGATAGCGTACAATTATTGAACGCCTAGTGTACAGTTAATTAAGAGTACATTGCGTTGGAGGTCAGAGAGCGCACAGAGAGAGAGAGAGAGAGAGAGAGAGAGAGAGAGAGAGAGATCCAATGCATCATCAGCGTCTTCCCTCGGCTACAGACTCTAGAAGGACGTGTGAGTCGCTCCCGTCTGGGTCGGTATGCGAGGAATGTTTCCCCTCCTCAGCCAGTGCCGATTGTTGGCCTCTCCTTGGCGTTCCTTATATTGCCGCAGAGATTTTTTACTTTTTTATAAAAAGCTTTATGATCTTAGACCATAATATGATGAAGTAAGATTATTTTCATTGATGAAAAATAATTTTAAGAGAAAATGATTGTGTGTTTTATGTAAGTGCTCTTGCGACCTTTCGACGGGTCGGACGTTGGCCCAGATATTACTCAGGTAAAGAAACGAGGGTCCCAACAATTACTGGAAGCAGACGCCGATAGGACAAGCACCTGTGAACTCTGGGTTTGTTAGGCGTTTACGAGGTGGCCAATGTAAATTGTCACTAAAGTGATTTTGTGTTTATGAACTGAAACAAGAAAAGGCACGCATTGCAAGAGAGATAGTGTAACCTTTAAAAAAAGTTACGTAAAATTTAATTGTGTGTGACTGTAGGGTTTTTTTTTTTTTTTTGTATGACCATGAAAAAGCAGAAATTGCAGACGATCACAGATTGCCCTGATTAACCCCGCCCGTCTGGTCTAAGGTCGAATTCTTCCGTTGATCTTTGGATCTGTTTTTTAGTTTATGCATCTTTGATGCCAGACAGAAGGAATAAAGTCGAATTAGGTGAATAAAAGTCAATGACGGCGACCAATCAAATCACATCATTTTCTACTTCCTTAAAACAATGGTAGCCCCGAGAAAGGCGACATTTCTTTGACTTGAGCCGTGCTGAATTTAATGTATGATTAAGTTAATAAGTAATAGTTAAATTAATGATTTGCCGTCGCTAGCCGCCGTGGTGGAAATGCCTGAGATTCCTGCGTATACCTGGTGACTTTTGGCCTAGTTAGACATAAGTTTCTTCACACCTGAGTCGTCAGCAGCGTGACACAATATTTTTAATGGCTGCTTGAAGGATCTTGTCGGGACCTGGCGTCACCCAGTACAAAATCTGATCTGTCCTGTTGCCAGGGACAACCTGTGGTATACAGGCCGTAACTATCTGCCTCTTTCTCCCAAATCGATTTCTGATTTCCGTTAAGTGAGATAAAATTATGCACACGCCTATTACTGATAATAACTCGATCCGAGTTTACCTATGTATCGACAAATGTTGTAACGCTCATCAAATAGAACTCATGACGACAGTTTCTATTGGAAACCGTGCTGTGACGTCATTAGACACCTTATGACTTTTTCAAGAATTAGTGTACGTGAAATTACTATGGCAACTGGGCGTAGTTCTATATTTTGATTATCTTCCATTGGGATATATGAATTAAAAACGTGCTTTTTTTACGACTGTACTTAACACATGACTCAGTGTGGCTGTGCTTATAAGAGCTATTGGCATTTTTAACATACCTTAAATGACTGTTTAATTAAAACATCTAATGAATAACAAAAGAGGATAGCGAGAGCAGAAATAGCTGGTACATATAACCACAGAGTCTAAAAATATCGCCGGCGTCTCAAAATAGACGCGACCTATGGTGAGCATCGTAGACAAATACACTAGCACCCATTGATGGCGGAACAATCAAGCTCTGCTCTCTGTCACAACAAACCCCCACAGGGTCCGTCGGCCGTGCAGGTCGTCCGTCGGTCAGTCATTACGGCATGACCCCTGTCCTCAGTCGGCGCGATCAGGTGGGACCTTGGGTAAGGACGCTGGGTCCACTCCGGGTACACGGCGACGTTAGGGGCGCACCGGTCGCACCTGTTGAAAAAAACCAATACACCCCAGGTGTTCGCTGAAAAAAAAGATGCATTTTTATTCTTTATACAAAAAAAAGTTAGTGTACTACAAGAAATTTTGTTTTCTCGATATATCGATATTTCTCTTTTTGTTGGTTTCAAAGAAATAATTAGCTTGTGTGTGTCTAAGACTATTTGTTGAAAAAAGTATTCAAATACGTATAGAAAAAAACCCTGTTACCTGCCCTACATGTCTATGGTAAAATATGAAGAGGGTGCTGAGTTTTGGTTTATAATATGCTGGGTTTTTCAACCCCCCCCCCCAAAAAAAAAAACCCGCTCTGTCTGAAATAGTATTGGATATGATAAACAATAAAGAATTTCATTAATATATACTGTACTTTTCGCTGGTGGCGATGATCAGAGTAATTTCCTGTGTTATATATAATGCATTTACCTTCATATGAGGGTAAACAGCGTATTAGCATTTCGCACAAACATGTTTGTGAAACTGCATACCATCTCTAACGCATTGCTGGGGAGGAACCCCTCAACGTGGTGTTGATTCGAGTGATATTACTTACAAGGTGATCAGAGTTCTGAATTGTCATGGCCATTTGAAGATTATATATAAATGTCCTTCAGTAGAATATCTCTGTATTATGATGCAAGAAAGAGTCAAATTTTATACATCTTAAATAGTTGGTATCTTTCTGTATATATAGCGTAGTAGATCGTATTAAAAATCGGGTGGGTAATTAAAGCTCATTAGCGAGGTGGGAACGAGAGAAAACGTCCTGTGTATCAAAATATTTAAAAAGTGGTAAAATCTTGATTTTTCATTTGTACATAGGTTAAGTCAACATTTCTGCTGAAGTGAGTTGTTATATCATAGATTGCTGACGTCCGCATTTCATTAAGAAGCGAACACATGTAGGCCGCTGCGAGTCTATTGGAGCTATTACCATCGATCCCCGCCGTGCTCTCAGACGAGCTGCTAGGGAGCGCTGCGTCGTGGGTGGATGAAGCACAACATCCGGGCCATCAGTCTGTCAAACTGGGATTGTCTTTCTATCACAGTCCATTTTTTGCTACACGAGCATATCACAATAATGGTTGTGTTCGGGACTGCTATTGTTGGAAACAGTTTAGAACTGGTTTAGAGCGCAGTCAACAAGAGAATGACTAATCAAGCAGACTTGTTATTGTTAATTTTTAATGTAATGCATTGTATTAATTTTGAAAACCACATTTCTATACGGTCGAATGGGGGGGGGGGGGGTATTCAGTTCAGCTTAATGCATTTTCAAAAATATGACCTATTTCGATGGACTTTGAAAGTATAAGACAAAGGTTATAGATGCGCGTTAAGAGGACTGGATGGTCATGGCCATATTTATGCTATATTTACCTCCTTAAGATGAAGAACTCTTTATATAAAGATATCAGAAAACGATCAAATTTTAAAGCTAAACTATTTCCATTTCTTCTTTACAAACTGATAGTTTATGGCCCAAAAAAAAAATATCAGATTGAAATTTCAAGGTAGATCTGATGGGCATCTGTTGTCCACCCAGCCTCCTTAGTACCTCGATGGTATTGAATTTTCATTGAGATTGAAATGACCATTCAGTTGGATTCAAATGTCAACGAATGAGAATGAAAGAGCCAGATGAAGAGTTTCTTTGATTGCTCGATTGGTTGTTTTCTGTCTTTTAATATCAAGACGCCTGCAATATGGGACTGCTTGAAAAGATTGATCCTAGCCTTAAGCTTTTTATTGCAATATAATCCGCCATCTTCTGTTTTTATTTAATTGTCCTTTAATTTCAGAAAGAAGGTTTTTTTTTTGTCATTTCTGTCATACAAATACTGGCCCCGCCGTCATCAATATTTTCAAATCACTCCTCAACTCAAATCCTTTAAGGAGAAGTGCGTAAACTTGAGGTAAAAACCCAGACTTGAGGCTGAGAATTGACTTGAGGAAAGTTGGCGACGACGGGGCCTCAGGCTCCACCGGTACCGTCACCAACTTTCCTTAAGTCAATACTCAGCCTCAAGTCTGAGAGTTTACCTCAAGTTTATGCACTTTTCTTCAAATGATTTGAGTTGAGGAGTGAGTTGTGTGATTTGAAAATGTTGGTGACGGTGGAGCCAGGACTCGTCATGGAGCCAATAGATACGCACGTGATGCATGTTTGATCTGTTAGCCGGCAATGCCTTGTTAAATTCTTGAAAAACTAACCAATCAATTCAAGGTGTTCATTACATCATATCCTTTAACATTGATTTACATTATCAAAGGGGTAATAAACGGATTTGTTGAATTCTGTATACAAAACATCAAGTATATAAGCGGCAGTGCACCTGATTAATGTGTGTTTGATGAAAAGTCATGATAAACTCTTGATTTACAGTGAAAATCCTGCAACGTGTAATAGATGCATATGAAATCGTCGCCGTTATTGTCAGAGCAAACTAACAAGACCAAATTAACTCTAGAATGGATGCCATTGTCTTTATCAATGTTTATGGAACAGTAATTAAATAAAAAGACATGTTGGGCATCACAAGATAGCACCTGGTAAACGTTTAATATTATGTGTACTAGTTACCAGACAAGGAGGGGGGGGGGGGTCAGTGAAAGAGGTCATGTCACTACATACTGGGTATTGTCTCCGTGACATGAAAGTGAAAGTAGACAATCAAACTCATTTTTGTCCAAATTGGACTCTAAACAGTCAACTGTTTACGTGACCTGTCGCGGGGAATGTTGGTCGTGCATTCTCTGGTCGTGCATTCTCTCTGCAGATGCTGCGCGTGACATCCAGATGAGGCATATTGTTATACATCAATAAATGCATAGAATGCGAGGCTATTAATTCCATGATTCAGCAGAATGTTGTATTAATAGCAAGCTCAGGAATCTGTTCACAACAGTGTATCCATCGATATAACAAGCTGTATATAACATTGTCTCTATGGATACAACCTTGACCATTTTCAGACGTCACACCACACATTTAAATATATTTTATCCATATATTCTATAAAACAAAGGTAATTGATGTCGAAATATTTGTTTATCAGCCTCCATACATCTCATTCAGTAACACGAAAAACAAGTTTTTAATCGAATTATAACCAGAAGATTTTAAACTTTAACATAGAATCTCGAGTTACTCGGTGGACACATCTGCAGGTTCGTGCAATGTAACGTTTTTCCTCCTTGAGTCAATGACACAAGATCTTTCATTTTTTCTTTTCGAGTTTTTCGATCTCTGTATATATTGTATAATTTTTAAAACCACGGTCGTTTTCATTAATATACCATTTGATTATATTCATCAACATTTAAATAACGGCCTTTTGTGTAGCGTGGTACCATTTTTCATTATTTCAAAAAACAAAAGTGCAAAAAATTAATGGGATTTTGAATTTTCAAATTATTTAACTTCCCGGATAGCAGAAAGTCCCTTCTATGTATAGATTGTGAAATACGCTGACGTGAGCAGGGGAAACCCCTTTAAATAACACACTGACCTATTTAATACGTCGCCTCATGCTAAATTACTGAGAAACGAGATTTCCAATAAAGGCTTCCGCCTCGTACAGGTTTAGTTGTTCTAATCTCTGGATAATCAATGATTAAACTATCCCCCAATCACCTTGGCTCATTTGTAGGTGCGTCATGGAGGTCAAAGAAAGCATGTAAACATGTTTACTATAAACAGGAGGCCGAAGACAAATCCTTCTTTAATAAGCCAGTGTCGCGCATATCTAATTATTTTTCCCGTTTCTTGATAAAATGCTTTACCGGAATTGATGGCTGTTTATTCCTCTTTGTATTGCTAGACTCTGGTTCTTCCACTGACAGGTTTATGCCTGCTACGACAGGCCCCTGACCCCCCAATCATACCACAGCTGGTCAGGCCAGATGTCCCACGCAGCCCACTGTTCACCCACAGGCGCACGTGCGTTTTCCTTTTGTAAGGCGCGCGTGTTGTAAATGAGAGAAACTCAGTGATCATGTTTCAGATTTTGTTTTATTGATTTTTTTGGCTTTGTTTTTTCAATATTTTATGACATAGTTTAATAAATACAATCGACATTAAATAATCTCTCACGCCTACAGAAATTCACACTTTCACTCATACTCTGTGCTAATGATTCATAACTTCCGCTCACAGTCACGCTATCAATCGACCCGCTTTCTTTCCATGACATTTCTTCAAGTTTTAATGATAATGATGTTGAAACTTTGGTCAAATTCTCCTCCGTGTGTTCAAAATTTTCAAGAGAATAATGTTGAAATTTGTATATAAATATATTGATTTGATTTTGCTGAGATCACGTGGTAAAAATATAATGAATTTTGCATTGCAATTTTCACAGCATAATACAAAGATATTGTACTTCAAAATACAAGTCTACAAAAATAAATAGTCATTGGTATGCGCGCGTGGCATTTTGTAATCCATTCAAAGGTCGCACCATTCATGTTGAAATGTTAACTTTTTTTTACTCCTTTTGCAATCCCACGCGATCGTGGGTCGAGTCACCCGGGGTTGAATCATCGGTATAAACGATTGCCTCTGCACCCCGTCATGGATGCGTGAACACAGTCTGCTGTTTGTGGCAAGTGGACCGTATCGTGTAACGGTCCCCCCGAGCGGTATGTGTTCGTAGAAAGTGGACGATTAATTACCAATAAATAGGTAACGGTTATTGTTCCAATCTCTTCCGCCCTCTGGTCCAAGAGTTCACACCGTTAACGCAATCGGGGTTGCCATAGAGATCGAGTCACGACTACTGTCAATAACCTGAGTGCCGCACGACGAGACACCATTGTCTTTGATTGTAAATCCATTTATCGACTGAACAGCGTAGAATAAATTATCACTCGGAGCAAATGTCTTTTCATTGTTGTTTGAGTCCATTGTTTCCTTTTCTTTCGTCGCGTCTTCACAGAGCCCTTCAAAGCCAGCGTTGAATATACTGACAAGACTCGTGATTTGGGACGGCTCAGTTTGCATATTTTCGACTGAACTGTCTGAGTTAATCCCATTAATTGGTCCATTTTCCATTCTAGCTTTTTTGGCCAACACACAATTGTCTGAATCGAAACTATTTTCGAGGGAACGCCTCCGCTTGGAAGCGCACCTAGTACAGTTCTGTGTAGGCTTGCTGACGTAATCCCTGACCTCCTTCCCTTCAGTACAATGGCCTGCATCCGCTAATGGCGTAACTTGTGTATTCGCTTCGAATTTTTCATGACAAGGTTCGGGCTTCTCCGATGGTCGCTCGGCTTCGATTTTGGCGTTTTCAACCCGTAAACATTTGGCAGGCGGAGAGTTTTCTTTGTCTTCATGAATGGGTGTTTCGTTTTCAGTTCTCAACCTTTTGACCTCGGATGAAGCGTCACGCGTACAGCTATCTTTAGAATTCGTAGTATTTTCTGACGATGCAGTACTTATCTGATATTTCAGTTCCTTCTTGGACTGTTCCCGTGCTTCGGCCTGGGCTCTCCTATTGGCAAGTACAGTTTGTAAATTCTCCATCATATAAGCTGTCCTGGCTTTATGCAATACACTAGCCACGAGCAAGTTCTTATGCAGGTTGATTCCCCCACGCTGTTGTCGTGAAGCAGCGATCTTTCCCAGGGACAAAGCCATCAAACGCTGAGCCTCAGTGCTCATATTTGCGACCTTTTTTTTTTAAATCCCACAAAATAAATGTAAACAAAAAATTGAGTTCGTTAAATCACTCCGTTAAAATCTTCGAAGTGATCTCCACGAGTTGTATACGTCTAATGACTCTTTCAACATGTTACATCCTCTTTTCATGCGTGTGACGTGCTTGTCTAGAGCAACAGCCAATCAGAGCGCACCTGACAAGAGGTCCTTACCAAGGTGTCCAATCAGAATCGTGGTAGTAAAGTTACGTTGTTATTTTCCAGAATACTACGAGATCTATAAATAAATTGACCTGCACAAATAAAGGAAAACATGAATGTCGTCACAATAGTTACTAGGTTCATTCACCAGCGCTGACTCATGAACCGAAAAAAATGACCAGAAATGACTTGTTATCACAAGTTAAACTGAGAAATATTGACTCCAATTGCGCAAGTAAAAATATTACACCATTTACAAGAATACTTTCAGTTTGATGATCATAAGCAAAACGTGATAAAACAATTCAAGTGAAAATGAATTTATGAATTTGATCTTGAGCACTTATATGATAATTTTTAATGACATAAGTTTATTTCATTGAAATCTAGGAGGAAAAAGTCGATCAGTTATTCATACTTGTATATACGATTTTATAACAATGTAAGTTAATAATTACGTATGATTATTCGATCTTAATTTCCTGTACATCATTTATAAGATAATCTAAATATAGCTCTTAGGGAACATATATTACGTGACCACATAATGCGCATTGTGTATTCGACCGCACCGCCGGGGAAATCTGACAGCGAGGTTAAACTGTGAACTATAGACCTTATACAGAAGTCGCACCACACCTCAATCTGTAATCAAATTAATCCATTGTTCATGCATTAATTTTCTGTCACAACATATCTGTACATTGTAGAGCAATAGAACATCGTGGGGAAAAGTTCACCTTAAAAGAGATATCAGTCAAATAGGGCCATAACCTGAAGTGGACGCGCTGACGCAAATATTGAAAAATTTAAAATATTTAATGTCTGAATTCTTGAATAATCATAAGCCCACCGCAGAAACCGTGTCACGAAGCAGCGGAAAAAAGATTTAAACCGTGAATCAGTTTCTTTGTGAGTCAGGGATTTCTGCGGAGGGTGCGTGGCCGGGTGCATACTTGCGGCGGTGGCGGGACTATGAATAGAAACTGACGGCGAGCGACGCTTGATCGAACCCCGGAAAATTAATGTGAAACAAAGCGTGGGACAGCATTAAATTTTAATTAAAAAACAAACGTTTACTTTTCTCTGCTTTATTCTTCAAAATTCTTTAGTGCCATTTTTTTTCAGATGGTCAAAAATATATATACATGTATAACTATTTACCAAAATAATTTATCAGGCCAGTGTCATGTTGTAAATTTTGTATTTACACCCACCCAGTAAATTCAAAGCTTCTAAAGCTGTTTACATACAATTTTTACTATTCATTTTTATATCAAGTCATGTAATTTAAACATTTTATTGGTATTTAAATATTATAATCATTTTCTAGCAATTAGTATACCTTTTATTTTATATAACTTAGTTGTCATGTTGTAAATTTTGTATTTACACCCACCCAGTAAATTCAAAATTTACAACATGACACCAGTATCAACTGCTGACTAGACAGCATTAGTACATTTATATATGTAGTTTATAACTAAACATCATTATTATACAACTGTGTATTTTATAACTAAACGATATGAACAGGATGAGTACAACTGTGTAGTTTATAACTAAATACTGTCTTTCCTCCATAATTTCCATGGTCTTCACATGTTTACATGTACTTTATATTGTACACTGATATTACATTACTTGTACTTTATATTGTACACTGATATTACATTACTTGTACTTTATATTGTACACTGATATTGTACACTGATATTACAAAAAGAACTTTACTACATGTAGCATCCAGATAACTTTGTTCGAGTAAATGAATAAAAATACTGGATCTTTCCCAGCTGAATTAAGTGTAACCATAGTATATTGTACATGGATGATCATGAGCCATCCAGTTGTTACAGTAAATGAATTAAACGATTGGACCTTTCCCAGATAAATCAAAGATTACTATAGTACGTGCCTGTAGTGTAAGCTCGGTGAGTGGGCGGTATAGCCGAGCTCTCTCCTCATCAGCCATTGGCTAGCGAAGATGATATTTCTCAGTGACCAAAGTGTGTCATTGTCCGATTAATTGATATTGATCTATCATCAGCCCAGAGTACAGGCGCGGATCTCTCCGAGCTGATTCCGTGGACCATAAACATTGGTGGGTCCGGAGGGGGTGTCTAATTAATGCTAGACCCTATTTGGCTGATAAATAGGACGGTCACACTTCCAAGAAAAATGTGTTCCGTAAACAACATACTATTTACAGGGAAATGACGTTCAAATAAATGCACTTGTATAGAAATTCCCCATCCCCATTATTTCAGTATTTACCAAAAGTTTACATGTTCAACTCCTGTGATCTCAACGTCAAAGACTAAAATGAGAGAGCGGTGATTTTTTTTTTCAATAGTTTCCAGTTGCGTCATAAAGTTTTATGAAAAGTGACTGATGTCTCTTAGTGACACCTCGGGCGCATTATGAAATCAGCGGACCGGTTCCAGGGGCTTTTTCTCTTTAAAATCACGACCAGGAAAACTACTTAGTGGCGCGATCGGCTACGTCACAACTTCCCTACGTGGGCCGACAAGGTCACGAATAACTAACTACTGTTTACAAACAGACTGCAATCACACTACACGGGAAGTGCCCGTGGATTAACTTCAGTAGGTTTAAATTCCAGTCTACTTTTAGTCCATACATAATCCCATGCTTGTGTGGGTTTTCTTTTGGACATTACATAGTACGCCGAGTTTGGTAAAGCGTGTACACCTTATAAATGCCTACACACACTTACTGACCCGATCGGGCATTTAATCAACTTGGGACAGTTCCAGTACAGTAGGTGAGAAAAAAAACCCCCCAAAACCGGGGACATTCGAGCAGGAGGTGACAAGGTGTGGGTCTCGTGAAACAGCAACGACTCGCATCAGTGGAGTAGATTAATTAGTACACTGAACGTTACATATAACAAGCCATTTAACCCTGAACCTTTATTACTAGGATGAACACAAACTTGTATGCTTTGTATACGTCAGTTGTTTATGTTTACTTACGTAATGAGAAACCTTATACTTAGTTTGTATGAATGGATCGCATGATCTAGGAATCCCTTCCAATAGATTAAATCAAGCCACATGTATCGGTATTATGCGAATGGTCTATTGTGAATACCGCTATTTTCACGGAGATGTCATAAATATGAAATGCAATATGAAAAGAAATAGGCATCCATATATCTACGGGAATAATTTGGCCACGAATATCCATCAAAACATCGCCCATGTGTCACTTACCGCTTGTACTGAGTCTGACGGACTCAATGCACCTGTACCGAGTCTAACGGACTCAATGCACCTGTACCGAGTTTAACGGACTCAATCCACCTGTACCGAATCTAGCGGACTCAATGCACCTGTGCCGAATACTGGTCTGAGGGACTCAAACGTTCTCTACCACATACTGGTCTAATGGACTCAATACTAGTACTCTTGTACCGAGTACTACACTAATGAACTCTTCTGTACTTGTGTAATGAATACTTCTGTACCAATTACCGGTCTAATGAACACAATGCTCTTGTACCGGGTACCGGTCGCATGGACTCAATGTTCCTGTACCAAGTATTGGTCTGAGGGACTCAAACGTTCTCTACCACATACCGGCCCATAGACTCAATACCCCTATACCGAGTACCACACTTATGAACTCAATGCTTCTATACCAAGAATCAGTCTAAAGGACTCAATGCTCCTGTACCGAGTATCGGTTTATAAAGTCAATGCTCCTGTACCGAGTAACGGACTAATGGACTCAATGCTCGATCCTGTACCGAGTACCGGACTAATGGATTCAATTCTCGATCCTGTACCGAGTACCGGTTTATAAAGTCAATGCTCCTGTCACGAGTACCGGGCTAAGGAACTCATGCAGTGCTGCCGTAAGATCGAAGAGTTGTTCAGATAAATCAAAGGATTCATACGTCATGAACCGAGCGCATGTAAAATAAATCTGCATAAACATAAAAAATATTCAATGCTTCTGTACCGTACATTTTTTAGATATGTCTTTACCATAGAAACTCAAAAGTAATATACCGAGCACTGAAGAATATCGAAGAATCTGTGCAAATGTTTAATAGACTCAAGGCTCATGTCCGATATGTCTGTACATTTCTCTAATTCAAACAGATCTAAATCTGTGCTAGCTGCAGGTCTGTAGCTCCCGGTCTGAAAAAATTCGGATGGACGACCTGGGACGTCAATCCGAATTTTTTCAGACCGGGAGCTACAGACCTGCAGCTAAATCTGTGCTTACGTCTACGAGACGCAATGTTCATGAACCCAGCACCATCAGACAAATCTCAATGTTCAAGGAACTCAATGCTTCACCAAGTACCGAACACCGTCAGGCAAATCAATGCTCAAGGAACTCGATGCTTCACCAAGTACCGAACACCGTCAGGCAAATCAATGCCCAAGGAACTCAATGCTTCACCAAGTACCGAACACCGTCAGGCAAATCAACGCTCAAGGAACTCAATGCTTCACCAAGTACCAAACACCGTCAGGCAAATCAATGCCCAAGGAACTCAATGCTTCACCAAGTACCGAACACCGTCAAGCAAATCAATGCTCAAGGAACTCGATGCTTCACCAAGTACCGAACACCGTCAGGCAAATCAATGCTCAAGGAACTCGATGCTTCACCAAGTACCGAACACCGTCAGGCAAATCAATGCTCAAGGAACTCAATACTTCACCAAGTACCGAACACCGTCAGGCAAATCAATGCTCAAGGAACTCAATGCTTCACCAAGTACCGAACACCGTCAGGCAAATCAATGCCCAAGGAACTCAATGCTTCACCAAGTACCGAACACCGTCAGGCAAATCAATGCCCAAGGAACTCAATGCTTCACCAAGTACCGAACACCGTCAGGCAAATCAATGCCCAAGGAACTCAATACTTCACCAAGTACCGAACACCGTCAGGCAAATCAATGCCCAAGGAACTCAATGCTTGACCAAGTACCGAACACCGTCAGGCAAATCAATGCCCAAGGAACTCAATGCTTAACCAAGTACCGAACACCGTCAGGCAAATCAATGCCCAAGGAACTCAATACTTCACCAAGTACCGAACACCGTCAGGCAAATCAATGCCCAAGGAACTCAATACTTCACCAAATACCGAACACCGTCAGGCAAATCAATGCCCAAGGAACTCAATGCTTCACCAAGTACCGAACATCGTCAGGCAAATCAATGCCCAAGGAACTCAATGCTTCATCAAGTACCGAACACCGTCAGGCAAATCAATGCCCAAGGAACTCAATACTTCACCAAGTACCAAACACTGTCAGGCAAATCAATGCCCAAGGATCTCAATGCTTCACCAAGTACCGAACACCGTCAGGCAAATCAATGCTCAAGGAACTCAATGCTTAACCAAGTACCGAACACCGTCAGGCAAATCAATGCCCAAGGAACTCAATACTTCACCAAGTACCGAACACCGTCAGGCAAATCAATGCCCAAGGAACTCAATACTTCACCAAGTACCGAACACCGTCAGGCAAATCAATGCCCAAGGAACTCAATGCTTCATCAAGTACCGAACACCGTCAGGCAAATCAATGCCCAAGGAACTCAATACTTCACCAAGTACCGAACACCGTCAGGCAAATCAATGCCCAAGGAACTCAATACTTCACCAAGTACCGAACACCGTCAGGCAAATCAATGCTCAAGGAACTCAATGCTTAACCAAGTACCGAACACCGTCAGGCAAATCAATGCCCAAGGAACGCAATACTTCACCAAGTACCGAACACTGTCAGGCAAATCAATGCCCAAGGAACTCAATGCTTCACCAAGTACCGAACACCGTCAGGCAAATCAATGCTCAATGAACTCAATGCTTCACCAAGTACCGAACACCGTCAGGCAAATCAATGCCCAAGGAACTCGATACTTCACCAAGTACCGAACGCCGTCAGGCAAATCAATGCCCAAGGAACTCAATGCTTCACCAAGTACCGAACACCGTCAGGCAAATCAATGCTCAATGAACTCAATGCTTCACCAAGTACCGAACACCGTCAGGCAAATCAATGCCTAAGGAACTCAATACTTCACCAAGTACCGAACACTGTCAGGCAAATCAATGCTCAATGAACTCAATGCTTGACCAAGTACCGAACACCTGTCTACCGAAAATTTTCTATTATACGTAAATTGCATACTTTCATGATATTGTGAATGATATGATAAATATTTTATTTATTTTTACCACAGAGATTCAAAATGCCTACGCTTACTGCAGGATTACAATGTCGCAAACTTATCAGTTAGGGAATCAATGTCCTTGGTTGCAACACAAAAGTCAGTGTTAATTAATAGTCAAAAGTTAGCAAACATATGGAATACTCAACAAGGTCAGATTTAATAATTATGCTAAGAACATATAGATCCACAGCATAGCAAAGAATATGCACCATGCAGTATAGTCATTTAGGTAATTTCCCTAAAATTCTATCCAACCATGGTTTCTACATGACTTATTCATAATATGCGATATGCAGCAATAAAATTGCGACACATTCGGACTTCAACATATATTAATCTAAAATAACATGAATAACACAACAGAGAGAGAGAGAGAGAGAGAGAGAGAGAGAGAGAGAGAGAGAGAGAGAGAGAGAGAGATTACTGCTGATCTCAGCATTCATTGACCCGCGCTCTCTACTCCAGCGTGACGGTATGACGTCATCAGTGGTACAGCAGGCGTAACCAGAAATACCGGTCGGATGATGACACACTTAGCTAATACCATAAATACACAGCCATTACTCACCGCCGCTGTCATAAGATGTTTACACAACAATAACCCCCCGGTTTCCGAATTTTTCCACATAGTGAATGAATGAATGGATTTTGTGAATGACAAGTACTTATGTGTTTTAGTTTCATGTATCATTCCTAGCTGACTCAGGCTTATTTACGCTCTACATCTATTTGTCATATACAGTCTGTATTTTGTATATTGTCACCCCCCCCCCCTCCAAAAAAAATTCAGTGGTCCAATGCAGCATTAATGTTAGGGTACTTCAAGTCTATCAGATGTGTTGTCTGTTGTTCTCTTGTCAGCCCCCGTTAATGTTAGGGTACTTCAAGTCTATCAGATGTGTTGTCTGTTGTTCTGTTGTCAGCCCCCCCCCGTTAATGTTAGGGTACTTCAAATCTATCAGATGTGTTGTCTGTTGTCAGCCTGCATGCGCGGATCTAGAGGGGGGGGGGGTAGGGGGGTCCCGACCCCCCCCTGGAAAATGGAAATTTAAAAAATTTACATAGTAAAATTATCGCAAATATGTCTCGGACCCCCCCCCCGGCAAACACAATTATCCTTCGGACCCCCACTGGAAAAATTTTCTGGATCCGCGCATGGCCTGTCTGTCTGTATTCGGGCAAAAATCTCTATTTAGTTAAAAAAAAACAAAACCATTTCGGCTGGTAAAGTGAAAACATGAGGACAATTTTAAGTGGAGTATGAAGTCCTGTCCTATCACCAGGAATTTGGAATTACTGTTTCCAGTGTTAATGATTTATTATTATGAATATTTGTCCATGCACTAATTTTTTTATAGGGGGGGGGGGGTGATACAAGCATCACGTTTTTAATTCGGTTACGTTTCCTTCCTTGAGCGAGATACAAATGCAAAAGCCATATCTATATAAAAAATAATATCGAACGCAGAAGAACAAAATTTGCAATCGTTTGGAAAGCAACGAAAGTCTTATCGATAATGCATCAGGAAGCTAGATCTAATGAATGGTCCCTTGTACTAAACTAAGACCCACTGATAAGGTCGCTCACTTCTCTACGACGTCATTTAAAAATTTGACATAGAATTGACACGTGTAAATTTGATTAAGGTCATCTCAATCCAAGAAGACCAGAAAATGTCAGGGAGCATGATGTGGCAAATTTCACCTGATCTTTTCAAACTTATGAATAAATCTTCATTTTTAATGATTTCACTCACGAAATAATTAAAACCTCGAATATTTAATTAGTATAAATCTGGTTCTAGGCCATGTCTTTATCTGGAAAAATTTACTTCACCAAAGCCAGTAACATGATGCACAAAAGGATTATGAAAGGAGTGAAATAGCCTCACTATGATACAGTGAAATAATCTCGATATGATACAAACAGTGTATGTTTCACTGGTTCGCTAATCGGAGGGGGGGGGGGGGGGGGGGCGGTCAGATTATGACGCTTGTGGTGCAATTCTCAACAATCATGCGCGGATCTAGAGGAAGGGGGGTCCCCACCCCCCTCCATGGAAAATGAAAATTTATTAAATATACAATGTAAAATCATCGTAAATATGCATCGGACCCCCCTGGAAAACACAATTACCCTTCCCCCCGGAAAAAATTTTCTGGATCCGAGCATGACAATCACTAATGCATTAAAGTCATGGTGGTCAACGAATTATTCTGGCTTTGAAATTAGATGATTTTCTTCTATATTATTAGGAAGCTCTTCATCTCAATGAGATTAATATAGTCTATGAAAATGGTCAGAATACCAGGCGGGAGACGCGATTCCTCAAACGGTACCCTCTGTGAGATTAATACAATAAAAGATGGTAAGATCTGCAATCAAATACAGCAAAAACCATTACAATTATACACTCGTATACAACAAAAAAAATCTTAAAAGTGAGGGTCACAGTCAATTTGAAAAGTGGAAGAGGTATGGATACAAAGAGAAGGGGGGGGGGGGGAGTGTTAACGTGGTTCTGATAGATTCAGAATTAGATTGTGGAAATTCTACAGCTCCATATTTATTACTTCATTTTAAAAAAACCGCTATCACACTGAGGCTAATAGCTCATTCTTCATAGTTTGTGTTGACCCAGTCTGCATCACTACATGTAGATAATCGTAGGAAAGAGACACCACATGTAAAAAAATGCCCCGATGCTGCATTCTACTCCTTAGCGTCAGTCGTCCTTGACCTTCAGTCAGCTGCCAAGTTGTTTTTGGTTTGGTGGGGAGGGGAGGGGGGGGGGGGGGGTCGCGAAGATCCAGATGGGTCCCGATTCTCTAGAGAACCAGTTAAGGGGAGTTGTAACTACTTTACAATGACCCATTTTATTACACCTTGTTACGATATAGGATATCACGATACACTGGAATTCTCTGTGTAGATTTAAACCGCCCTGGGTCAATTATATACTAGTAGTTATTTATGCCCGATTAAGCCAAATGATGCGTGTCAGCAGTAAAAGCTAAAGTTTTGTTGTTGTCTAGGCTAAATAAACGTGCATCATGGCTTGTTAAATACTGGGACGAAAATACCGATTACATTTCACGCACACATTTATCAAATTCACAAACGATAATTAACACGTTTTTTTGCGGGGAGAGGGGTATTCCTTATAATTCAGCCTCGGGACCATCTCACCATAGCTGCAGGTTGTAAGAGCTGCATGTTCTCACATCAATTAATATTATTTTATATGTAGCTAAGAATGGTAGGTGTTGGACACTGATATTCCTCCGTTTCTACATTGTGACTAATAACTTTAACGAAAAAAAAATTCATAGCGATAACCACAACAAACCTTCCCTTACCAACATAAATTAATACATGTATTGTGAACCTATCTTTAGATGTGAAGTCTTGGGTAAGGCATACTCTAAAACCTGGCCTGGCCTCAAAGTTGGCCTGGCCTCACTTTTGGCCTCAAATTTGGCCTGGCCTCAAATTTTTGCCTGGCCCCAAATTTGGCATCTTCAAAAATTTTTGGCCTCAGATTAAAAAATTTCTCTATTTCTCATTTACTTAGATTTACATTGAATTTTTATTGATTTCTCTTTAATGTTGAAAAATCAATGCTTTTTTAAATGTTTACAGAATAATCATATGGAAAAATATATACAACAAGTGACGGAATGTTTAATTATTTGATTTAACCCATGTATTAACACACAATAAATACCTATGACTTGTGTATTCATTACTTTAAGCTAATACCAAAAAATCAGCTTTAAAACTAAGAGCTGCCACTCTCTCTCTCTCCAGTCAAAAGTAAAACATCATTTTAAGAGACTGACCTGATTGAAGGATTAATATCTCAAACACTTGTAAACTGGTATATAGCATCAAATTTCTATCACTGTGTAATGCACTTTAAAATTTCCAGTTTGCTTACATTACCTGTCAACATCAATCAAGCCCAAATTTCCCTCTCCAACAGAAATTCGATATCACCCTTTTCTGTTGCTAATCTGCTACATTTTGGGGCATACTCTAAAACCTGGCCTGGCCTGGCCTGGCCCCATTGGCCTGGCCTGGCCTCAAAGTTGGCCTGGCCTCACTTTTGGCCTCAAAATTGGCCTAGCCTCAAATTTTGGCCTGGCCTCAAAAATTGGCCTGGCCCCAAATTTGGCCTCTACAAAAATTTTTGGCCTCAAATTTTAAAATTTCTCTTTTGCTCATTTTCTTAGATTTAGATTGAATTTTTATTGATTTCTTATAGAAATTGAAATTTCCATGCTTTTTTAAGGTTTAAGGAATAATCATATGATTTTTTCATATATATGACAAGTGACCGACTGTTTTTAAAAAAGTTTAATTAATTTAATCCATGTCTAAACACACAAAAAATACCTATGACATGCATGTACAGCACTGCTCTTACTATTGTCAAGGTATAGATTAGCAAAGCAAAAAACTAAGAGCTGCCATCCCCCATTCCCCATTTAAAAGTTAAACATCATTTTAAGAGACTGACCTGATTGATATCCAAAACATTTGTAAACTGGTACCGGTACATAGCATTAAATTTTTATCACTGTGTAATGCACTTTAAAATTTGCAGTTTGTTTATATTACCTGTCAACACTGAATAAGCCCAAAGTTCCCTCTCCAGCAGAAATTCGATATCAATCTCTTCTGTCGCTAATCTGCTACATTGGGGTCAGATTCATTGCCTATCCTGTCATTTAACATTTCACACAGTCTAATTTAATTAATGGCATTTGTGAACGACTGCAACATTGCATCCTTGATAACTTGACTCAGTGATGATCATTAATCATCACCACCTGATTAGAGTAGAGTTTCATGCATGTGTTGTTTGTATATATTTAGGAAACAATTTTTCTCCTATGGGGAATTGTTATTGTCAGAATTTGAACAAAGCAAAACATTTTGTGACATTTGATGTCGGTAAGAATAAACAAATATTGGCCTCTTCCATTATTTCTTTCTCAAACAAGTTGTTGATAAAAGAAGAGTTACATAGATATTGTCTGATCCTGAGAGCAGTTTGATTTAAATACATTGCAAAAAAAAAAAATATGCCATGGTTATACAATAGCAGGGCAAAATCACATTCTTAAGTTCTTCAGAATTTAAAACAGACTGAATAAATATCTATTAGAATGGATTACTTGACATACCTTTAGTCATAAGTATACATTGTTAGTACTATATTTTCAATTGTAACTATTATTTTTAATAGACTATCACTTTAAGACACTAAAGCCACCAAGTGAGATGTTTAATGTGCATTGAAAATAAATCAATAAATTATAGATCAATAAAATCATCAAATATGTAAAGAAATATAAAAATAAATTTGAGGCCAAAAATTTTTGTAGAGGCCAAATTTGAGGCCAGGCCAATTTTTGAGGCCAGGCCAAAAGTTGGGGCCAGGCCAATTTTGAGGTCAAAAGTGAGGCCAGGCCAACTTTGAGGCCAGGCCAGGCCAATGGGGCCAGGCCAGGCCAGGTTTTAGAGTATGCCGATTCATAGCCTGCCCTGCCATTTAATATTTCACACGGTCTGATTTAATTAATGTCATTTGTGAATGACTGCAACATTGCAGCCTCTGATAATTTGATTCAGCAATGGTCATTAATCATCACCTCTTGATTAGTGAAGTGTTGTTTGTATATTTAGGAAACAATTTTTCTCCTACAGGGAATATTCATTATCAGAATTTGAACAAATCAAAACATATTGTTACCTTTGATGTTGGTTACAGAATAAAAAAAATTGGCCACTACTATTATTTTTTTCTTAAACAAGTTGATACATTAAGAAGAGTTACATTGATATTATCCGATCCTGAGAGCAGTTTGATTTAAGTACATTGAAAAACATGCCATGCATGGTTATACAATGGCAGGGCAGTATCTCACTCTAAAGTACTTAAGAATTTAAAACAGATTTAATCAAAATTTATCAGAATCAATCACTTATACCTGTAGTAATATATACACTGCAAAATACTTTCAATTGTTAATTTGTTACTATTATTTTAATAGAACTATCACTATAAGACCCTTAATTGAACATAAATCATTAGAAAATCAATAAAATCATTAAATGTGTAAAGAAAAAAAAAAAATTGAGGCCCAAAATTTTTGGGGCCAGGCCAAAATTTGGGGCCAGGCCAAATTTGAGGCCAGGCCAACTTTGAGGCCAGGCCAGGTTTTAGAGTATGCCCTTGGGTAATGGGTCCTCAATTCCCCGATTGACAAGTTCTTTAATGTTTGATTTACAATCCTTGCTACCATACGCCATTTACACAAATGGGGAAAGAATCTTAATTACCACAAAAGCGAGTTAAGTATTACAGACCAAGTGTTTGTCTGTTCTTTGAGCCCTGAAGTTGGGGGTTCCCCATCAGCTGCACCATTGTAAATAATGTGACAGGAGGGAAAAACTAGGATGCAATGGACACTCAAACTCAGGGCTTTTGATGTCTGAACCCTGGGCTAATGAAAACCCATAGTTCAAACACTTGTTAACATGGTAAAAAAATATAAACAAAAAAACTTCTCACAGATATTAAAGTAAATTTTTTATTTTGTTAAATTTCATGCACAAGAGAAAAATGACAGAACGCAACATATCACACTGTTCCATGAAGAAAGAAAATTCATTACTAAAATCTCATGTAGCACTTGAATAACTTTGTGTAAAATCTGTACCCACTACTGCTTCATTATCACAGTCCATAAGATCAGTACTAACATCTGCACTTTAATTTTGACTCATGATTAAATTTACTTTCAATTTTTGTCAGGTTCATTTAGTGACAACATAACATTTGATGGTTGAAAACATATCCCTCCAAGTCTGTTTATTTCATCCAAGGTTCTTCATTTCATATAACGTATTAGAGAAAATCTTCTTCAGGTTTCTTATCACGCCAATACAACTGTTAATTCAGGGAAGAGTCCGGCTTACAAGGTGACCCCTCAGCAACCTTGACCTCCGCCTTCACTTCACCTTTGACCTCTGTCTCTGTTTCTATGTTTGGTTGTTGAGCGGTCTTCCATTCCAGCAACTTTCGGATCTTCAGTCCGATGAACTGAGCCATGGGAGGTGGAACGGCATTACCAACCTGAAATCAATAAGTGAAAAAATGACAATAACAATCCATCAACCATCTCAAAAATAATATAAATACTAATATTAATGACTTGAAATTATTTATTGGTACTAGTAGTCAAATAAATATTTACCCACCTACAATCAATTGGTCAAATCAATTATACTAATCAGCTCCAAAATAATCTAACCATTACATGTATATTCATGCTTCTTTAGTATTATTAACATCCTATCAATCAATTTCAATAATTGTGTCAAAATTATTCAAACTGGAAATGGAAAATTGGAACTTAAAGGTCAAAGAATGGCACATCTTGTGAACAAGTCATGTCTCATTTCTAGAAAACGTTCCCTTATGTTTGCGGTTCACTTTAATTAAGCAGGCTGAAAATACTCTATTAAATCAATTAATACATTATTAAGCATGAGATCGACTTACCAAGCCTCTTTCACTTGACACAAGACTTGAGTCAGAGTTGGTCAGATGTGTACTGACATACTACAGATACTTACACCTATCTACAATGATCTACATACCCACTCAATAAAACCTGTTACAAACAGCAGCTTATTTACAGCTCACCTGTACGAGGTGACCTAATTGCTTACCTGTCTGTGTTTGTCCAGAATGTTGCCGAAGAATCTGTTTGTGTCTGGGAACCCCTGGGAGCGGGCACACTCCCTGACGCTGACCACCCGGTGCTGCTCTGGGAGGAGAACCCTCCCCTGTAACAGACAGTTACATCATCATCATAACAATACTTATACATGTACATGTATCTATATCAACGGATAGTTACATCATCATCACAACAATACTTATACATGTATCTATATTAACAGACAGTTACATCATCATCACAACAATACTTATAGATGTATCTATATTAGTGGACAGTTACATCATCATTACAATGCCTATACATGTACCTATTAGTCAGCTGATGACCTGTTTCCCCATGGGTTCAGGATTCATTTAACAATTCACCAGTTTCCCATTGTTTCATGGTTCAGTGAACTATTTACATGTTTACCCATGGGTTCATGGTTCAGTGAACTATTTACCTGTTTCCCCATTGTTTCATGGTTCAGTGAACTATTTACCTGTTTACCCATGGGTTTATGGTTCAGTGAACTATTTACCTGTTTACCCATGGGTTTATGGTTCAGTGAACTAATTACCTGTTTACCCATGGGTTTATTTACCTGTTTACCCATGGGTTTATGGTTCAGTGAACTATTTACCTGTTTACCCATGGGTTTATGGTTCAGTAAACTATTTACCTGTTTCCCCATGGGTTCTGGGTTGGTAACAGTGGTGCTGAAGAATCCGTCGTACTGTAGCCGCCCGTACAGCCCGGCCCAGTGGTTGTGTCTGTTTCCTGTGTAAGGGAGGCACCAGGGAATCAGGGTGTTGAACTGATATTCCATCATCTCACACGCCTTACCTTTAGCACAGGAACACACCCCCCTCAGGGAGCCGTCCGAACTCTTGCCGTTCTTCTAGTCATGATGGGTGTACTGCCTAATGAATTAGACCAAGGATAAACTCATACCTTAAAACTAAAGCAAAAGTTCAATTCAAATTTTTCCAAAACAATTATTCATTCCCAAAGTATACATTGAATAATAAATACTAGCACATTTCAGAATTTTGCAAAACTAGTAAGTTTTTGGTGTTAATGGAGAGAAACAGACTGTGGTTCCTTACAGTTTCTTGGTCTTGGTTCCATCAGAGAGATGGACCTCAATGTTCGGGAGGTGCCTCCAATCTGAGCCTGGGGCCAGGGGGATATGCTGCATTCTGGCCGCCACTAGAGGACTCATCTCCTTATATATGTGGTCCCTGAGAATTGGCTGGTGCTGCTTGCCTCAAATCTACAACCAAAGATATCAACATCATGTAAATAACACAAAGATACAACAAATCAGGATATCTACATATTATCAAACCTAGATATCAACATACCAGTATATCTACATTTTAATAAATCTAGATATCAATTAATGATCTCTACATATTATCAAACCCAGATATACCAAATGATAACATCCATGTCATGTGACTGACACCCAGATATACAAAAACACGATATCTACATCATGAATCAATACCAAGATATCAATATCATAAAATCAACATAATACTGAAACCCAGATAAACCAAACGATATCAACATCCTCTAACTGACACTCATTAAACAAATCATGATATCAGCATTATATCAAAACCCAGACATATCTACAGTATGATGCAATATATATTCGTACAAAATGGCGTCGTATTTACACTCGCACTTCACCTCACAAAATTTAACGTCGAATAAAAGGGTTTATAAATAGCATCGGAATTTCGTTAGTTATTTATAACAATTTTTGGTCATGTGACATTTCATATGTCACATGATTTTTACTGTCGTCAGCTTTGTAAACAAATCTGAATCGACGGAAACAAGAAGGGGCGCAAAGCCAAATAATTGAGTAATGAGGTAAAAGAAATGGTATGAAAAATGTTAGAAGATGGTAAAACTATTACCTACGTGTCAGAAACCTTCGGAATACCCAGATCTACAATTTCAAGTTTGAAGAAGCATGTAGAACGATGAGGTTCCATAGAAAACATCCCCAGACGAGGCAGGAAATCTACCGTGACATCCCGAGACTATCGGAAACTGGAAAGGCTTGTGAAAACCCACAGAAGAGAGAGTTTGAAAGATATTACGGACCAATTTAATGAAAACAGGGAACGGCCAGTATCTAAAACTGTGCAATTGCATCTGCATAAAAATGGATTCGTGAGACGGGTGGCAAAGAAAAAACTAGTGATCAGAGAAGTGAGTAGAAACAAGAGGCCCATGGGCCACATCGCTCACCTGAGCAACAATAGGCTTTATGGAGTCATATACAAATATGTCAATGTCATATAATAGATCCTGTATAAAAAAAAATTCCCCTGCATATTCTTATGTTTATCATTGAGCCCCTTTGTAACAGGACGGTTTTACAGTCATATCAAATATTGAGCATTGCAGTTCTCAAGAAGATGATCAGACTTAAACAACTATTTATATATGGATTAAAAACCTACATCAAATTTTGAACCCTTGTGAGGTCCAAGAATTGTCCAGGGTCCAGAGTCTAAACAATTTTAAAGAATCAACAATATGTCAAAATGTTTGCATATAAGTAAAACCATATATAATAACATTTGAGTTTTTGTGAATAATTTAAATGTTTTCCTTTGTAAAATTGGAATCCCCCCCCCCCCCCCAAATGTGGCCCAATCCTACTCTTGAAGAATATGATTTTGACAAATTTTAATCTACACTATCTGAACTGACTTAAGTTAGAGCTTTTCTAGACAATTTGTGTTTTAGAAGATGATTTTTAAAGATTTTTCCCTATATATTCCTATGTAAAAATTTGACACCCCCCCCCCCCCCAATTGTGGCCCCACCCTACCCCCGGGGATCATGATTTGAACAAACTTGAATCTTCCCTACCTGAGGATGCTTCCACACAAGTTGCAGCTTTTATGCATGATCGGTTTCTGAGAAGAAGATTTTTAAAGATTTTAATCTATATATTCAAATGTGAAAATTCAACCCCCCCCCCCCCTCTCACTGAGGCCCCACCCTACCCCCGGGGATCATAACTTTATCAAACTTGATCTACCCTAACCGAGGATGCTTTCACACAAGTTACAGCTTTTCTGGCTGATCGGTTTCTGAGAAGAAGATTTTTGAAGATTTTTCTCTCTATATTCCTATGTAAAAATTCGACCCCCCATTGTGGCCCTACCCTACCCCTGGGGATCATGATTTGAACAAATTTGAATATACACTACCTGAGGATGCTTTCACACAAGTAATAACTTTTCTGGCCGATCAGTTTCTGAGAAGAAGATTTTTAAGATTAACTCTATATCTTCCTATGTAAAATTCACCCCTCCCTTGTGGCCCAACCCTACCCCTGGGGGTCATGATTTGAAGAAACTTGAATCTACACTACCTGAGGATGCTTCCACACAAGTTGCAGCTTTTCTGCACGATCAGTTTCTGGGTAAAAGATTTTTAAAGATTTACTCTATATATTCCTATGTAAAAATCTGACCCCCCATTGTGGCCCCACCCTATCCATGGGGATCATGATTTGAACAAACTTGAATCTACACTACTTGAGGATGCTTCCACACAAGTTGCACCTTTTCTGCATGATCAGTTTCTGGGAAGAAGATTTTTAAAGATTTACTCTATATCTTCCTATGTAAAAACTCGACCCCCCATTGTGGCCCCACCCTACCCCAGGGGATCATGATTTGAACAAACTTGAATCTACACTACCTGAGGATGCTTCCACACAAGTTTCAGCTTTTCTGGCCAAACGGTTTTTGAGAAGAAGATTTTTGAAAAATACCAACAAATTTTCAATGATTTTTTATTATCTCCCCTTGAAAGAGGGTGTGGCCCTTCATTTTAACAACCTAAATCCCCTTTACCTAAGGATGCTTTGTGCCAAGTTTGGTTGAAATTGGCCCAGTGGTTCTGGAGAAGAAGTTGAAAATCTAAAAAGTTTACGGACGGACAGACAGATGGACGCCGGACAAAAAGTGATCAGAAAAGCTCACTTGAGCTTTCAGCTCAGGTGAGCTAAAAAGCGGTTGTCTTGGTGCAAAGAGAAAATTGACTGTTGGGAACTACTGGAGAAAAGTTATTTTCTCGGACGAGTCAAAAATTGTTGTAGGACAGAATTCTCGTGTCTATATTTGGAGAAAACGGGGCGAGGGCTGGATACCGGACTTGGTTGAGGCATGTCGGGCGAAGCCATCATACGAAGTTATGATCTGGGGATGCATTTCATGGCACAGAGTAAGTACTATTACAGCTGTTAATGGCAACATCAATGCAGAGAAATACCAGCAAGTACTGAATGACAATTTGTGGCCGGTTATAGTCCGACATTTTCCCAATGAACAGTACATCTTTCAGGACAACAATGCGCCGGTACACCGTGCCCGTTCAACGCAAGATTTTATCCATAGAAATGGAATAACAACCATGAGCTGGCCTGCACAAAGTCCCGACTTAAACATAATTGAAAATTTATGGTTGTTACTGAAAAGCAAGCTGCAAGCACGTGTTGGTCGTATTGAAAACAAGGACGACCTATTCCGAGAGATACAGCGGGTTTGGACATCTATCACGCCTCAGTACGTACAGAGACTCTATAACACAATCCCCCGACGATTACAAAGTGTAATTCGGCTGAAAGGTCATCTTACAAAGTATTAGGTAAGTTTTAGTGATTAAGAATATTTTTAAAGATGAAAAATAGAGTTTGAAGTTTGACCTAATTCTGTCGTGAATGTAAACACGCCGCCATTTTGTACGAATATATATTGCATCATACTGTACATCAAACAATACAAAGTTTGTGCTGTCTACAACTTTAATATCAACATCATGTTATCCTCACCCTGAGATATCACCATCTGAAAATCATGTTATTACATTCCATGTTATTTATTATAAGATATCAACATCATGTTAATCTACATCTAGAATTGTCAACATGATATCTGCGCGGTTTATCATGACAGGAATAGTCACATAACACATTTTACACAGGGGGACATTGGTTTATCATTAAAGACATAGTCAACATAATAAATCTTACACAGGGGCTGCAAGTTTTATTCATTAACAAGACAAATCTTTGACTTTTATGACAGTACCATGTGATACATGTATATCTCCTTTGTAATTATTTTTCAATTTAATAACTCGCTTTGCTTTGGTCTAAGTGATAATGACAAGATGCCTTACATGTTGACTACCGTACATACGTGCTGATGTCTTTACCCTTCATGTACCCCCATTGTTAGGTTTACATGTTATGTCTTTACCCTTCATGTAGCCCCATTGTTAGGTTTACATGTTATGTCTTTACCCTTCATGTACCCCCATTGTTAGGTTTACATGTTGTCTTTACCCTTCATGTATCCCCCATTGTTAGGTTTACATGTTGTCTTCACCCTTCATGTATCCCCCATTCTTAGTCTAACTTGTTTATCCCCACCAGGGGATCAACATAGAGCAGAAAGTGTGAGCTCAAGCCTCCTATAGGATATTACTGTAGCTTAATTAAATACTTGTAGTTACAAATCATTGGTTTATCCTAAATATCACCACATACATATCAACTCTGTATTAAATATCATTGGGTTTGTTCCCTGAAATATCATTTGTTTACAGATTTTTGTGTAGTGTTGAATCATTGTTTTGTGCATAATTATATGATTTTTTTTAGCAATTACATCCACATGTGTATTTATGAAACCAAGGGTCTTTGTTTGGAATTTGTTTAAAATGAAGTTTGTTTTCAGCAAAAACAAATCTTCCTCTTCAGCCCCCTAGTATACATCCACATATCTACAGCTTGTCATCAACATGTTTACTACACTGGCCAGTGCCCTTACAGTCTCTACACAGGCCAAATGTCATTTCTCACCATGTGAAGGATTCAAACAAATAAAATATTGCAATTTCATACCCATATACCACACACGGTGAACATTACTAGCTTATAATTTCCTTCCTCCTAAAGTTCAAATACTATGCTATCTGCCAGAGATAAAGTAAATCATAATATTCAATGTATTAAAATGGCAAATATCTAAACATTTCTCAAAAAGTTTCATGTACATGCAAGAAATGATTATATTTACAGAACAAAAAACAAGCCTGAAAGTGTGTAGATGCAGGTCTGTTTATGCCAAAGATTCTCTGCAAGGGAGCTTTGATATATAAATAAATGTACCCTGTTTATAAATGTGTAGAAATGAGCCCTGTTTGGACATACAATTCACTGCAAGGGAGACTTGCTGTACATTACATACCCTTTATATCAGTATAAGCCTTCTATAATTATATATATTCGGACTTACGATTCTCTGGAAGTGAGACTGAGGGTCTCCCTGGTACAAGATCTCCTCGGCTTGGGTCCCGTTCATGATTTCCGGGAGGTCTGACATTGTGTCCCTCACTGTGATTGTGCGGAATGGCGCCGAATCCATTCTGGTGATGTTGGACATAAACTTAAGGAAATAGGCAATGTAAAACATGAGGACATACTGAAAGATTTTGTTTTTTTTTGAAGATGATAACAAGAAGATTAGTAAACGAACATTTTTATCATCGACTTGAACGGAGAGTTGCATGGCTCTTGGTGCAAAAACATGCTGAGGTTCAGGAAAAAATGGCAGCTTTTCGCCTGGGGCTGCTGATAGTATAATAGCTCTGTCAAAACCACATATAACCTCAGTAAAATGACTCGGGCAAAATAACATAGATACAAAATCTTTAAATATGCTTTTCACTTATATTTATCAGATGTGTTTGTTATTAAACTTTTTAAATAACATGAATGTATTGTTAAACATTCTGTAATTAACACAGTTCTTTAATAAACTCAGTATAAGAACTTTCTTCGTGTCTGCGGGACTCCGTAACTCCCGGCCTGGAGAACTCCGAACGTACACTGGTATCCCATCGTAGTGAGGCAACGCAGTGCCAGCTTCAGAACCATGCTGCGCTTGAACGATACAAAGTTAGGCAGGTTGTCCAGCAGAAAAAATCGGGATCGATAGTAATCACAGTAACTTAAATAGGAGGTGATGAGCGAGTTCTACAACACAAAATAAAATCTGGGTAAACAGCCATTACAGTAACTTATGTGGACGCAGTGAGTAATACTACAACAGAAAAAAATCCTTTTCTTTTTTATTACCTACAGCACCTCAGATTAAATTGATCAATGTCAGAAGTTTTCTTCTGTAGAAGTGATAACTCAGATACACTACACGGAAATTTCTGTCAGCAAGTTCTACAGATTTGTAACAAAAAGAGACTCGTACAGACTCCACTGACCTTGAACCGGGAATATTCCCGAGAGTTGAATCGGTTCATGCCACTGAACCCCTGACAGGGGCGACCCCCACACAACAGTTCCACATCCCACTTCTGGGGCAACTTCTGACCCATCTCATTCTGTTTCTCTCCCTGCAAAATTAAAGTTGATGTTTAACTAAAAAATTTCAAGGCTAAAACAAACACAAGAAAAATGTGTTTTGGGGTCATCTTAGATGTCATAATGTTTCTTTAAAAAGGCCTTTCTCTGAAAATGCCAAGTGGTAAAATCTTTTAATGTGAGATACAAGAGATAGTATTGTGATTAAAGGGAAATAACTCTTCAAGCAGAACCTACCTCCATCACGAGTTTCAGGAGGATGTTACAGTCGTCTGTGAACACGGTACAGCCGGAGTTATTGAGGCAGAATGCCTGACCGGCTGGCTCTAGTTTCTCAATCGCCCAGCATGACTCGGCAATACCGGCCTGGTGGAAACCCTCCGAGATTCCTACACAAATTCAACAGAACACTGATATAACGAGCATTAATTTAAAATTGAATGATTTGAATGATTGGTTTATTAATATTTTTTTAATGAAGTTAAGGAAATTTCATCTTTGTATTGACCTGCTGAATAAAATTGATTGCCCAAGATTAAAGGTGAACACGACTGTAAAAAGCATTGTCTACCACGTTTCTCTTTGGTCACCGCTATTTAAAGTATTTCACAGTTCAGGTCTCACCTGTGTAGACATGCACCTTAAATCACCCTCTAACTCGGTCGTGATAAAATTATCAAATTCTAAGCACTTACTCCATGCGAAAAGATAGAAATCATAGATTTATATACTAGTTTGCTGACGCCTAATTAGGAGTCACGTTCAGCTAGAAGTGTTTCTGTTTTCCCCTCTGATTTCAAGTTACAGGTAAACTCTTGATGGCTCGAACTGTGATCGCTTTAAGTTCTTGATTGCTCAAAGTGAGTCTAGGGTCCCTATTTTTTCCCTATATAATTAACCAAATTTACTCTTGATTTCTCGAACTCTTGATACCTCGAAACACTTGATCCCTCAAAGTCAAACTGCAGTCCCGTTATTCATAATCTATTATTTTTTACTCTCTATAGTGGCGAAGTGGCTCTGCATAGGCAAGCGTTACCTAATTAACACCTACTTGGTCATGTAAATCGCTCCAGATGTTAGACACGGGACCTTTATTCAGGCGACACTTGTCCTGCAAGGTGATAATCGTTCTATGATTGACCACACACCGTTACCTATTCTATAATTAACACTGACCGTCTTACGATAATTGGGAGACGCACTGAAAATGAAAAATTGATTGAGACGAGACGAAAATTTGAGCCATAGTCAAAATTTATGAATTATAAAACTGCAGAAATTATGCAAATCAGCACCATTCTCATCATTATTATTATTGCTGAACAAGTTCTTACAGCTGGTAAAGGGGAACAAAAGGTTATACTCAGTTATCCGTTTTACAATCTTGTCTTGCAGTCCAGTAGTATGGAACAATCTGGTCATAATAAGATGCATTAAATAAATAATTCTCATGACCTTCTTCAATATTTGTTTTTATTTAGTTTTTAAAACACTCAAACCTGTTTATTTAACTGAAAAGAAAACGTAGTTTAAGCACGTGCGTAAGGTTAGCACCAAATAAATGGCTTCATCAAAACATCTGGAATGACTAATTTCAAAACCCATCGGTTGACCCAGAAAATTCCGAACTCTTGAAAACTCGAACTCTTGATCCTTTGAAGTTTATCCTTGGTTCCTTGGACTTCGAGCCATCTCGAGTCACCGGTTCGATGGTCGTGGCCATTTTTAGATTGTATCTAGCTAAACCAATCATATCTTAAAATTTTAGGTAGATCTGATTGTTAAATTGTTGACCATCCAGCCTCCTGAACAACACAGACCTCCACAGCCAGCAAAAACATCCAGAGTCCGCAATCGTCCGTAGGTTGGCCTCTTTGGTTCCGTCGTCTCTTCCTTGGCTGATGGACCGGAACTTTGCCCTTCACCCTGTTAAAACATTCATGTACATTATGAACATAACTACTCACAATGCCTGAAGTTCTTTGTTCCTAGACCATCTGTAATTGTGATATATTGCAGTAATGAAATCTTCCGCAAGTAGATATGTGCTTTGGTTTCTTGTTCTTTTATAATTTTGACACCTTATACCCCCCCCCCCCCCCCCCCGACACCTCTTACCTTTCCCCTCAGACACCCTAGCCTGTCTGGGTGGCTCTTCAAACATCGGGGTCTCTGAGTCATAGGCCTAAAAGAAATTAAAAATAAAATAAAAAGAAACTTCTACCAAGTTGATCCACATTTGATGTATTTTACAATCTTAACAGTGTATCAAATGAAGAACAGTAACTGTTTTTTCGTTTTTTTTTTATATAATAGGTTGATACTCTTAGGAAAGGACTCCTCAAAACAAAACCTTACCTCGGTGAAGTAGAATCAGTCCAGGCCCCCAGAGAAGTACTCCTCTAGGCTTCTCAGATTCTCACTGAACGTCACTTGACATTTTCCTTTTACCAACTTGAAATCAACCGTAGCGTCTGTAAGGGGAGAACAATAGTCATTCCTCATGGCATGTATCAATAATGGTATACTGTGACGTCATCAATATTCAAGGGCATCAATTTCCATGGATTTAATGAAAATCATTTTTAAGGATAGGCAAATTTGTGGACAATGAAATTTGTGGACAGTGATGCAGTCAATACAATGCTTTATTAGAAATTCAAAGAAGTATTATATTTGTAGATCAACTCATCAAATCCCTGAAAACTGGTATTCAACGAATATTGATGAAACTACAGCATTATGATTATAAATGGCTAACAACAAAAATTTTGAAAGGAATATTTCTAGTGCTGAAACGAATACCATATATCAATATTCGAATATTCGTGACTGCTATTCTATTCGTATTCGAATATTCATAGGCGTCATCTACAAAGTATTACAATACTGCACATAGCATTATTTTGACTTTTTACTTATTTTGCCCCATTCATCCACAAGGGCATATAAAAATTGGGCCTATTTAGAAAATGCATGTACTTGAGTTAGCAGACAAGAAGCAAGGCACTTAATTACACATACAGCAAAATCAAGTATGTATATATATCAAGAAAGTCAAACGTCTTTAAATTCTGAAGTGAGGCTGACCTTCGTGGGACCAGTCAAGAATGTTCATAATCGTGTGATATCCTGCTAATGGCCCTTTGTGTGAATCCTCTGGTCTGTCACATAAAAAATATAACCTATACATGTAACTTAGTGTCACATAGAATTATCTACAACACACAATTCATTCCAAACAATTTATTTCTAAATGTCTTTCTGAATCTCACAGAATTGAATTCACCATTTTTGTTGCAGTTAAAAAGTGTTTAGTTCTTCAACTCTCTATAATCTACAATTTTATATAACATCAACATCATTGCCAAAAAAAAGAACATCTAAATAATCAAAGCAGTTTTCATCAAATCAAATACTGCAAACGCATTACATTTAACTGCATATTTTAAAGCATATTTGGGGGAAAGCAGCTTTTGCTAAATCAAGTACATCACAAAATGTTATGCATGTATGTATAAATCTATGTGGTTTCAGACAGACCAATTCACAACAACACTAACATGTTGAAAAATCAATTTCTATCAAATATGTTTTACGGTGCTACCGTTGTGGCGAGCGCAGCAAGAATTACACATACCTTGCATCATTGTCAACTTAGTGATATTTTGACGTATATCATTTAACATCAAAGGAATTTTTTTTTTTTTTTTTGAGAGAGAGAGAGAGAGAGAGAGAATTATGTCATATTTCTAAGTTTTAAAAAATTCCTACAAAATACAACATAGACTTGCCTCCCCTAAAACCGTTCTTTACTTTTGGAGAAAATTGATCAGTCTGTAAAATGTAATTTGTGTTTAATTTAGTCAAAAGTGTAAATACAGTACATATGTATTATTTTTCTTTTGTACCTTGTTGTTATCTGACTTTAATTTTTTTTTTTTTTATTCCTGATTCATAATTTTTTTTACTGAAATTTGTTAATTTTGGCATATGTACGTTGTATCCGTGCCCTGGTCCCTGTTTGTGTGTAATTTCCCATTTTCCAAATTAATGGTTTGAAAATATGCAATATCTGCATACATTTTTTTAAATGTTTATTTTTTCTCTGCATTATTAATTATTTAGTTCAAAATGACTTTCTAAAATTTTTTAATTTCCTCCCTACTTATACTTATTGTTCATGCACGAAAAAATTAGCTTAACTCTTTCTTGTATATATAATTGTATAATCTCTCTATCAAAATAAAAAAACCCACTATAAAACCCCCACAAATCATCTAAGGCATGTATCGAAGTTTATATTGATATAGCTATAGAACATGCATTACAGATGTTTGATCCACCTCTAAATTTATCCCGGGAAAACTTGCGCGAGATCACCGTGACGTCACATGTTTAAATCTATATTCATTTGTTTACGTATCTCGACTCAATACGAAGGAATGGAAGCATGTAAAAAATCTCTTGGGTCTCACCAAAGCTTGTGCGCTACTCAAAATGTGTCTTCAAACCTCAAGGCACCGTTAATTACGAGTTAAATTTTAGCCATTTTTGGCATAGCACCACGGGAAAAAACATTAGAGAGCACTATGGGACGTAAACACAATTTTTTTCTTGATGAATCTATAGGTTTAGCTTGTTTTTTTCCCCGCGCGCACTGGTTCTTAGAGCTCGCTTCGCTCGCAGCGCCGGCGAGCTGCACTCGCTAATATTGTATACGCAAAATATATTATATTTACAGTAAGCTTCAAATTCATTAGATTCATTTTGTACTTAAAAAGATAACAACTTTAGTCCCATCACATTAAACCTACCTGTAAAATTTCGCGACCTTGACCCTTAATTTCTCCAAGGTTAGCAATCTTTGACCCAGAGGACTTCTTACAGAAGATGGCCAGTATGTGTCCGACTCTGAAGGGCTCGGGTACTGACTCGTTGAGCCCTTGATGTAATCTCCTTTCCTGTACCCCTCCGGATACAGCTCCTCATCCACCTAGAAAAAAACCCCGTGGCAAATGAGTTGGAATCAGATTGACATCTAACAGTAGACTTCAAGACACAAACAAGTCGAAACAGATTGCCACACACACACACACACACACACACACACACACACACACGTAAAAACAGAAAAAACACAACTCATCAACACAAAATCTAAAAATTCCCATGTCTTTAATGGAACTCTTAATCAAATTTTTTTTTTAAATGGGGCCCACATGTAGGCCACTTTTCTATGTTCACTGTCGCCATTTGACACGTAATTGAGGTACAAAAAAAGCATTGTACACCCAGATAACCCAACATTTTCAAAGTAAAACCCCTAGAGTAGAAATTATATGCACATGAGAAATATATGGAACTAAACCCTCCATCCACTGCACCTCTTTCCTCTCAGTTTTGCAGGGGGCTGCTTGACGTTGAATCCGAACGCACTGGGCTCCATGTAGCAGCAGTCTCCGACCTTGTACTCAAACCCGTCCCTCCCCACACTGCTGTAAAATGTCCGAGTGGCGCTCGAGTCCTCGCTCTCAATCTCAGGGCCCAGGCTAGGGTTCTCTTTCTACAAGCAACAAAACAGTTCTATTTGTGTTTGATAGTTTATGAACCAATCAGTATTTACTGTAGTTTATGTAGTATTTCAATGGACCAATAGGATACTGGTTATCTTGTTATCTGGAAACAAACCTTAGCTTTCACCTCTTCCGTGCTAAAAGAAGTCTTTGGCTGGAAATATATGTAGAAGCTAGGTTCCCCTGTTGGATTCTCTTATCTTCCCTTTTACACCCTGTTTAAATGATCTAAATACTTTCATCTTCAAATTTATGAACTTGTACATTTTATTTAATTATCGGTGCATATAGTGCATATTCAAAACTGTTAAATTGATGCATCATATATACTTTTCAATAATCTATAAATTTGTAAAATAAGAGACTTTTCTGTTGTAAAATACTGTTTTCCTGTTAAGTGCACAAATTGTTTTTAATACTTATTTTAAAGACTTTAAAAGGTTAATTGAAATGGACATTGAACAAGTTATTGCTTAATTTTGAAAATTTATACAAAAATGAATGTAAAATTATGTTATATACTTTAAATAATCTATAAATTTGTAAAATAAGAGATATTTATGTTGAAAAATACTGTTTTTCTGTCATGTGAACAAATTGCTTTAATACTTATTTTAAAGACTGTAAAATGATAATTGAAATGGACATGGAACAAGTTGACTTAATTTTTGAAAATTTATACAAAAATCTATGTAAAAACTAGCATCATGTTACTGTTATTTTGAAGATATAACAATTGCCATATCTTAATTTGAAATATTTTCCCATTCCAGTCTGAACAAATTCACAACTAAGTCTAAACAAGTACTGACATTATTCATTTAACCTAACTGTTAAACTTCATTTTACACCAAAACAGGAAGGACAAAAATGTAGGACTATGAATCCTTTAGTAACCTCTTACTCTGAAAGCAGATAAAGTTTTTGTATTCTTTCCAAGCGTGTTTATTTATACAACTAATACTAAATTTATCCTTTTTAGTCCATGAACATTTTTCATTTCCTTAAATTTCAACCTTCCTTTTTTAAGAGTAGTACATGATAATAACTACAGCTAAATAAAACAGCTGCATAAATTTCCTCATGTATGTGATTTTTTTTTTTTAAAATGGAGTCTTTCCCCCAACAAATGTAAGTGCAATAAATTAGTATCCTAGTTTCTTTTTAAAATGTAGGCAATAAGATAAGTTTAAAATATATGCATTTAAATAATGACAGATGGGAGGGACTACAGCACATGTCGGAGTCATTGTTTGTGGGACTGTGCGAGAAAGTGGGGACCTCACAACAGGTGGCACTCAGGAGGGAGATAAAGGACATCTTAGATATGGTGATACCTAATAATCGGATCATTGGGATGGTGAGTGGAAGTTTCAGAGAAGGATTTAGACTGATGGGATCAGATCTAGACGTTATGTACTGGCCAAACAACCACCGAGTGATCATGGACATGTCTCAGTCTGAGTATTACAACACAGCCCATACAACCTTGATTCTCTCTGACAGTTCTGGGAGTCCACCAGGATTCACTTTACTTCAGTTACTGACACCAACAACATACAGAGACGTCCAATCAGCATGTGTCAGAATGAATGACAGAGTCTATATATCTAGTTCTATATTCAGACAGGTAACTTGTTCATTAATTTATTCTAATTCTACTGAACATGGTCCCTGTGGTAGTGGTGTTATGGGAGGAGTAGAATATGACACTGCCTGGTGTTTTGTTTGTAACTTTTGGCCTCTGTCTGCCTCATCATGGATAGACAGATGTCATTCATGGCCTGATCCTGAAGTTGTTGATGACATTGTCAGAAATGGATGTCACTTTGTAGCAATAGGACACCCATTAGGACCACATGGAAATGAAGAATGGAGAATTTCTTTCTCTCAAGCAGAATATAAACTTGTTTCATCAATGAACCACTGTCAGTTTTTGACTTATGGGTTGTTAAAACTTTTTTTAAAAGAAGTCATGAATCAACAATCAGAAGAAACCAATAAACTGCTGTGTTCCTATCACATGAAGACAACAGTTTTCTGGGCGATTCAACAAAACACACTACCTCACTGGTGTCCACAAAATCTCCTGGCCGGTTTCTGGGTCTGCTTTAAACTCCTCATTAGATGGGTGTATCAGGGGGTTTGTCCAAACTTTTTCATCCCACAAAACAATCTGTTTCTGACAAAGGTTCATGGCTCAGCACAAAACAGATTGTTCCTACAGTTACATGAATTGTACAAGAAAGGTCTGGCCTGTCTGTTACAGAGTTCCTCTATCAGGTCCTACATCATTGATGTCCTGTACAATCCTAGACTTTCTATTTGTACAGATGAAAGTATAATGAGGTCTGAAGTTGATTATGATGTAGAACTTGTCAAGGAGTCCATAGCAGGTGGTGCTATTGCAGACGATCTATTTAGCCTTACTAAAGCCATACACACAATAGAACAGTTGGTAGAATCACCCCTGACATACAATCAAGTTGTTACATTACAGAGATTTACAGCTACCTTATTTCAGCGTTCTGCATTTCAATTACACAACATGTACACTTACACAAGTGCCAACAGACAGATGTATATTGCAGACAAATTGTCTTGTCACATGCTGAAATTAGCAGCCAAGTTTGAGTGTGTTTCTGACATGTTGTACATTGCCATGTATTATTACAAGACACTTAGATACTGGGAAGCTTTATCTGCTATAGAGATGACAAAGGTCAAGTTAGCACAGCCATATCTGATTTATCGGGGACTAGTAGACAGAGAGAGGTATACTGAGGCTGTAGGGGGACAGTCCTGGTCTACAAAGATCAGACAGGCTGTAGCAAGGGATATCATACTTAACAACAAGATCTGTTATATCAGTGAACTAATACCAGAACAACAGTCTGCTTTACAGAACAGACAGACTATATTAGATATCCCAGTGTTTGTAATGTTACACTTCCTAGAGTTCTTGTGCTACAGACACATTGATACAACATTATCACAAGCAGCTCTAGATGAGCTACAGGTCCTAGTCCACCATGATCGGGGACTGTATATATTTGATCTAATCAGAAACATCTCCTGGGAGATCCTGGGGATCTGTCAACAGATCACAGGGAACCTCCAGGCTGCTCTATGCTCATACCAACAGTCACTTACACAGTATCCATTTCACAGAATACAAACTGCTACACAGGGGAGAATACAGGATATGGTTCAGTCAACACAACACCAGTATCAGTAATTTGGAATAAATATCTGTCTTTAAATGAAAAACCATAAGCAAAATCAATATATATGTATAGATCTAATATACATGTTAGAAAACATGTACAAAGTTTCATTCCCACATTTATCTACAGTTCCTAAATCACTAGATGCTTGTGCATTGGAGTGCAGAACCTCAAATATGATTTATTGTTTGTGTGCAATCTTTTATTCAGGGCTTTTTTGTAATATTTGGAATAAGATTACCTTATCCATATCATATTGTACATCTTTAAGCAGTGCGATGTATCTTACTTTCCTGAAGTTGTTAAGTTTGCATGAATTTTGAATAGCTCAAGGAAACGGGCATATTCTATTTATAAATTATGTTCTATTTACAATACACAATGTTTGACAAATATTTAAAAACAAAGTGATTTGTTTTGATGTTCCATTTGTTATAAAGTTTAATTTTCAAATATCTGAATATTATTTAAAATTACTGTGTAAGATGCTTTAATTGCCAAAATAATCTCAAATCTGATGTATTTCATTTTATAGCTGATAAACTTTTCCGGTCGATTTTTCCTTTGATACGTCGATCAATAAAAAAAATTTCTTATCATTTATCCTTTAATAAAACATTTTCAAATCATAAAATATTAAGTGTCATAAATCAATATGTAAATAAAGTGAATGAAGCAGGGCGTATGAATACAAAACAATAACAGCAACGATGTTCAAAATGGATGCGCCTCCAGCTGAGGCAGAGCTATTGAGCTGAATTTAATAAATTACACACAAATAGAAAGTTGAAATCTGATACGGCTGAATTGAAAACAAAAGAAAAATACATGCGAAAGTTTGTGATATTATTCAGAATGCAGCAAGATTTGCTAAGACTGGTTTTAATGTGAGTTAAATTACTGGAGTATGCAACTGGGCATAACCATGCAAGGAGACCCGATCGTGGAAAATAGTTGATCTGTCGACAAAAAATAGTATGTATGTGCGACTTTTGTAAATGTTGTGGTAACTACATAGCCAATGAGGTACTTAAATGATATGTACTAGGCCTACGCATAGCTTTGCTTTATGATGCTTATTCTGATGACCGATCATGTACGTGTGTTAATATAAAACTCATTGTTATTAAATTTGTATAGTAATGTTACCGTGAAAGTGTTTATTAGGCCTATATGTTCATTATAATTATTCCAGGAATGTTGATAGTTGATCTCAAGCAGGCACGATCAAATTGTGAGAAGACGTTTAATTATTTTTTTTTAGTAAATTAAATAATGTGTATTGTTTATTTTTTAAGGTTAGTCTTTTAATTTTTTATATTTATAAAGTTGTATTTTTTGGCTGACAAATAAACAAAAACAACTTTACATTTTGTTGACAGTGTTTATTTCGGAAATTCCCCTTCTATATATAGTTAAGGTTCTCCGATCCTCAGCCTCAAGGAATTTTTTTTATCCTAAAAAGGATATTTTTCTTTCAACCTTTATAAATGATATGAAATAAAATGAAATTTTTAGATGGTGTCCATGCATTTTACAAAGTTATTACAAATTTGCCTACGATGGATATAATAGAATAAAGAAACAAGTTGAGCTTAAAAAAAGTACTGGTGCATTGGTGGCTCAAACTCTTTACCAAGATGTATATAAGAGGGAGTGCTCCCTGGATCCACTTCGCCAAGCACATACTTGGTAACTAATGGTTATACTAGCAGTAGAATACTAATTAAAATTGTCTGTATAAAAGTCAGATTTATGGTACGAATAAAAGAAATCCGGATAATTTAGAGTTATCAAACATTGCTGAGGGTCGGAGATTGTTAAATCAGAACAGTTGAGAAAAGTAGATCTGGCAAACTTTTATTGATGCAGATATCAATTTTTCTACCAATCAGAAGCGCCAATATCTTATCAATCAATAAATATTAGCTGATTAGGAATTTGTATAAATGGGAAAAAATAAATATTTAATTGCCAACGAAAAACCCCACTTTTAAAAATTATGTACTTCAAATCAAACTCTTTCAAATTCATAATGCTTGATTTTAATTTCCAAGGCACTAGTCCTCTAAGTTGGATAGTCAGACAGCAGGTTATCAGGAAAGTACTCATGAGCTTTCAGCTTAGGTCAGCTAAAAATGGATTACTGTAGAGCAGGAAATTCACTTACGGTGTTCATTTTCCCTATATTTGCTGAAATAAGTGCTGCAAATCTAACGTCTAGTTATAAAAAATATTTTAGTCTAATGAGAAAATTTTATTTACTATTATCTGTTCATGAAAAAAGACAATAAAAGTTTTTTATTTGAATGGCATAGCAGTATTTCATAAAGCTGAGTAACACATTGAATTAATTGTTATTAAATTGCACAGAATGTTCATAAAGAAATAGGTACAGTTTCAGTCATATTTGGCCCCGTTTTAAAGTGATTTTTAAAAATATCACAGGAAATTGAAATGTAACGTTTATTTACACAAGAATACCCATAAATTAAGAATCTATAAATAGTTTCCTGATTAGACTTTCAAAAGGTTAATTGTGACGTCACGAACAGTGCATTTTCCCGTAATTTTCATAAAAATGAGCAGAAGACACCAATTCCTTAATAGTTTTTTGAATAGAAAAATATGTCCGCAGCTGTCGCCCACGATGAAACTCACATAATAACTTTATCATGTGATATCACATAAAATATATTAATTTCGTTGTGGGCGACATCTGCGGACACATTTTCCTCTTCAAAAAACTATGAGAAAATGTGCCATTTTTCATCATTTTTGACCAAATCTTAGAAATATGCCAGTTGAAGTCAAAACTATTTTTTGAAACAAGATAAAAGTGAATAACTTGGTACTTTATATACACACATGTTCAAGATGGCATATGTGTATTTTTATGAGATTTAAACAACTTTTGAATTTTAGGGCATATATTGAAGGAAACTGTACCTTCTTCTTTCTTTTTTTATTTAATTCTAATTGGTATTTATCCCTCTCCATTGGGAAAATTATCGACTTTTTTTGTCAAATTGGGAAAATTTAAAATACTTTAATATATCATCAAAATGAATTCTGTATTTAATAGCTTAATCTGTTCACTTCTTAAAATTATAAGTTTTACAGCTCACATGATGTTCTCAGAACTAACCAAGAGTAAAAAGAAGACAAACTGAAAAAAATAGAGAAATTTTCAGAATATTATGAAGAGTTCAATTTAAAAAAAAACATGTTGATTTACAAATTTAAATTTTTGATTTGAAAATTTAAAGTGGTCAGAAAAATAAAAAGTCTTCATTTTTTTATCACATGATTGATACATGTTGGTTTAATATTTTTTAAATCAATTAGGTAACCCACAGGCGTATATATAAAAAAAAAACATTTCTTCAAAAATAGCAAAGAAAAAAAAAATAAACATCAAATTTGGAAAAGGGAACCAAATCTATATGATGTGGAATTATTTGAAATATCCTATAAGCAAAATTCTGCGTAATACATGTATGTTACTGACATCTTGTGTATTTATGGGTATTAGTAAAACCCTGTGACCCAATTACAGCCGCAATGAAAAAGATCTGTTTACAAAGTCTAAATGATTTCCTGATAACCAAAGAATTTACTTGGAATGCTTATTATTTAATTACAAGATATCAACCAATGATACTGTGATCACAATAATTTATAACCATCGTTAGTAAATTTCAGAGCACTTTAAAATGCACCACTCATGCAGTGCAGTGCAAGTGCTAGCTGTATAACCGACTCTGCTAGTTGGGCTTGTTAGGTCACCACAGGGGTTAAGTCCAGTTGTGAGAACCTTTTAATTAAAATAATCATCAGTGTCTTCCCCATTACTCGATCATTCATGATATAATTAAGTCATTTAATCAATTACGGCTAATCTACTGACCAAAAAGCAAACAGCTTGTGCAATTCGCAAGTTTTAAATAATTATGCATTTGGGAATATTTATCCTGAAATTGGGAAAATCTGCGACTTTTTGCCATTGGGAATGGGTCCGATATTCGGTTCAAATTTGAGGGGAGTGACGGCCCTGAACTTGCACAGGAAAACGTTCTACAATTATCGAGGATTTTGAAATTTGTGTTCCTAGGATTTTAGTCTGCCTTATTTCGTAGTTCTTTGGATATTCCTTACCAGTGCAGTGGTTGTCATAATATTTTTGTTCAAAACGCGGTTCTACAAGTCTTTTCGTCCACTATAACGTTTTCGGGTGAATGAAATACCTGAATGAGGTGAAGCATGAATAGTGCTACCTGCCTTATATAGGGGGAGTATAGCGATGAGCAGAACAATAGAAATCGACAACTAATATGGCGGTAGTCCGAGATAAAAGGGAAATAATGCGTATTTATGAATTCATGTCAGCTTTAACCAAGTGGTTCTGAAGAAGATTTATAAAACGCCCAACCCCATTTTTACTCTTTTCTAATTATCTCCCCTTGAAAGGAAAATTGCCCTAAATTTGAACAAACTTACAGGCACTTCCCCCAGGGATGCTTTGTGTCAAGTTTGAAATTGGCCCAGTAATTAGGAACCGGAGTGGGTTATCTTATCTTAGCACCGCGAGGGGTCGCCACAAGATAAAGCGGTCCAACATAAACAGCTGATATGGCATCCCTACACGTTATCAGCATCATTATTATAGTAGATTTTAGACGAGGTACATGTATTAACAAGGCAAAACACAGACAATGGCGAAAAATTATGGATCGATGACGATCCCTCAGCTCAAATTAGAATTAGAAAAGTTTGGAGCAAAGAAATCGGGACGGAAAAGAGAACTTGTTGAGAGGTAAATATTCATGTTCATACTTCGTCTTGATCTTGCGTGTTTGCTGTGATATGATGCGTATTTTATTCATAAAAGCCTAGATGAGATGAGCGATAATGTAAATATTCTATTTAAATTAAGTGTGCTTGTATGAACGATCAGAAAACAAACAAAACACCGCAGAAAACGATGTTTTTGTTTCACTCGAATTTCCTCACCAATAAACTAGTTTTGACGTTTGCTATCTTTTATTCAAGTTATACTGAGTTAGCGTGGATTTTGTTTAATATATTTAAGAGTTTTTTTTTGCTTTTTGCTGTTTAGAATTAAAATTTGTCATATCTCAAATTTACACTCGCTTAATGTTTCAAACATTATATTTTTGCAGACTTGAGGCATATGCGCGCAACGCACATTGCTCTAGAGCAGAACCTACTGGTCAGGATTACACCATGGCTTTGCCTGATCCAGATTCCTATCAAGACCTAAATAGCGATAAAAGTTTTCCTGGATCCCCATTGAATGAAATAACCACTTATTTGTCCCAATTCAACAAGAACATTGAATCCAAGGCGAAAAACTTGTATAATGACGGATTTATAAGATACCTCAGGACAACTGAGCACAATTCGCTCTGGTATGTTAGAGGTGCCATAAGAGCAGAAATGTCAAAATCTATTGTGTATATCATAGATATTGAAATCGCTCAAGATGGAAGTGTATTAAAATGCCAATGTGAGTGTGCAGCTGGTATGGGGCCATTTGCACACTGTAAACATGTGTCCACAGCGTTATATGCTTGTGCATGTTTTAAGCAGCACGGCAGTATAAAGACAGAACAAACGTGCACTCAAAGATTACAGACATTCCACAGAGTGAAGCCACATAAAGGCTCTCCAATGAAAGTCGTGAATTTAGATATGCCAGGATGTGATGAAGTCTGTAATATACCAGAGGGGTTCGATCCAAGGCCAGAGGAATTCAGAAACCATCCAGGATACAAATCTTGGTTTCAGAATGTATGCTTGTCATTTAAAGGCATAAGTAAAACGCCAATTTATCAAACATTTCCTCCAGCCAATATGACAGGATTTGATATTGACCATGATTATTTGCAATATCAAGGAAGTTTTGAATGTCTGCAACAATTCAATGTAACGAAGATTTCAGAGGAAGAAGCCAGGATTCTGAACGTAAAAACAGCCAATCAAGCTTTGAGTAATTTGTGGCATGAGGAAAGGTGCAAGCGCATCCATTCATCAGTCTTTGGGAGAATATGCAAGATGACAGAACGAACAAACCCAGAAAAGTTGGCAGAAAGTCTAGTCACTAAGGCTCTACGGCTTCGTACATCACCAATCCTGCATGGACAGAAATTTGAAAAAGTGGCAGTAAAAAAATTTGAAGAAATTACTGGACAAACAGTACATCCCACCGGTATTTGTGTGAGCCTAGCACACCCTTACTTGGCGTCATCTCCTGATGGGATTATAGATGAGGACACCGTTGTCGAGGTTAAGTGTCCGTATGTTGCTAGAAATAGCATGATTACAAGACAGACAGTTCCATACATCCGTCAAAATGGTACAACGTTTTCGCTGGACACCAATCATGATTACTATTACCAAATTCAAGGACAGTTATTCTGCGCAGAAAAACAAAAATGTGTGTTCATTGTGTATACTTTTCTTGATATTTTGTTTTTCACAGTTGACAGAAATGACAAATTCATATCAGAGATGTTAAAGAAACTGGATTCCTTTTATGAGAAATGTTTTAAACCCGCACTTTTGGAGAAACGTTATTTCAAGTCATATCAGGATTGTCATTGTCAAAAATAAATTTGTTATAACTTTGATTTCACTTTCATTTATTATACAGGTATTTTACATTGAGGTAAAACAACAACATGATTGCAAAAGATAAATTTATCTAGGCATAAGAGGGAACAATGCAAGTTTTAAAATTGCACAGCATAAAACATACAAAGGTTATATGCGAAGACAATTTAGTTTCTGAACTATTCATAGGTTCAACTAAAATCTTGAAAGTTTTGGCTAGTCCAATGATACGCTCAATGTGGACTCTTTTACTGGATATCTTTCGATCTTGAATAACAGTTGAACAAGACATTCTGTTTTTCTTTTTAAAAAATGTGGGCATGTTTATCTGAATATTTCTATGTACAAACATATCCTGAACATTAAAACCTTTATCGGCCATAATAGAGTCTCCAGGATCACACAAATTTAACAAACTACTTCGCTCTACAATTTGTCTATCACTTGTTGACCCACCATAAGCTGGAGATACATATGACACAAGGCCACCAGGGGTTGCACCAACCAATATTTTGACTGTATTCTTATTTTTATAAGTCGAAAAAGTGGCTTGCTGAGTTTTTGGAAGTTTTGGTTTTTTGATCGGACATTCAGTACCATCAACTATAACTCTAGTATTAGGAAATTTCAATTTAAAATCTGATGGACAGAAATAATTAACAAGGGATTTGGGTGGCCATATGTCTACTTCTCTCCACTGCTTTGACATAAAAAGAATCCATGTATAGAATACATTTGACACTGTTTTTTCTGAGACATTAAATAATCTAGACAAGTCAAAATTAGTTCTATGTCTACGCAGTTTGATAAGAACAAGGAAAAATTGATCTGAAACGCTGATATTTGTAACCTTGTGATAGATATAGTTCAAACAATATGCGGCTGGACCTAGGGTTCTTAAAACCATATAAAATTTAACATATGTTTCAAGCCCTGTATAAAAGTGAATGCCAGCATCGTCTTTCTCAAAATTATCAATACACATTGGTGGTAATGTAGGAGTCTGGGTTTCAACATTTAAATAAAATTTCTGATCTTCTCTTGAATTGTCGTCAGTGTCATTCTTGGTTGAACTGCTTTCAATGACAATTTCTTCTGCAACATCAATATTGTCTTGAAAATACACCGTGCCTTGACTTTGATTCTCGGTGGTATCATTTTCGATTAATTTTCTCTTCACCCCCCTTGTCCTAGCTCGGCTAGCCCTAGCAATATCTGCGGGACTGGCAGGATCTATCCACTGGAAAATGCTTGGGATTGCTGTCTTTTTCAGGCGTCTGCTTAATGGTGCGGTTCCTAAAAAAAGTTTAATATTTCTATAAGTTGAAATACCTTTAATAATCATTGAAATAAAATCAGTAAGTCAAACAGAAACTATCTAATTACTCTGTCTCATACTTAGATCTTACAAAGCTTTTGATCTGTTATCATGCTTATGGCAAGTAGTTTGTTATGTAATATTGGCAGCTGCTGTTGTAAAAAATATCAGTGGGTGTTTCTGCCAGATGTTTATATAAGACAACTAACAAGTGTCCAGCAGAGGGTATTAGGCAATAGCGGGGTACTTAGAGTTTGTTTACAAGCAGATGTACAATCATGCTGTGTTAATGATATGCAACACAAATTTTCTTGGAGATCAATCGCATGTTAATTTCCTTTGAAGGTATCATAGAAAAACAAGGCGAAAGTAAAGTGTCAAATTAGAAGTTTCAAATTAAATTATCTATCATTTTCATCCTAGCAAATAAAAAATTAACTGAAAATTTTGATTTATATAGTTATATCGTCTTAAGGAACTTTGACCATTTTGATCTTTTACAGTGAATATATATGTTACACGCAAAAACTGAACACTATCTAATGAATTCACATCAGTTTATTCCATGAGTGTATTAATGTGAGGTTGAACAAAGACTGACTGACTTTCTCATACAATATCTTTTAAATAGAAATAAAATGTCAAATTCCCCCGGACGGGATGGAAGTAATTAAAAGTTAAAACAAAGATTAATGTGAAAATGCCTAGCCTTGTTTATAATCTAAAATTTAATTGGAACCAAATCTGCCAAGTCCCACGATTTGAGCGATAAGGTGCGAAAGATAGTGGGGAGAGCTGTCAAAGTATCTCCCCCATTCATAATTAACATCATTTGCTGACCTTACAAGAATTTGTAGAATTCTTACTATAATGAAATTAAGGTTAAAATTTATCCTTAACAATATAATCAATGACTATAACTACGTTACGTAAACGTGGCATTTGACTGTAGCGATATCAATTTTCCATTAAAATAAGAAGAAAAAAGGAATTTAATGGTCATTTATCCTAATCTTATACTTCATAAATAAAAAAGCTAAACATTTACCGTAAACCGTCTCCGAGAGGTAGTCACTGTCATGGAAATGCGATCTGCACACTACAGCATGTGACGAGGGTTCCCAACTCTGAAAACGGGATTCCCCACGTCTGATTGCATGAATCCAAGCTTTTTTCCTCAGTTGATCAGAAGGAAAAACGTGGCCACCCCTATTACTACACCCAGGTACACAGCAACAAGTTTCCGGCATGTTTCACGTGTGTACTGACAGCGATTTGTTTACGTGTGATACAATAAAGCCGATGTGATAATGCGCGAGCTAGTTCCGAAGGGGACCGTATTTCTGTGTGGCGCCCTCTAAGGGAAAGATAACAGGAGACGGTATCTAATTCTAGACAGATTTATATAAAAAACACCCAACCCCATTTCAACTCTTATTATCGCCCCTTTGAAGGAAGAATATCTATAAAACTCCCAAATCTGTTTTCTTCCCTTTGAAGAGGACCAGGCCCCGCCGCCACCAATATTTTCAAATTACTCAACTCAATACTCAACTCAAATCACTGAGGTAGCCTCAACTGAGATTTTCCTCAATTCACCGTCACCAATCACTTTGAGGAAGGCCTCAGTTGAGGCTTAAAATTTACACTCAACTCAGTTGAGAATGTGCGCGAATAAAATCGTGTTATTTCGCGGATTTTTTACGTAATGTTTTTACGCAATAAAACTTGTCGTCTGTGTGTTGGTTTGATTAAAATATAGCCGAAAACGATATCGACAGTTTAACATCTGCAGCGAAGAGGAAAAGGGGGGCCAACTGGTCCTCCGAGGAACAGATTATCCTTATAGAGGAGGTTTTAAAATATGAGGACAAGTTATTTGGTAAAATGAAAGGGGCAGGGGCTAAGGGAAAACATGGCAAAATCAAAGAAGAGACTTGGCAGTCCATCACTGACACACTCAATTCGTAAGTATTCAAATGCATCGCTTTTAACTTACCCGAATCGTTGTTGTTGTTTTGCAGACGAGTTTCATCGTTATCTCCCTTTGAAATAACAGGTGTACACACAAATATGTTCCCGGTATATTTCAGTCCCACACAAAAGCTTTGTGTTGCTTAAAATCTTTTTGCATCCTAAAATATGATTACTTAGTAATTCCTTCGTTCCTGTCAATTATTTTTCATTTATATTTGTATGCATGTATACATGCGCGGATCTAGAGGGGGGGTCGGGGGGGTCCCGACCCCCCCTGGAAAATGAAAATTTATTAAATTTACATAGTAAAATTATCGCAAATATGCCTCGGACCCCACCCCCCCTGGAAAACACAATTACCCTTCGGACCCCCCCCTTGGAAAATTTTTCTGGATCCGCGCATGTGTATACCTAAATTAGACCTATAACATATAACATATTACATATGTATAATACTTCAATCGCTGTGTTATTCTGATTGAAACATCATTATTTAGTCCGACCGGTCTAAAGTTATTTTATATTACTAGTATTAAGTTTTTATATTATTACAAGCACTTTTGTCAGAAACAAAAAAAAAAATCAGTAAAATGAGCAAAACGATAAACAAATGAATACATCCTATACTATCCACTGAACACGAAAGATAACAATTACCTAAATTATAAATATATTTTTTCGTGTCCATTAAAATTAGGCCTAATTACATGTACATGTTTCTCTTTTTTATGTAGACAGTTCAGAAATGAAAGAACATCGGACTCAATTTCAAAAAAGTACGACAACATTAAACAAAGAGGTAAATAAATTAACGTTCATGCACATTAATCTTCTATTGAACATTATGTCAATAATATACAACAAGAGGCCCATGGGGCCACATCGCTCACCTGAGCAACAATGGGCGTTCAAAAGATATTGTGCCATATGGCCCCTCAGTAGAATAACAAAAAATAAATATTGTAAAGTATTAGAATTTTACACTTACTTTTGCATACACATAATCTTTGACATTGTATCTTTATGGAATACTATTTTTACCCAGAATAAGAAAATCCTACGCAAGATATAAAACTAACATTTGGTAGGGGTACACTGTGATCAAAATATATGAGAACATATAGGTACATTTTCTTCCTCAACTACATACTAGTTATTGTATTTTTTTAAAAATATCATATAATAGTTATTGCATTTTATTAAATATCCTATAGATGTGAAGAAGAAAATTGTACTCCAATCCGCTCAATTCCTCAAATTAAAAACATTCAAAAGTTTATTTGTCTTCTCCATTATAATTAAATGACTGTTGTTTACCTGGCGTAAACTCGTGTGACTTTTATAACTTTACTCACATTTGAGTGATGAATACACTGGAATGAATTTTGTTGTCACGTGACATGTTAAAGAACTATAAAAATCAATGTTACAGTATTGACAGGCACATCACTCTATTTTACTAAGGCACACCCATTATTTTCATCTTTATTCAAAAATAAAAATGGCTACAGACCAGGATAATTTTCCGCTGTAATATTTTCTTAGGAATAGCAATAATTCCTTTATCCCCGCAAAAGAAATGTGTCAGAACTATGGAAATTGTTTAACAGTGTCGTTTTTATTTACTCATGTCTGAAAAACTATCAAAATTGATGTAGATTTCACATTATTCATTGTATAAAGAGGGGGCCCCAGAGAGTAGTTATATACAGCATATCATCCGTTAATTTTTTTGTACAAGTATTTAACATTTAGCAAGACATTTCTAATGATCAACCAAAATTTCAGTGTCAATCGTAGAATTATAAGCAAGATACAGAGCTCACAATTCTGCTAGGTTTGAGTCATATTTTGTTCACATGAGTTAAAAATTATTACATTCAGCTTAAGATTTTTAACTTGGTATTTCCTATTCAGCATTTAAAGTGGGAAAAAAGAATGGCCTCAGATCTGTGTACATAGAATTGTGAGAAAATCTCTGTATCTTGCTTATAATTCGAAGCTTAACACTCAAATATAGTTAGTAAATAGAAATTGTAAACAATTAAACATAAGAAACATGCACTATAACAAATAAAGTGCACAATTTATTTTTCAAAATGAATCATATACATGTATATACCTACATATTTCCGTCAGCGATATATAACTCTTTTTAAATTTATGAATAAACTCGAGAAAATGCTAAGCAACTCAACAAAACACATTGCATTAATCTAATATTACGCAAAAGATCATACCGAATTACCGATAGAATGAATAGTATTTTAGTACTCTTTTAATACATCAGATTTTGCTTAATTTGCGCAGGTAAACAGTTAACTGGCTGATTTACCGAAGTCTCTGTTTGATTTGATACGTAAAAATTTACAAAATACAGGCGATAGTTCCCAGGTTACAAAGCATAGATAATGAAAACGAAACGAAAATCAAAACAAGCTAACACCACCGTCATATGTGAAAACTGTCAACGCATTGAAATATTTCACCTCAATTTACTTCACAAAATCGGCACCAATGTATTTTACATGTTTCAAAGATCCCCTTCGTACGAGAACTGTTGCACAACATTGTCAGATCGACCCGTTTATCTTAAACACGAGTCTTGGTAAAATGGGTGGGCAAACCCGGGCCGGGGCAAAATAAAAGCCGGGGCAGATCGGCAATCGTCAATTCCAAAATACGCATTGTTTTGCAGCAATATTTACAGCGAATACAAATATACTGGTCCGTAACATATCCTCAAAATTTTAATGAGATTGGCATATTAATAACTGCCAATCTTTTGTTTTGCCCCGGCCCGCGTTTGCCTACCCATTTTACCATGACTCATCATGCTCATGGAATACCGAACCCGAAGCTATAAACTGATTGAAACACGCCTTTCCTTTATTATTATTTTCGTAATAACTCAGATTTGAAACAGAATTAGCCCATAATTTTTGCAATTTATATTTTCCTTTCCATAAGGATTATTTATGCTAAATTACATTGAATTTGACTCGGTAGTTCTTGAGAAGAAGATTTTTAAAAATGCACCCCCCTTTTTCTACAGTTTCGAGGTTTTCTCCGCTTTGAATAAAGATCGGTCTTTCATTTTTGCAATTTATATTAACCTTCTCATAAGAATGCTTTGTGCCAAATTTGGTTGAAATTGGCTGAGCGGTTTTAGAGAAGAAGTTCAAAATGTTAAAAGTTTACAGACGGACAGACGGACAGACAGACAGACGGACAGACGGACAGACGGACGGACGGACAGACGGACGACGGACAAAAGGTGATCAGAATAGCTCACTTGAGCTTTCAGCTCAGGTGAGCTAAAAAAGTGTATATAACACTGTTTTTTTTTTATGTATGATTAAAAGCTAAAGATAAAATCGACGGAATACGTCGTCCAAAAACAGGGGGTGGCCCACCACCGGCACCATTGACACAAGCAGAGGAGGCCCTGTATCAAGCGATGGATACCCGTCCCACCATTGTCGGCTTGGTCGGTGGAATTGATACAGACGGTATAAAATGTTCAGTTGTTTAATTGAAAAAATTACGGCTTTGTCTTGTTCAGTTTTTTTTTTCTCAAATTGGTAAAAGATAATTTACATATAGTTCTGTAATGACATTTAGAACCATTACTTTGTTCCAAACAACCGCAAGAGATTTGCCAAAGTTTAGTTGCAATGGAGGATTGCACGACTGTTGAGGCAAGTGGTGATGCTTCAAGTTCGTCCAATGGTAGGTTTGCCAAATAAGAAGGAATTTTGGTCATAAGTAATAATTAAAAAAATGATTTTTATATAAACAAAGCATTTTGACATCTCAAAATTTAGAAAAACGTTCAACAACTGAGAAAAAGAGGAAGAGAAAGATGCCACAAAGAGAACTCCTGGAGGAATTGGAAATTAAAAGTCTGAAATTGGAAACCGAGAAACTAACAGAAGAAATAAAGAAACTTCTACTGGAACAAAAGAAACTAGAAAAAGAGGAGAAAAAATTGCAAACTGAAATTGACTTCATTGAAATCAAAAAGGCTTATATAATATGTAAACTTAATTCAGAATTTCCCGAATGTCTGCTAGACACAACGTGCATGTAGTCATGCTAGTTCCGCTGCCTTCTCATCATCACAACACCAGGGGTCCCGAGTTCACTCGTGGGCCACAAGTGGATTCGGAACCCCTGGCGTAATGTCCTACAAACAGGAAGGTGCATGGTCTAGTAGCAGTAAAGTTTAAAGTTTCTCTTAATCAATAATAATTTATTCATAATTCCATATGACACAATGTATGGTTTCGTGTATTTTCAGAATTACTCGCTTCTGGTTTTTTTATTTGCTTGAATTGCTTCAATTGATATATTTTAAAATCTATTTCAATTGCCATCGCTTTTAACTATCTGAGTACTGAGAACAATTTAGTAGATGTCATGTTTCTCTGATGTGTAATCTCCTATCCGTAAGTTTTTTTTTTTTTTGCCGTAGAGTTTAAACGGACAAAAGAAGGGGCTCCCCGATTGATATAGTAAGTTGATTACCAAATTATTCAGCACTGAGGTAAAGACAAAACTGACACGAATTATGAGAAAACAAACAGCTGATTTTATTGGTGGAAAAAACTATTTCATTCTTAATGATAATACTTCAAATAAACAACTATTCCACTTGTATCTTGTATCCCCAAATTTTTAAACTGAACTGAAATGGAAGAAAAAAATATATATAAATTCAATACAAGAATTGTTGTTATAATCATTTGTTGGAATTTTTACACATTTACTTTTGGATAAAACTACACTTGAGTTATTTCCGGTGTGTTTTAAATTATATATATATATATACATAGCAATGTACGTACCTCTAACCAAAATACGTCTGTGCGATATAATCTCGCAAGTGACTTCCCTCTTGAGAATTGCACTCAACTTGGTGGGCGGCCTCATCAAATGCGTCCATTGGCTGGTCTACTCGATCCATCACATCGCCAGTTTGAATGCCAAGGTTATGTAGGATGACACAGGCGACGACGTATCCTACTGCTTGTTCAGGAGCCGTTCTAAAATATTATAATTTACATATATATTAATATACAGGTATTGACTTGGGCTAAGGGCAAAATTGATTATGTTACTCCCCAAAAGAACAGCCGTCAATATTGTCTGGAGAAACAAATGTCAATTATGTGTAGAGGGTTTCAACATACACTGAAGGACTATATATTCTTTTGAGACAACAATTATGGTTATTTAGAAAAGTCAATGTATTTTATATTAATTTTATGAACTTATTTGCCTCAGAATTCCTTGAAGACAGGAAAACCTCCATTTCAGTATGCCAAAACTTTGCTCAATAAGCACCCTCGTTCTACAGAGGGATGCGTTGAATCTTTGATGAGTGTTTGTTTGTGGATTTAAATATGGCGTCATTAAGAATCGCTTGCAGGGGTATCCTGAATCGCCTAACAAAATTCCATTGTGCTCACCTAAACGTTCAAGTTTTAAAGAATAGAAACTAATCATTATTGTTTTAATGCTTTCAATATATTTTATTTTCTCTATCAAATGACAACTGGATCTAATTTTTTAACTGAAATATATTTTTTACCTCTTTCAAACTGTCGACAAAGAGAGGACTCTCGCCAGATCCTACTATCATGGACACTCCCGGGCCAGCTGGCACACACACTTGTGAATTTAAAATGGCATCACAAACCATCTATTCAAAATTAAAATTGAACCCCAAATTTATAAGGGGTCCGACAAGTTGCTGATTTATTGCATACTATTACACTGCAAAATTAATTAACGTAGAGATGTTGGTATGGATGTTAAATATATTTTTCAGTTCTTATCTTCAAAATTTGTTTAAGTATTTAATGTTATTTAAAATATCGAATAAGAAAATAACAAGAGGCCCATGGGGCCACATCGCTCACCTGAGCAACAATGGGCGTTCAAAAGATATTGTGCCATATGGCCCCTCAGTAGAATAACAAAAAATAAATATTGTAAAGTATTCGAATTTTACACTTATTTTTGCATACACGTAATCTTTGACATTGTATCTTTATGGAATACTATTTTTACCCAGAATAAGAAAATCCTACGCAAGATATAAAACTAACATTTGGTAGGGGTACACTGTTAACTTCCAATTCCCTATATTTTCGTTCTGCCCCCACCCCCTTCCCCCACTTTATAAAGCGATCAAAATATATGAGAACATATAGGTACATTTTCTTCCTCAACTACTTACTAGTTATTGTATATTTTTTTAAATATCATATAATAGTTATTGCATTTTATCAAATATCCTATAGATGTGAAGAAGAAAATTGTACTCCAATCCGCTCAATTCCTCAAATTAAAAACATTCAAAAATTTAATTTGTCTTCTCCGTTGTTGTTTACCTGGCGTAAACTCGTGTGACTTTTATAACTTTACTCACATTTGAGTGATGAATACACTGGAATGAAAATTGTTGTCACGTGACATGTTAAAGAACTATAAAAATCAATGTTACAGTATTGACAGGCACATCACTCTATTTTACTAAGGCACACCCATTATTTTCATCTTTATTCAAAAATAAAAATGGCTACAGACCAGGATAATTTTCCGCTGTAATATTTTCTTTGGAATAGTGGTAATTCCTTTATCCCCGCAAAAGAAATGTGTCAGAACTATGGATATTGTTTAACGGTGTCGTTTTTATTTACTCACGTCTGAAAAACTATCAAAATTGATGTAGATTTCACATTATTCATTGTATAAAGAGGGGGCCCCAGAGAGTAGTTATATACAGCATATCATCCGTTAATTTTTTTGTACAAGTATTTAACATTTAGCAAGACATTTCTAATGATCAACCAAAATTTCAGTGTCAATCGTAGAATTATAAGCTAGATACAGAGCTTACAATTCTGCTAGGTTTGAGTCATATTTTGTTCACACGAGTTAAAAATTATTACATTCAGCTTAAGATTTTTAACTTGGTATTTCCTATTCAGCATTTAAAATGGAAAAAAAGAATGGCCTCAGATCTGTGTACATAGAATTGTGAGCAAATCTCTGTATCTTGCTTATAATTCGAAGCTTAACACTCAAATATGGTTAGTAAATAGAAATTGTAAACAATTAAACATAAGAAACATGCACTATAACAAATAAAGTGCACAATTTATTTTTCAAAATAAATCATATACATGTATATACCTACATATTTCCGTCAGCGATATTAAACTCTATTTAAATTTATGAATAAACTCGAGAAAATGCTAAGCATCTCAACAAAACACATTGCATTAATCTAATATTACGCAAAAGATCATACCGAATTACCGATAGAATGAATAGTATTTTAGTACTCTTTTAATACATCAGATTTTGCTTAATTTGCGCAGGTAAACAGTTAACTGGCTGATTTACCGAAGTCTCTGTTTGATTTGATACGTAAAAATTTACAAAATACAGGCGATAGTTCCCAGGTTACAAAGCATAGATAATGAAAACGAAACGAAAATCAAAACAAGCTAACACCACCGTCATATGTGAAAACTGTCAACGCATTGAAATATTTCACCTCAATTTACTTCACAAAATCGGCACCAATGTATTCTGCATGTTTCAAAGATCCCCTTCGTACGCGAACTGTTGCACAACATTGTCAGATCGACCCGTTTATCTTAAACACGAGTCTTGGTAAAATGGGTGGGCAAACCCGGGCCGGGGCAAAATAAAAGCCGGGGCAGATCGGCAATAGTCAATTCCAAAATACGCATTGTTTTGCAGCAATATTTACAGCGAATACAAATATACTGGTCCGTAACATATCCTCAAAATTTTAATGAGATTGGCATATTAATAACTGCCAATCTTTTGTTTTGCCCCGGCCCGCGTTTGCCTACCCATTTTACCAATCTCATCATACTCATGGAATACCGAACCCGAAGCTATAAACTGATTGAAACACGCCTTTCCTTTATTATTATTTTCGTAATAACTCAGATTTGAAACAGAATTAGCCAATAATTTTTGCAATTTATATTTTCCTTTCCATAAGGATTATTTATGCTAAATTACATTGAATTTGACTCGGTAGTTCTTGAGAAGAAGATTTTTAAAAATGCACCCCCCTTTTTCTACAGTTTCGAGGTTTTCTCCGCTTTGAATCAAGATCGGTCTTTCATTTTTGCAATTTATATTCACCTTCCCATAAGAATGCTTTGTGCCAAATTTGGTTGAAATTGGCTGAGCGGTTTTAGAGAAGAAGTTCAAAATGTTAAAAGTTTACAGACGGACAGACAGACAGACGGACGGACGGACAGACGGACGACGGACAAAAGGTGATCAGAATAGCTCACTTGAGCTTTCAGCTCAGGTGAGCTAATAAAAAACGGACCTGTACATTTAACGAATGAAACCCCTTTCTATTTACAAAATCCGGTTCGTTTTCAGTTGGAGCCAGGATTCTAATAAATGTGCCATCAATACAGCCCAGTGTGTTCGGGAATCCTGTGTAAAAAAAATTATTATTGGTGAAGTATATGACATCCTTAAAGCACAAATTCCATGGGGAGGGGGGGGTAGATGGTAGATTATTGTATATATTGGTCGTGGTTGAGGAGACAATGAAATAACATGAAAATCAACCCCCATCCCTCTCCCAAGAGAAAAATTTGTGGGACCACGCATGAACCTGATCCACAAAATAAAAATTTAAAAAGGCAAAATCTTGCGTAACTACTTTAAATTTCTCTAAAATATGAAATTTGACGAACAACTTCCCCAATGTATTTGGGCGCGCTTGATTTTCCAAAAAGGTGTACACGGTGCACACTTTTGTGAAGTGGTGTAGCGTTTTGGTGTACACCTGATGTACACTTTTCTACACCGAGTCAGGGACATGTTGTTGGGTGTAGCACTGAAACCAATATGGTGGACAAATGTTGCATGTATGATTGAAAACTTGACAAATGATCTTAAGTAATACAACGGATTATATAGAAGTAGTATATAAAAGGAAGAAGAAGAAGGAAGAATAAGATGTCTTTTGTATGAAAGTCATTAAAATTTGAAATGTGTTTATTTTATTGCATTAATGTTTTCAGTTTTATCAGAAAAAAGCCTCGGATTGCAGCAGAACATCAGATTCTCTGTTAAAACTGCATCCTTTTCCGTCATATTTATTCTTAACTTTCCTACATCATATACACTACACCATTTTTATAATTGTACTTGATATATAATAAAATGTTTACACCGATGTACACTGGTGTACACCATGTTAAGCTAGGCCTAAATCAAGCGCGCCCATTTTTAAAAAATCGAAGCACGAGTTATCCTTTCTGAAAGAGAAAGTAGAAAACAAAACAAAACGACTGATAACATACCGGCAATTTTGATGAATTCTTGCTTTGTTTTTCGTGCCTGCTCATCTATAGGAAAAACAATGAACTGTTTCCGAACACTTAGGATGGCCTCCGTGACCGATCTGCAGCATCTGCCGACGGTGGACTCTGATATATTCAAACTATCACCTATGAGTTTGTGAAAAGCGCCTGTCGCAAAGAACCGAAGACAAACAAAGAGCTGCAACATCGGGGGTAAGGCATTGTTTCTAGTGCTTTCCAATAAGGTACCACCTATCAAATTAAGAAGATATACTACCGACGCCTGTCTAAACCGATAACGCTCAAAAAGCTCGTCGTCAGTATACGCCTCTAAGGGGTTCAGACGGTCCCGAATCACCCTTTTGGACGGTCTGTTCCAATACCGCTGCAGTCTACATCGTCTGCGATGTCTGTCTGCCATGTTGGATTTGCTTGAGGAAGAATTTAAGGTTGCAATGAATCTGTACCTAAATATTTGAGGATTTCCTCAAGATTATTACTCAATTTTGTGTGGTGACGGCGACTTGAGGGTGAGGGAATAAATTTGAGGGAAAACCTCAGAGTTGAGGCTGAGTATTGAGTTGAGGGATGTTGGTGGCGGCGGGGCCTGGTCCTTCATTTGAATAAACATGATACAACATACGCTACAGAGAATCTTATGTTCCTAATAAAATCAGGGACATGACAAAACTAAGGCTATGGAGAATCTAATGTTCTCAGTAAAGTAACAGACAAGAAATGAGAGGTGGTACAGACAGATGGACATGGTGATTCCTATATATAGTCTATATAGTCTCACAACAGCAACGGTGTGTGCATACAAATTGAGCATTGAACGTGAGCATGTTATGGAAATTTGTTTGCATATACTGTTAGGAGACAATATATTTCATTGACAAATGATTTTATGCTTATATTTTCATTTTTTTAAACTTGAATTCTTGCCTTGTCTGCAAACTTGATTTAGGCATTCAATTACTGAATTATCCTAAGGGTAAGTTCAAATTGGAAAAGCCACTCATGCAGCCATAAGACTAAACTTTGATTTTCGCTTGTGACAGAACTCATCATTTAACCTTTCAGTGTTAGGCTGTCCTAACTGCAGTAGCTTTCCACACATTTTATTTGCAAAAAAGTGAAATGTAAGTATAAGAAGATAAATGCTATAAAATTACCTTCCTGAGATGATCGAGTCTGTCACAAGTCAGACAGAACTTGTGATGTCGCTGGTCCTTCGGTTTGTCCGAGGTCGGGATGTCCTCAAAGCGGGCCAAGTCTGCATCATACCTACACATCAAGGTAACAGTGTATATCTACATGTATGTAGGAACCTGCATATATATATAATATTTTTCAAAAGACCTTGATATGATCTTGGTAATAATAGATCAATAGATGGCTGTACCATTTTTGATAGTAGAAAGTATTGCCATCATCTTCTATGGGGAACTCTTTCTCTAGGTGTTCTATTCCTCCCTGCATGAACCAATCAGGGGAAGTTTCCTTGTGTAAAACCTGACCACACAAAATAAAACAAACGTTAGCTATTTTTTTATATACATCTAGATTTGCTTAATTAACAAAAACAGAGATCTTGATTGATTCAAGATGTCAAAAGATTTAACTTAGCTTATAACATATAAAACCTAACCCTGGTTGATTTAAGATGTAATAAAAAAGTTGAACTTAGTACACATAAACACTAAGAATGGCAATATTTTCAGTTGTCGAAAAACACTTAGAAGCTTAGAATAAAAAGCTGTTTACTTTGACTTTCCTGAGTGAGAACTCCAGTTTAATGCTTTCACAGTCATCGACACAAAAGAGTTCCAATGGATCGGCAGTCTCTCCAAGAATGGTGTCACTTCCTCAACTACAGAAACAAACGGAGAATATCATTATCTCTTTGCCCACAGAAACAGGGACAACAAGATATCTGTAAGCCAATGCTCACTAGTGATACCCCCGCTCTGATGTGAATATGCAAAATAAGCAAAGTCGATATTTAACAGAAAGCTAGCATCCGATTGGTACAGAAATATATCCCACAATATGGCATGCCTAAACAAATACCTGGTAGTGTGTTAAAATTTCAAGCATCTGCGATAAATAGCCGCTGAGAAATCTTTAAGGAAAATTTGTTTAAAAATTTTGGCTAAAATAAACAAAGTACTCATTTAACAGGAAGTTGACGTCCTATTGGTACAAAAATATATCCCACGATATGGCATGCCTTAACAAACACTGTGTAAAAATTTCAAGCATCGCGATAAATAGCTGCTGAGAAATCTTTGAAGAAAATTTGTTTGAAAATTTTGGCTAAAAATAAACAGTCATTATTTAACAGGAAGTTGACGTCCGATTGATACAAAAATATATCCCACAATATAGCACGCCTAAACAAATAGTGTGTTAAAATTTCAAGCATTTGCGATAAATAGTTGCTGAGAAATCTTTGACGGAAATTTGTTTGAAAATTTTGGCTAAAAATAAACAAAGTACTCATTTAACAGGAAGTTGACGTCTGATTGGTACAAAAATATATCCCACGATATGGCATGCCTATACAAATACTGTGTAAAAATTTCAAGCATCTGCGATAAATAGTTGCTGAGATAAATGCGACAGAAATTTTTGTTACGGACAGACAGACACACAAGGGTAAAACAGTATACCCCCTCTCTTTCGGAGCAGGATTATAAAAATAAAGTAATAACAATAGAATTGATAAAGGTGGAGACATACTTAACACGTGAAAGTGTATGAAATCATATCAGAATCACCAATATGTATGATTTGCTTTCCACTACTGATTGGTACATTGTAAAATTTGGTACGAACACATACAACTAAGTGTGACAAAGGTAAATTCCCACAACAACCAGCTTAAAAGGTATTTTTCTAAATTATGAGCAAGACATATAAATAAATCCATTCTTCTACTCTAGGGTCAAGTAAATAATGATTGAGCATTACTTATTATATAATAAAGTACCAATCTCTAATTACTCTTGCTTTCTTCAACCTCCATCTTCTCCTGAAAAGATAAACAGATAACACTGACTAAAGCATACAGTTCCTAAATTACAAAACTATCACCATTTCTGTACAATCCCTTAAGACTACACACCTCTTCTTCTCTGTTAGCACTGTCTCTTGTCTTGTCTTCCTCTTTGTCCTTCTTTCTCTCATCTTGTCTTCCTCTTTGTCCTTCTTTCTCTCTGTCTGCATCCTTCACAGACTCACTTTCCCTGTTATCCCTACTGTAAAAGTTGTTATTTACGCTGATGGTTAAGTACGCGCTTTCTATGGTCAAACTAAGGGTGCAACGATAAACCGTGAGACGGTATATCACGGTAAAAATATGCTACGGTTCAATGTCACGATACTGTAGGCTATACCGCGGTTCGGTATTTCGATTCGGAAAATTTTTATCCGTCCGATTCCGTTTGAAAATTATATTTTCAAAATGGCTTCCGGTGTTGAAAAACGTGCTTCGCATTATCTAATTTTGCCCCCTGCTACAGTGCATCCCATAAATCTTCGATATGGTAACATGTTGGGTTTTATAGGATAAACGAAATTGGTTAACAAAGTCCCCATATTGAGTGTTTCTACATGTAAGCACTATTTTGCAGACGTTTTCCTACAAACAAACGACATGCGTATTGCACCTCGTAAAAAACGGCATTATCCGTGCATTTGTTTGTTGTCGCAAGAAATTAATGCCACACTCTTAGATGCGCAAAAATGCAATTAAAATTAAATGTCATTAAATATTTTGCTTTCAGAACATTCATTACATCTATAATAAGAGCATAAATAGTTTAATTGTTGTCAGTTTTGAAATAACGATATTGATGTCAACATTAGATCTTTACCTTGTGCAGATTATGTTGACATTCTGATATTTATACAGCTGATTAGGAAAAATATGTGGGAAAAATGATAAAACTAAAAAATGGAGATTAAAAAATACCAAAGTATGCGTAATTGTTTATTTGTTATTTTTTAAAAGCACATCAAAAGTATCACGATACGTATCGTATCGTATTGTCTGTATCGTGATACGTATCGTATCGTGGGGCAAGTGTATCGTTGCACCCCTAGGTCAAACAATACGTGTGGGTATTAAATACGCGGATGCATAATATACCACTCTAAAATGTTGAGGTTTTTTTTCATTACGCGCAGGGGTATTTTACAGTTTCAGGCCTACTACATAACTAGTATAAATTTACAACACCCGTAAATAACCACCTTCACAGTATTTTGACCTTGGCCATTCTCGCCCTTGATCAGATCTTTTCTGGTCTTTTTATTCCCTCGGTCTCAATTAGTTTGCCCCGTTCACAATCATATACTTTGTCAAACACCTTTCTAAGGTTCTTGATATATCCTTTCTGAAATCAGTGCAAGATCAAACTATGAAAACAACTTCGATGAAAATCAAAGTTTTCGAAAGTGGCGATCTTGAATTCATTCACAAGAGTGAATATATATTTCAAGTTGTCTCTGTTATAATATATTCCTTTAGTTTAATTATCATATGGTTACCTCCGTAACAATCTATTCCTTCAGTTTTAGTAATTACATGGTTACCTCCGTAATAATATACTCCTTCCTTTAGCGTCCTCATATGGTTACCTTCGTAACAATCTATTCCTTCAGTTTTAGTTATCATATGGTTACCTCCGTAATAATCTATTCCTTCAGTTTAAGTAATCGCATGGTCACCTCCGTAAAAATCTACTCCTTCAGTGACAAAGAAATATGCAAATTCATTGCGACAAGCTTCCCTTACCAACTTAAATTAATACATGTATTGTAAACATATCTTTAGATGTGAAGTCTCTGGAAATAGGCCCTCAATTCCCCTGACTGACAAGTTCTGTAAGGTTTGATTTACAATCCTTGCTACCATACATCAATTGCACAAATGTGCCAAAAAAATTTTTCAACAAAAAAAGTTGTCAGTCTGTTCTTTGAGCCCTGACATTCAATTCAAGAGAAATTCAGCTGATGTCTTACCCCCCCCCCCCTTCCAAGTGTGTAAAAAAATTGTAGGTCATTCCTATCCACTGCCACAACATCACTGAAGCAAAAGGTTGGGGATTCCCCATCAGCTGTATAACTGTAAATGATGTCACAGGAGGGAAAAACTAGCACGCAACAGACAATAAAACTCAGGGCTTCAGATGTCCAGACCAGGTTTCTGACCCCTGGGCTAATGGAAACCAATATACTTAACAGATGAAATGTTCAAACACGTTAGCATGGTGACAAAATATAAACAAACAGACGTCAAACAGATTAAATGAATTGACTTGTAGTCTTTTTTATTTTGTTAAATTTCATGCAAGAAAGAAAATTCATGACCAACATCTCACCTAGACTTACTTGAATAACTTAGTGTAAAATCTGTACCCACTACTGCTTCATTATCACAGTCCATAAGATCAGTACTAACGTCTGCACTTTAATTTTTGACTCATGATTAAATTTACTTTCAATTTTTGTCAGGTTCATTTAGCGACAACATAACATTTGATGGCTGAAAACGTGTCCCTCCAAGTCATCTGTTTATTTCATCCAAGGTTCTTCATTTCATATACCGTAATAGAGAAATCTTCTTCAGGTTTCTTATCACGCCCATACAACTGTTAATTCAGGGAAGAGCCCGGCTTACAAGGTGACCCCTCAGCAACCTTGACCTCCATCTTCACTTCACCTTTGACCTCTGTCTCTGTTTCTACGTCTGGCTGTTGAGCTGTCTTCCATTCCAGCGACTTTCGGATCTCCAGTCCGATGAACCGAGCCATGGGAGGTGGAACGGCATTACCGACCTAAAATCAATTAGTCAAATTAATATTACACACGAAATTATTTATCAGTAGTCAAATTAATATTACCCACCTACAATCAATTGGTCAAATCAATTATACAAATCGGTTCCAAAATAATCTAACCATTACATGTATATTCATGCTTTCTTATTATTATCTACATCCATTAATCAATTTCAATCATTGTGTCAAAATTACTCAACCTCAAAATGAAAAATTGGAACTTAAAGGTCAAAAAATGGCACACCTTGTGAACAAGTCATGTCTCATTTCTAGAAAACGTTTCCTTATGTTTGTGATCCAGTTTAATTAAGTTGGCTGACAATACATTATTAAATCAATTAATACATAACTTAGCAGGAGATTGACTAATTAAGTCTTTTTTCACTTGACACAAGACTTGAGTCAGAGTTGTTTCGATTTGTACTGACATAATTCAGATACTCACACCTATCTACGATGATCTACATACCCACTCAATAAAACCTGTTACAACTACAGCCCACTCAATAAAACCTGTTACAAACAACAGCTTACTTTCAGCTCACCTGTTCGTTATTGCTTACCTGTCTGTGTTTGTCCAGAATGTTGCCGAAGAATCTGTAGGTGTCAGGGAACCCCTGGGAGCGGGCACACTCCCTGACGCTGACCACCCGGTGCTGCTCTGGGTGGAGAACCCTCCCCTGTAACAGACAGTTACATCATCATTACAACAAGACTTATACATGTATCTATATTAACGGACAGTTACATCATCATCACAACAATACTTATACATGTATCTATATTAACGGACAGTTACATCATCATCACAACAAGACTTATACATGTACATGTATCTGTATTAGTGGACAATTACATCATCATCACAATTCCTATACATGTAATTGTTAGTGAGCTGATGACCTGTTTCACCATGAGTTCATGGTTCAGTGAAATATTTACCTGTTTCCTAATGGGTTCATGGTTCAGTGAACTATTTACCTGTTTACCCATGGCATTATGGTTCAGTGAACTATTTACCTGCTTACCAGTGGGTTTATGGTTCAGTGAACTATTTACCTGTTTCCCAGTGGGTTCATGGTTCAGTGAACTATTCACCAGTTTCCCCATGGGTTCATGATTCAGTGAACTATTCACCTATTTCCCCATGGGTTCATGGTTCAGTGAACTATTTACCTGTTTACCCATGGGTTCATGGTTCAGTAAACTATTTACCTGTTTACCCATGGGTTCATGGTTCAGTGAACTATTTACCTGTTTCCCCATGGGTTCTGGGTTGGTAACAGTGGTGCTGAAGAATCCATCGTACTGTAGCCGCCCGTACAGCCCGGCCCAGTGGTTGTGTCTGTTTCCTGTGTGGGGGAGGCACCAGGGTATCAGGGTGTTGAACTGACGGTCCATTGTCTCACACGCCTTACCCTCAGCACAGGAACACACACCCCTCAGGGAGCCGTCAGAACTCTTGCCGTTCTTCTTGTCATGATGGGTGTACTGCCTAATGAATTAGACCAAGGATAAACTCATACCTTAAAACTAAGGCAAAGGTTCAATTCAAATTTTTCCAAAACAATTATTCATTCCCAAAGTATACATTGAATAATAAATACTAGCACATTTCAGAATTTTGCAAAACTAGTAAGTTTTTGGTGTTAATGGAGAGAAACAGACTGTGGTTCCTTACAGTTTCTTGGTCTTGGTTCCATCAGAGAGACGGACCTCAATGTTTGGGAGGTCCCTCCAATCTGAGCCCGGGGCCAGGGGGATATGCTGCATTCTGGCCGCCACTAGAGGACTCATCTCCTTACATATGTGGTCCCTGAGAATTGGCTGGTGCTGTTTGCCTCGAATCTACAACCAAAGATATCAACATCATGTAAATAACCCAAAGATACAACAAATCAGGATATCTACATGTTATCAAACCTAGATATCAACATACCAGTATATCTACATTTTAATAAATCTAGATATCAATTAATGATCTCTACATATTATCAAAACCCAGATATACCAAATGATAACATCCATGTCATGTGACTGACACCCAGATATACAAAAACACGATATCTATATCATGAATCAATACCAAGATATCAATATCATAAAATCAACATAATATTAAAACCCAGATAAACAACACAATATCAACATCCTGTAATTGACACCCATTAAAAAAATCATGATAACAGCATTATATCAAAACCCAGACATATCTACATCAAACGATACAAAGTTTGTGCTGTCTACAACTTTAATATCAAATTTATGTTATCTTTACCCTGAGATATCACCATCTGAAAATCATGTTATTTACATTCCATGTTATTTATTATAAGATATCAACATCATGCTAACCTACATCCAGAGTAGTCAACATGATATCTGCAAGGTTTATCATGACAGGAATAGTCACATAACAAATCTTACACAGGGGGCTGTGAGTTTTATTTACTAATAAATGACTTTTATGACAGTAGGGTGAGTTAACCATGCATCGGACACATACCTTGGATTGGACAACTTTGGTTAAAAATATACAAATAAATGTGCATGCGTTCATGTGTTGTGTTGTATATTTCTGAATTAGAACTAATGCACTTTATCATTACTAAGAATTTGATAGTCACATTGTCAAAGGAACAGCAACAAAGGCATCGTAAAAAGACGTCAAATACGCCATCATTGAAAATTTAGTTACGAAGATTTTACACAAAAGCAATTTTTGAATGCTGTGCATTTGATTGTGAATAAGTGAAAATGCACCCTCTACCTATAATAATTAAAAAGAAGTTTTGAAACAAAATTTGATTAAAGTAAGTCTAAGAAATTTGAACAATTAATGTCAAGGTCATTTTTGCTCCATATATTCATTTCACCATGGATCGGACACAAATTAACCATGCATCGGACAATTTTCAATGCATGATTTTTTCTAATAATTAACATGCTAGTTGCCCATTCCTGGTGACAAACTTTAAATGTAAAGTAAAATAAAAATTTTTTTTAAAATTGATACAAACATTTTCCTCAGATCACTTAAAATTCGAGTTTTATGGATACTGCCTTTTTAATCCAAAGTTCTTGTAGGTGCTGGCACGATAAAGAACCCCTCATGGTAATTATTCCTTTAAACATAAGCACCAGTCTAAATTCCTGACTGTAGATTCAAGGATTTACATTAAAAGAAATCTGAATAACAATTGAATAATCTTATTTTTCCGCACCTCTGTATTTTCGCATTAAAACCAGAAAATTTTGTTATTTTTATCTCTACTGTATAGCTGTTCGATGCTTGGTAAATACTGTCCGATCCATGGTGAAAAAGTTCAACACTTCATTAATTTGCTTTATTTTCTACATTTTTAACAATTTCAATATTTTTTTCTCCAATAATTAAGCAAGGGGAAAACCTGTAACTTTTAAAACAAGTTTTATCTATATTTGGACTATAATTGATGTGTGATCAAAGAGAAAAATCCAAGGGTGTCCGATGCATGGTGAAATCACCCTACATGTACAGTGTATGTCTCCTTTGTTATTATTTTTCATTTAATATCTGGCTTTGGTCTAAGTGATAATGACAAGATTCCTCACATGTTAACTACTTACATACCACTGATGTGTTTACCCTTCACATAACCCCATTGTTAGTTAGTTTTACTTGTTTTTACTTGCTTTTCCCCACCAAGGGATCAACATAGAGCAGAGAGTGTGAGCTCAAGCCTCCTCTGGATATCACTGCAGCTTAATTAAATACTTCTAGTTACAAATCATTGGTTTATCCTAAATATCACCCTGTACATATCAACTCAGTATTAAATATCATTGGGTTTGTTCTCTGAAATATCATTTGTTTACAGATTTTTGTGTAGTGTTGAATCATTGTTTTGTGCATAATTATATGATTTTTTTTAGCAATTACATCCACATGTGTATTTATGAAACCAAGGGTCTTTGTTTGGAATTTGTTTAAAATGAAGTTTGTTTTCAGCAAAAACAAATCTTCCTCTTCAGCCCCCTAGTATACATCCACACATCTACAGCTTGTCATCAACATGTTTACTACACTGGCCAGTGCCCTTACAGTCTCTACACAGGCCAAATGTCATTTCTCACCATGTGAAGGCTTCAAACAAATCAAATATTGCAATTTCATACCCATATACCACACACAGTGAACATTACTAGCTACTTCCTTCCTCCTAAAGTTCAAATACTATGCTATCTGCCAGAGATATAGCAAATTATTATATTCAATGTATCAAAATGGCAAATAATATCGTAAACATTTCTCAAAAGTTTCCTTTATGTGCAAGAAATGTTTATATTAACAGAACAAAAGAAAGCCTAAAAGTGTGTAGATGCAGGTCTGTTTATGCCAAAGATTCTCTGCAAGGGAGCTTTAATATATCTATATATAATGTACCCTGTTTATAAGTGCATAGATATGAGCTCTGTTTTGACCTACTCTCTCTCTGCAAGGGAGACTTGTCGTGCAATACATACCCTTACTATCAGTATAAGCCTATATAGACTTACGATTCTCTGGAAGTGAGACTGGGGGTCTCCCTGGTACGAGATCTCCTCGGCTTTGGCCCCGTTTCTGATTTCCGGGAGGTCCGACATCGTGTCCCTCACTGTGATTGTGCGGAATGGCGCGGACTCCATTCTGGTGATGTTGGACATAAACTGAAGAAGAGAAAAGTAATGTAAAACATGAGGAGATACTGTAAAAGTAGTTATTTACACTGGTGGTTAAGTACGCGTTTTCTATGGTCAAACAATACGTGTGGGTATTAAATACGCAGATACGTTTAATATTTAACCATACGCACAGGGGTAATTTACGCGGTTTTCAGCTTACCGCGTAACTAGTCTACATTTCCCCCACGCGTAAATAACCACTTTTACAGTACTGAAAGATTTCGTGAAATCTGGTGATTTTTTTAAGATGATAACTAGAAAATTAGTAAACAAACTTTTTTATCATCGACTTGAACGGAGAGTTGCATGGCTCTTGGTGCAAAAACATGCTGAGGTTCAGGAAAAAATGGCAGCTTTTCGCCAGGGGCGGCTGCTAGTATAATGGCTCTGTCAAAAACACATATAACCTCAGTAAAATGACTCGGGCAAAATAACATTAGATACAAAATCTTTAAATATGCTTTTCACTTATATTTATCAGGTGTGTTTGTTATTATTTAAACTTTTTAAATAACATGAATGTATTGTTAAATATTCTGTAATTAACACAGTTCTTTAATAAACTCAGTATAAGAACCTTCTTCGTGTCTGCGGGACTCCGTAACTCCCGGCCTGGAGAACTCCGAATGTACACTGGTATCCCATTGTAGTGAGGCAGCGCAGCGCCAGCTTCAGAACCATGCTGCGCTTGAACGATACAAAGTTACGCACGTTCTCCAGCAGAAAAAATCGGGGACGATAGTAATCACAGTAACTTAAATAGGAGGCGATGAGCGAGTTCTACAACACGAAATAAAATCTGGGTAAATAGTGATTACAGTAACTTATGTGGACGCAGTGAGTAATACTACAGCAGAAAAAAATCCTTTTCTTTTTTATTACCTACAGCACCTCAGATTAAATTGATCAATGTCGGAAGTTTTCTTCTGTAGAAGTGATAACTCAGATACACTACACAGAAATTTCTGTCAGCAAGTTCTACAGATTTGTAACAAAAAGAGACTCATACAGACTCCACTGACCTTGAACCGGGAATATTCCCGAGAGTTGAATCGGTTCATGCCACTGAACCCCTGACAGGGGGGACCCCCACACAACAGTTCCACATCCCCCTTCTGGGGCAACTTCTGACCCATCTCATTCTGCTTCTCTCCCTGCAAAATTAATGTTAATGGACTAAAAAATTCCAAGGCTAAAACAAACACGAGAAAAATGTGTTTTGGGGTCATCTTAGATGTCATAATGTTTCTTTAAAAAAGACTTTCTCTAAAAAATACCATATTTTTCGGAATTTAAGGTCGATACTTTTTTTCTCTGGGACGTGGACCTCGCCCTATTCATTGTTTCGCCCTATTTATGTTTTTTTTTAATTTGATGTGAAATTTTGCAAAAATTCATTCAAACCTCCAATAAAATCATGAAAGTTAACTATAATACCGCTTGGATTCTGTTTAAAAATCGTATGAATTTTTATCAATATTTTGTAGCAACTTATCAAAACAAATTAAATGTGAATAAATTTATTTCTTCTTACATTTCTTACTTCTATCGTTCAGACTGAATCATCTTTCGATCTTTATTACATGCTGTCATGCATTTTGATTATGTGCTTACGATAAACAGGAAATGGATTTCGCGCGGTAAAAGTAAAATGAGAACTGTAGAAAGGGTAATTACGGGAGAAAAATATCATAAGGGTTGAAATTTAAAAAAAACCGATTTGTTTTTATAATAGAATACATGTACAAGTTTATTTTTCTGTAGATTCAAAATAAAACTCTCAATGAAATCTAAACCAGGTGTCTCTGAAATCAGTCTGGGTAGGGGCTACTTTGTTTCATACACAGCTGAACTCTCGGCAAGTGCTACTCATGCCCGCAGGCTTCGATAAGATCAGAGTTTGACCCTTGTGTTGTATACACAGTAAAAAGTCACACAGAGGTGTGAACAATTATCATGATTATGTACACATTGTTTAAGCCATACGGTAGGATATATCAAAATATCTTGAGGAATAATTACAATGACGATAGATGAGCAGTAACATTTATAGCGGTAACATAAGCGGGTGAAATGAATCTCCGGTGAACTAATTAATGTTTTAAACTCAACCAACAACAAAAACACAAGGTTGCATGTGCTACAGTATTCATGCCCCCAGGCTAGGTTACTATCCCCCGGTTAACACCATGCAGTTTGTACACATGGCAGGGAAGTGATTTAAACAAACAATCTTAACCATTAATCCGGCCGTACTGAATAATGTTGTTGTAATTTCAGACATTTTCTAACGATGTGTAAATTTATGGAATGCATTTTATTTCCCTTTTGTTTAAACTGTAAAATAAGACAAGAGGCCCATGGGCCACATCGCTCACCTGAGCAACAATAAACATAATAAAATCAGCTTTATGGAATCATATACAAAATATCTGAACAATGTCGTATAATAGATTCTGTATTAAAAAAAAAAATTCCCCTGCATATTCTTATGTTTATCATTGAGCCCCTTTGTAACAGGGTGGTTTTACAGTCATATCACATATTGAGCATTGCAGTTCTCAAGAACATGATCAGACTTAAACAACTATTTATATATGGATTATAAACCTATATCAAATTTTGAACCCCTTGTGAGGTCCAAGAATTGTCCAGGGGCCAGAGTCTAAACAATTTTAAAGAATCAACAATATGTCAAAATGTTCGCATATAAGTAAAACCATATATAATAACATTTGAGTTTTTGTGAATAATTTAAATGTTTTCCTTTGTAAAATTGGAATCCCCCCCCCCCCCCATGTGGCCCAACCCTACTCCTGAAGAATATGATTTTGACAAATTTTAATCTACACTATCTGAACTGACTGAAGCTTTTCTAGACAATTTGTGTTTAGAAGTTGATTTTTAAAGATTTTTCCCTAGTATATATTCATATGTAAAAATTTGTCACCCCCCCCCCAATCGTGGCCCCACCCTACCCCCTGAGATCATGATTTGAGCAAAGTTTAATCTTCTCTACCTGAGGATTCTTCCACACAAGTTGCAGCTTTTCTGCATGATCAGTTTTTGAGAAAAAGATTTTTAAAGATTTCTCTCTATATATTCAAATGTGAAAATTCAACCCCCCCCCCCCTCTAACTGACGCCCTACCCTACACATAAGGATCATAATTTTATCAAACTTGAATCTACCCTAACCGAGGATGCTTTCACACAAGTAACAGCTTTTCTGCACGATCGGTTTCTGAGAATAAGTTTTTAAAGATTTTTCTCTTTATATTCCTATGTAAAAATTCAACCCCCCATTGTGGCCCCATCCTACCCCTGGGGATCATGATTTGAACAAACTTGAATCTACACTACCTGATGATGCTTCCACGCAAGTAATAACATTTCTGGCCAATCAGTTTCTGAGAAGAAGAGTTTTAAAGATTATTCCTTATATATTCCTATATAAAAACTCGCCCCCCCCCACCCCATTGTGGCCCCACCCTACCCCCAGGGATCATGATTTGAACAAACTTGAATCTACACTACCTGAGGATGCTTTCACACAAGTTACAGCTTTTCTGGCTGATCAGTTTCAGAGAAGAAGATTTTTAAAAATTTACTCTATATGTTCGTATGTAAAAATTTGACCCTCCATTTTGGCCCCACCCTACCCCTGGGGATCATGATTTGAACAAACTTGAATCTACACTACCTGAGGATGCTTTCACACAAGTTACAGCTTTTCTGCACAATCGGTTTCTGAGAAGAAGATTTTTAAAGATTTACTCTATATATTCCTATGTAAAAATTTGACCCCCATTGTGACCCCACCCTACCCCTGGGGATCATGATTTGAACAAACTTGAATCTACACTACCTGAGGATGCTTCCACACAAGTTACAGCTTTTCTGCACGATTGGTTTCAGAGAAGAAGATTTTTAAAGATTTACTCTATATATTCCTCTGTAAAAATTTGACCCCCATTGTGGCCCCACCCTACCCCTGGGGATCATGATTTGAACAAACTTGAATCTACACTACCTGAGGATGCTTCCACACAAGTTTCAGCTTTCCTGGCTGATCAGTTTCAGAGAAGAAGATTTTTAAAGATTTACTCTATATATTCCTCTGTAAAAATTTGACCCCCCATTATGGCCCTACCCTACCCCTGGGGATCATGATTTGAACAAACTTGAATCTACACTACCTGAGGATGCTTCCACACAAGTTTCAGCTTTCCTGGCTGATCAGTTTCAGAGAAGAAGATTTTAAAAGATTATTCCTTATATATTCCTATGTAAAAATTTGACCCCCCATTATGGCCCCACCCTACCCCTGGGGAACATGATTTGAACAAACTTGAATCTACACTACCTGAGGATGCTTCTACACAAGTTTCAGCTTTCCTGGCTGATCAGTTTCAGAGAAGAAGATTTTTAAAGATTTACTCTATATTTTCCTATGTAAAAATTTGACCCCCCATTGTGGCCCCACCCTACCCCCGGGGAACATGATTTGAACAAACTTGAATCTACACTACCTGAGGATGCTTCCACACAAGTTTAAGCTTTCGTGGCTGATCAGTTTCAGAGAAGAAGATTTTTAAAGATTTACTCTATATATTCCTCTGTAAAAATTTGACCCCCATTGTGGCCCCACCCTACCCATGGGGATCATGATTTGAACAAACTTGAATCTACACTACCTGAGGATGCTTCCACAGAAGTTTCAGCTTTCCTGGCTGATCAGTTTCAGAGAAGAAGATTTTTAAAGATTTACTCTATATATTCCTATGTAAAAATTTGACCCCCCATTATGGCCCCACCCTACCCCTGGGGATCATGATTTGAACAAACTTGAATCTACACTACCTGAGGCTGCTTCCACACAAGTTACAGCTTTTCTGGCTGATCAGTTTCAGAGAAGAAGATTTTTAAAAATTTACTCTATATGTTCGTATGTAAAAATTTGACCCTCCATTTTGGCCCCAACCTACCCCTGGGGATCATGATTTGAACAAACTTGAATCTACACTACCTGAGGATGCTTTCACACAAGTTACAGCTTTTCTGCACAATCGGTTTCTGAGAAGAAGATTTTTAAAGATTTACTCTATATATTCCTATGTAAAAATTTGACCCCCATTGTGACCCCACCCTACCCCTGGGGATCATGATTTGAACAAACTTGAATCTACACTACCTGAGGATGCTTCCACACAAGTTACAGCTTTTCTGCACGATTGGTTTCAGAGAAGAAGATTTTTAAAGATTTACTCTATATATTCCTCTGCAAAAATTTGACCCCCATTGTGGCCCCACCCTACCCCTGGGGATCATGATTTGAACAAACTTGAATCTACACTACCTGAGGATGCTTCCACACAAGTTTCAGCTTTCCTGGCTGATCAGTTTCAGAGAAGAAGATTTTTAAAGATTTACTCTATATATTCCTCTGTAAAAATTTGACCCCCCATTATGGCCCCACCCTACCCCTGGGGATCATGATTTGAACAAACTTGAATCTACACTACCTGAGGATGCTTCCACACAAGTTTCAGCTTTCCTGGCTGATCAGTTTCAGAGAAGAAGATTTTAAAAGATTATTCCTTATATATTCCTATGTAAAAATTTGACCCCCCATTATGGCCCCACCCTACCCCTGGGGAACATGATTTGAACAAACTTGAATCTACACTACCTGAGGATGCTTCTACACAAGTTTCAGCTTTCCTGGCTGATCAGTTTCAGAGAAGAAGATTTTTAAAGATTTACTCTATATTTTCCTATGTAAAAATTTGACCCCCCATTGTGGCCCCACCCTACCCCCGGGGAACATGATTTGAACAAACTTGAATCTACACTACCTGAGGATGCTTCCACACAAGTTTAAGCTTTCGTGGCTGATCAGTTTCAGAGAAGAAGATTTTTAAAGATTTACTCTATATATTCCTCTGTAAAAATTTGACCCCCATTGTGGCCCCACCCTACCCATGGGGATCATGATTTGAACAAACTTGAATCTACACTACCTGAGGATGCTTCCACACAAGTTTCAGCTTTCCTGGCTGATCAGTTTCAGAGAAGAAGATTTTTAAAGATTTACTCTATATATTCCTATGTAAAAATTTGACCCCCCATTATGGCCCCACCCTACCCCTGGGGATCATGATTTGAACAAACTTGAATCTACACTACCTGAGGCTGCTTCCACACAAGTTTCAGCTTTCCTGGCTGATCAGTTTCAGAGAAGAAGATTTTAAAAGATTATTCCTTATATATTCCTATGTAAAAATTTGACCCCCCATTATGGCCCCACCCTACCCCTGGGGAACATGATTTGAACAAACTTGAATCTACACTACCTGAGGATGCTTCCACACAAGTTTCAGCTTTCCTGGCTGATCAGTTTCAGAGAAGAAGATTTTTAAAGATTTACTCTATATTTTCCTATGTAAAAATTTGACCCCCCCCATTGTGGCCCCACCCTACCCCCGGGGAACATGATTTGAACAAACTTGAATCTACACTACCTGAGGATGCTTCCACACAAGTTTCAGCTTTCCTGGCTGATCAGTTTCAGAGAAGAAGATTTTTAAAGATTTACTCTATATATTCCTCTGTAAAAATTTGACCCCCCATTATGGCCCCACCCTACCCCTGGGGATCATGATTTGAACAAACTTGAATCTACACTACCTGAGGCTGCTTCCACACAAGTTTCAGCTTTCCTGGCTGATCAGTTTCAGAGAAGAAGATTTTTAAAGATTTACTCTATATTTTCCTATGTAAAAATTCGACCCCCCATTGTGGCCCCACCCTACCCCCGGGGAACATGATTTGAACAAACTTGAATCTACACTACCTGAGGATGCTTCCACACAAGTTTCAGCTTTTCTGGCCAAATGGTTTTTGAGAAGATTTTTGAAAAATTCCAACAAATTTTCAATGATTTTTTATTATCTCCCCTTGAAAGAGGGCGTGGCCCTTCATTTTAACAAACTTATATCCCCTTTACCTAAGGATGCTTTGTGCCAAGTTTGGTTGAAATTGGCCCAGTGGTTCTTGAGAAGAAGTCGAAAATGTAAAAAGTTTACGGACGGACAGACAGACGGACAGACAGACTGACGCCAGACAAAAAGTGATCAGAAAAGCTCACTTGAGCTTTCAGCTCAGGTGAGCTAATAAAAGGCTACTATGATAACGATATTGGTTTAAACCATTTATTCATTTAATCTAGCGGTAATTTTTCGACCAATTCATCGAAGTCGACCTATTTATACTTTTTTAAAATATTTTGCTAAAAACGGGTTCCTTCGCCCTAAAAACAGGATCGACCTAAATTCCCTAAAATACGGTACCAGATTGTGAAATCTTTCAATATGAGATACAAGAGATAATATTGTGATTAAAGGGAAATAACTCTTTCAGCAGAACCTACTTCCATCACAAGTTTCAGGAGGACGTTACAGTCATCTGTGAACACGGTACAGCCGGGGTTATTGAGGCGGAATGCCTGACCGGCCGGCTCTTCTTTCTCAATCGCCCAGCATGACTCCGCAATACCGGCCTGGTGGAAACCCTCCGAGATTCCTATACAAATTCAACAGAAGACTGATATAACGAGCATTAATTTTAAAATTGAATGATTTGAATGATTGGTTTATCAATATATTTTTAAATGAAAGTTATGGAAATTTCATCTTTGTATTGATTTTCTGAATAAAATTGATTGCCAAAGATTAAAGCTTGACACGACTGGTAAAAGGCATTGTGCATCACGTTTCTCTTTTGTCACCACTATCAGTGCTCCAAGTTGCGACTTAAACGGTCGCACTTGCGACTAAAATTTCAATTTTGCGACCAAAATTTCATAGTAACTCGCATTTTCGCGACCGAGAAAATTTGGACATGCAATTGACTCGGGATCGAAATATGTCGTGATCGGGATCGAAATTCATCGTAATCGGGATCGAAATTAACAAAAAATTAACTCTCGGTCTATGTAATGTTTGAACAAGAGCACAGCTAAGCGGAGCATCCCCTCGCGACATAAATGATTAATTAGAATTAAAACACTATTGTGGAATCGGTAATTATTGTGGAACCAATGTTTGTGGATTTTTTAATGTTTTCAACATAAGATTTTAAATCCCAAGAATGTGTTTTTCAAATTGTGTTTTCATGGTTGTTTTCCCATTTGAAAAGTTATCCACTGTTAACAAATGAGTAAAATTTTGTCATTCAAAAAATTTAAATGATTCCACAGTATTTTACATATTATGAAGTGAGGAGAAGAAGGTTCTTGGCTTTAATGAGAAACCCACATCATATTTTAATTAGGATTGACATTTTGATTTTAAAATACAGTTTACATACTGTATATTTAATTTTTGCATTGAGTAACAATTTCAAATAAATTAAATATATGTTCTGATAATTGTATTAGCAAGATTTATTATAAATTTTAAATTTAGCTGTATATTTCAATAATAATATTGGAAAATCTCATGTGTGAGAGAACCATCAGTGCTGTCAACCACAAAGAGTGATGTTCGTAGCTGTTTAGATCCCACTACTATTGAGGCACTGATTAGAATTAGCAGTGAAGGTCCTCCTATTGAGGAATTTAAAACTAATGCCATTGTTGAACGCTGGTTTTCTCAGAAACGTACTGTTAAATATGCAGGATGGCCAAATGCCATCCAACTTCCACAAGAGTAGGCCTCCAATCCTGCTGGCTGCATATTTTAAATTGTCAATTTGTTAAAATGTAATAAAGGATATATGTTACTGTATATACAGGAGTCTTTATTATTTGTTTCATATTTAACTTGTTTATAAAATTATTAACAGTTATTATGGCGAGTGAATTATTTTTTGATGGCGACCATAAATTCTGAAATGGTGACCTAAAAAAATTGTTGGTCGCCATTTAGCGACCTGATAGCAATTGTGACTTGGAGCACTGACTATTCAAAGTATTTCACAGTACAGGTCTCACTTGTGTAGACATACACCTTAAATCATCCTCTAACTCGGTCGTGATAAAATTATCAAATTTTACGCACTTATTCCATGTAAAAAGATTGGTAACATCAAATATACAGGTCAATGCATCAATTACAAAATGAAAATGTTAATAAAACCAGGAAAATCTGAGACAATGTTATATAAGGATAACAATGCGTCAGCCATGAGTTTGAGGTGTGCAATCTGGTGAAACAACATCATAGATGTATATACTAGTTTGCTGCTGCCTAATTAGGAGTCATGTTTAGCTAAAAGTGTTTCTGTTTTCCCCTCTGATTTCATGTTATTTTTAAAAGGGTTCCATGGTTGTTGTCATTTTTAGACTGTATTCATCTCCTTTAGAAGAAGAGCTCTATGTAAAAATATAGGAAAATGCCCAAATCTAAATGGTAAAAGATATGGATTTTTTCTTCACAAAATAATTATTTATAGCTAAACCAATCATATCTTAGAATTAGGTAGATGTGATTGTTAAATTGTTGACTATCCAGCCTCCTGAACAACACAGACCTCCACAGCCAGCAAAAACATCCAGAGTCCGCAATCGTCCGTAGGTTGACCTCTTTGGTTCCATCGTCTCTTCCTCGGCCGATGGACCGGAACTCTTGCCCTTTCCCTTGCCCTTCCCTTTACCCTGTTAAAACATTCATGTACATTATGAACATAACTACTCACAATGTCGTCGGTGCCTGAGGTTATATATTCCTAGGCCATCTGTAATGGTTTTGTGATGAATTGCAGTAATGAAATCTTCCGCAAGCAGATATGTGCTATGGTTCCTTGTTCTTTTACAATTCAGACACCTTATACCCCCCACCCCCACATTAACACCTCTTACCTTACCACTGGACACCCTGCCTGTCTGAGTGGCTCTTCATTAAACCCCCCACCCCACCCTGACACCTCTTACCTTTCCCCCGGATACCCTAGCCTGTCCGAGTGGCTCTTCATTAAACCCCCCCACCCCACCCTGACACCTCTTACCTTTCCCCCAGACACCCTAGCCTGTCTGAGTGGTTCTTCATTAAAACCCCCCACCCCACCCTGACATCTCTTACCTTTCCCCCCAGACACCCTAGCCTGTCTGAGTGGCTCTTCATTAAAACCCCCCACCCCACCCTGACATCTCTTACCTTTCCCCCGGACACCCTAGCCCGTCTGAGTGGCTCTTCATTAAACCGCCCACCCCACCCTGACATCTCTTACCTTACCCCCGGACACCCTAGCCTGTCTGGGTGGCTCTTCAAACATCTTGGTCTCTGAGTCATAGGCCTGCAAGAAATAAAATTTTTTTTTTTAAAATCTATAAAATTGATCCACACCCGATGTACTTCACGTGCGTGTCAAAAGAAAGAATAGAAAATCCATACAATTATACTCTTAGAAAAGAAGCCCTCAAAACAAAACCTTACCTCGGTGAAGTAGAATCGGTCCAGGCCCCCAGAGAAGTACTCCTCTAGGCTTCTCAGATTCTCACTGTACGTCACTTGACATTTTCCTTTTACCAACTTAAAATCAACCGTAGCTTCTGTAAGGGAAGAACAATAGTCATTCCTTATGGCATGTATCAATAATGGTATACTGTGACGTCATCAATATTCAAGGGCATCAATTTCCATGGATTTAATGAAAATCACAATTTTAAGGATAAGCAAATTCGTAACATTGATGCAGTCAATACAATGCTTGATTAGAAATTGTACTGAGTTAGCAGACAAAAGGCAAGGCGCTTGTTACGAAGACAGCAAAATCAATCACTGTACCCAGGGTTATTTTTGTTCCGTGTCATTTTTAACACAATAATTTAAAAAGATGTTTTGAAATCGCAAAGTCTTAAATTCACCCTGTGACAACAGGGGCAAAAATAAACAGAGACGAATATTTCCCTGTATACAGAATGTGTAAAAAAAACATCTTTATATTCTGAAGTGAGGCTGACCTTCGTCGGACCAGTAGAGCATGTTCATATCCGTGTGATACCCCGCTGAGGGCCCCTTGTGTGTATCCTCCGGTCTGTCACATATATATAATATATTTATATAATATACAATATAACCAATACAGGTAGCTCAATGTCACATAGAACAGTCTACAATACACAAATCATTTCAAAATCTTTCTAAATGTCTTCCAAATTAAATTCACCATTTTTGTTACAGTTCAAATTTGTTCAGTTTTTCAACTCTCTTTAATCTCCAATTTGATATACATAATACAATATATGAGCTCATTTATAATTCAACATCACTGCCAAAAAATAGAACATCAAAATGGTTGAATGAAGCAGTTTTCACCAAATCAAACACTGTAAATGCATACATTTGGCTGCATTTTTTTTTTTTTAGAATTTTTGGGGTAAAGCAGCTGCAGCTATATCAAGTACATCACAAACTGCTATGCATGTACAAAGTTAGGTGCATCCAGACTTGTGCTAATTCACACCAACATGTTGAAAAATCAAATTCTGCTAAATATTCTACACGCCATATATAATACACTTACAGTAAGCTTCAAATTCATCAGATTCATTCTCGTACTTAAAAAAAAGATAACAATTTTAGCCCATTGTATTAAACCTACCTGTAAAATTTTGCGACCTTGACCTTAATTTCTCCAAGGTTAGCAATCTTCGACCCCGAGGACTTCTTACAGAAGATGGCCAGTATGCGTCCGACCCTGAAGGGTTCGGGGACGGACTCGTTGGAGCCCTTGATGTAGTCCCCCTTCCTGTACCCCTCTGGATACAGCTCTTCGTCCACCTAGAAAAAAAAGCATACACAGTTTATGTGACAATCACTCATCCATGTTGTAACATTCTCAAAACAATACCTCTGGAGTAGGAATTATCTGCACACGAGAAATATAGAACTGAACCCTCGCTCCACTGCACCTCTTTCCTCTCAGTTTTAATTTTCTTGGCGGGGGGCTGCTTGACGTTGAATCCGAACGCACTGGGCTCCATGTAGCAGCAGTCTCCGACCTTGTACTCAAACCCGTCCCTCCCCACACTGCCGTAAAATGTACGAGTGGCGCTCGAGTCCTCCCTCTCAATCTCAGGGCCCAGGCTCGGGTTCTCTTTCTACAAGCAACAAACCAGTTCCATTTGTGTTTGATAGTGAACAAATAAGTATTTACTGCAATAATTTAACGCAGTATTTGAATTCAATAAATAAGATACTGGTTACTGGCAACAAACGTGTGGAAGGGCCACTCATACAGCCACATGCATGAACTTTGATTTTCACTTGTAACATTGCATTTTAACAGCCTTTAGTGTTTGTGATGTGCTTATAAAACTCATTACATTTCAGTACCCTGTGTGTTACGGTGTTATAACTGCAGTTGCTTTCCACACACTTTATATGCAAAATATATGTGGAATGTAAATATAAGAGTATAAATGCTATAAGATTACCTTCCTGAGTTGATCGAGTCTGTCACAGGTAAGACAGAACTTGTGATGTCGCTGGTCCTTCGGTTTGTCCGAGGTCGGGATGTCCTCAAAGCGGGCCAAGTCTGCATCATACCTACACATCAAGGTAACAGTGTATATCTATGTAGGAACCTTCTCATATATATATTTTATTCTAAAGACTCTGATATGGACTTGGTAATAATAGATCAATAGATGACTGTACCATTTCTGATAGTAGAAAGTGTTGCCGTCATCTTCTATGGGGAACTCTTTCTCTGGGTGTTCTATTCCTCCCTGCATGAACCAATCAGGGGAAGTTTCCTTGTGTAAAACCTGACCACACGAAATAAAACAAACATTAGGTATTTTATGTAGATCTAGATTTGCTCAAGTAACAAAATCAGAGATCTTGATTGATTCAAGATGTCAAAAGGTTAAATAAGCATACAACATATAAACCCTGGTTGATTTAAGATTTTATAAAAAAGTTTGACTTAAAACACATAAACACTAAGAATGGCAATATTTTCAGTTGTTGAAAAAACCTTTGGAAGCTTAGAATAAAAAGCTGTTTACTTTGACTTTCCTGAGTGAGGACTCCAGTTTGATGCTTTCACAGTCATCGACAAAGAAGAGTTCCAATGGATCGGCCGTCTCTCCAAGAATGGTGTCACTGCCTCGACTACAGAAACAAACAGAGAATATCAGTTTGTATTGGACTTCAGAAACAAACAGGGACAAAATTAAAGTAACAACAATAGAATTAATTAACGTGGAGATATACTTAACACATGAAAGTGAATGAAATCCCATCAGAATCACCAATATGTATGATTTGATTTCTACTAATGACTGGTACATGTACATTGTAAAGTTTGGTACCGACACATACAAGTAAGTGTGACATCGATAAACTCCCACAAAACCAGCTTAAGTAGTATTTTCCAATTTATAAGCAAGACATAAATGTACACGCATGTTCAGTAGAGACATATATGTACACGCATGTTCAGTAGAGACATATATGTACACGCATGTTCAGTAGAGACATATACCGTATTTTTCGGACGAATCGTCGATGCGGACGACTAGTCGAATTGCGCATTTTTAGCCAAAATTTTAACAAATTCCTACGATACGTCGATTCAGACGATACGTCGATCTTATCACTTTAAAATGGCGTATAAAAAACTGCAGTAACATTATCAGTGTATGATGCCACGATGTCCCCGATATTGCTACCAATTATTATTAATGATTGACATTTAAACAATTACGTTTTATACTTATGCATCATATTTTCAAATACCGGTAACATCTATAAAGTCGCTTGCATTGTATACAATTCCCGATATCGCGTGTTATGCAAGTTGTATGAGAGTAAACTAAACTTACTTTGTCAGAAATATTTTATTTCCTTAAAATAATTATTCACTCTGACCATCGCCAGTGTATTCGCCATTATGTAACCAGCCACCTGTTGACTCGGCGCGTGGTCAATGTTTGTTTAACAATTTCTCTGGTGTCAGAAGCATGTACCTGTCTCGTGTCGGACTTCAAAGGGGGATCTCAAGTGTAGAAAGCTTAGCAATTACTATAATTTGATTAAACTTGTTTAGTTTGTATCCAGTAATGCAGTTACACGCTATTGTTTTACATAGACACTGTTAGAAATAGATTGATCATTTGTACGACTTGATAATGACGATATACGACATACATACGTTTCCTAAAATTTTTATTTAACCACAATCAAAGAATTGAACAATAATTAATTAATGAACTTTAATCACTCTTATTACGGTACTTTTTATATACACAGGGAGTGAACACGCCGCATATATCTCAGCCTTAGGGAATGATTATAGAGCACAACCGATACCAGCCTACTGTATAAACATTAGTATTGATAATTGCCGATTACGTTTTTTAAGATTGAATTTGACCATAAAATATTTCTTATTTATACTTTCCACTAACAACTCTTTACTAATAAAATAATAAAACTTAAAAACATTCCCCGGACTTACTGCAATAATTTTTTCCATTCAAATTTGGTTTCAATTTTACTGCGCAATGTTATCTTCCCACTAGTGTCATATATGGAACCATGTGACGATGTGTTTATGAAAACGGAACGGTAAAACTTTTAATTTGATTAAAGACATGTACCATTTTTTAATTACCGTTATTATGTATGTACTGGTGTTAACAAATGAGTGAAAACGATAATTCATAAAGATGAACGATGAATTCAACAAGGTAATTTCCAATCACACAGCCAAGTCAAGATGATTAAAACCAAGATTTTTAATGCTATTTTTAACAATTTTCTGACCTCAAGCCTAAGACAAGTCGATTTAGACGATAAGTCGGGTGCTCTGCTTCAGAGAAAAAAAATACCGACTAATCGTCGGAAAAATACGGTATGTACACGCATGTTCAGTAGAGACATATATGTACACGCATGTTCAGTAGAGACATATATGTACACGCATGTTCAGTAGAGACATATATGTACAAAGGAATCAGTAAGACAATCCACGGCAGAACTCACCAGAGCCACTGGACGTGGCACATTTTGTTACCGCTGGCGTTCTCCCACAGGTAATTCACAAAGGCGATGTACACAGGTATGGCGACATCCTCAGGTTTGATGGAGATGAAGTCTCCAAAGGACACCTGTCAGACAAACCATCAACAATCAAAAATTAAATAACTTTAAAATTGTATCACTACAAACCCCAACCCCCATTGGTTTTAGTTATAAATTAAAGAAGACTTGATATACTTTAAATACAAAACCATCTAGATTGTCTTATTATCTCTCCCAATTTAACATATTTGACTGCCGTCACGAGAAAAGGGCCCTTAAGGTCAAAATTTCACAAACTCACTTTTTTCTCAATTCCGATTAGTCATCTCTTTCTGAATACAAATATACAAAGATATCCAAAGTCTTCCGTGTTTTAAGCATTTTATGACAATTTTAGTAAGACATGTTACCACGACTTTGACGCAGCTGGTCGAAAACGACACGACGTCACGAACGTCAATTATTATATTTTTATTATTTATTATTATAAATTATTTTTTAATTATTTTATTATATATTATTATTAGTTATCAATTATTATTATCGGTATTTAAACAAGGCCATACTCTAATTATTCAAAAAACACAACACAGACGCAGAAAAAAAAATAGAAACAGAAAATAAAAAAAACTGCGTTTACAATGCCGCTACTATGACGTCGTTTTCTGAGCATTGTGACGTCAAAAGATAAGGGCCCTTTTCTCATGACGGCAGTCATTTTATATCTCTGCATCTATCTTTAACTTGGCCCTTTCTGTCTCTTTTTCTCTCACCTTTTCATCATTAATCAGTACTGCCGAGTAGTAGGAATTCTTTCCATCCTCATGAACTGGATCACCAACCCAAGATAATTTTGTCTATAGGCAACAACCAAAAAATCACTGATTAAAAAATATATTCATAATTTTAATAGCCATTGAATCGGCAAGAAACTGGGTACAGATTGAATACCTTGGCGTACAGATTGTATACCAAGGTGTACAAAAATAATTTGGTGTACAGATTGAATACCTTGGTGTACAATCCTAGGTGTACAGATTGAAATCCTAGGTGTACAGATTGAATACCTTGGCGTACAGATTAAGTATTAACTCACTAATATCAGACTGTCACAGGTAAAATTTTTGACTGCTTGAACAAAGGAATGACATCACAGCAGTGTTTTAATATTAAATAATTTGGTGAATAGGTTGTAAACATTGGTGTACAGATTGAATACCTTGGTGTACATATTACTTTGGCGTACAGATTGAATACCTTGGTGTTCATATTAAATAATTTGGTGTACATATTGAATACTTCGGTGTACAGATTGAATACCTTGGTGTTCATATTAAATAATTTGGTGTACATATTAAATACTTCGGTGTACAGATTGAATACCTTGGTGTACATATTACTTTGGCGTACAGATTGAATAATTTGGTGTACATATTGAATACTTCGGTGTACAGATTGAATACCTTGGTGTACATACTAAATAATTTGGTGTACATATTGAATACTTCGGTGTACAGATTGAATAATTTGGTGTACAGATTGAATACCTTGGTGTACATATTACTTTGGCGTACAGATTGAATACCTTGGTGTTCATATTAAATAATTTGGTGTACAGAATGAGATTGAATACCTTGGTGTACAGATTGAATAATTTGGTGTACATATTGAATACTTCGGTGTACAGATTGAATACCTTGGTGTACAGATTGAATAATTTGGTGTACATATTGAATACTTCGGTGTACAGATTGAATACCTTGGTGTTCATACTAAATAATTTGGTGTACATATTGAATACTTCGGTGTACAGATTGAATACCTTGGTGTACATATTACTTTGGCGTACAGATTGAATAATTTGGTGTACATATTGAATACTTCGGTGTACAGATTGAATACCTTGGTGTACAGATTGAATAATTTGGTGTACATATTGAATACTTCGGTGTACAGATTGAATACCTTGGTGTACAGATTGAATAATTTGGTGTACAGATTGAATACCTTGGTGTACATATTACTTTGGCGTACAGATTGAATACCTTGGTGTTCATATTAAGTAATTTGGTGTACAGAATGAGATTGAATACCTTGGTGTACAGATTGAATAATTTGGTGTACATATTGAATACTTCAGTGTACAGATTGAATACCTTGGTGTACAGATTGAATAATTTGGTGTACATATTGAATACTTCGGTGTACAGATTGAATACCTTGGTGTACAAATTGAATAATTTGGTGTACATATTGAATACTTAGGTGTACAGATTGAATACCTTGGTGTTCAGGACTGTCTTGTGTTTTTTGGTGGAAGGAGAATCCTTGTTTTCCTTCTACAAAGTAAAAGATAATGTTTAAGTATTCTTTTGATCACTTGATGAGTTCAACTTCTGACAAATATGAGCAGGTTTTTCAGTCTAATGTTTGGTTCATCACTTGTCTTCAACATCTGAAATAACATGGGACTATACCCACACATTTTACAGCAGTTTAACTTACTGTTTCTAGTTTTTCATCAGTATCATCATCATCTAGAATATCATCTTCATCTGCTTCTTTCATGGCCATATTAGGACACCTTTAGAAAATCAAATCAAAAAAGATTTTCATGAAAAAAGTTAAGAGACAATTTGAAATCTCACAAAATTTCTTCCTTTCATCTTACTAGAAAAATATAAAAGAAATATAATTTAATTGTGTTAATAAATTAAAACAATCTTATTTTCTTAAAAAACATGATGACATTATTATAAAGATACGCTAAGAGAGGAAAGTCACAAATCCTCAGAGAAAAAAGTTATTGAGATTAAACTTTATTTCCCCTATGTTTACCAAGATTTTATCACAGTGTCAGAAAATTAGTTTTCAATTTATTTTAATTTTTTGTTCAATTCTAGCATACCAATTCAGAACTCATAAAACCTAAATTCTTTGTAACAAGTTCCTACCTTCTGTTGATACAGGCCTGCTTGGTCTAGTCCTGAATTCTATTCTATGTAACAAGATCCTACCTTCTGTTGATATAGGCCTGCTTGGCCTAGTCCTGAACTCTATGTAACAAGATCCTACCTTCTGTTGATACAGGCCTGCTTGGTCTAGTCCTGAATTCTATGTAACAAGATCCTACCTTCTGTTGATACAGGCCTGCTTGGCCTAGTCTTGAATTCTATGTAACAAGATCCTACCTTCTGTTGATACAGGCCTGCTTGGCCTAGTCCTGAACTCTATGTAACAAGATCCTACCTCCTGTTGATACAGGTCTGCTTGGCCTAGTCCTGAATTCTATGTAACAAGATCCTACCTCCTGTTGATACAGGTCTGCTTGGCCTAGTCCTGAATTCTATGTAACAAGATCCTACCTCCTGTTGATACAGGCCTGCTTGGCCTAGTCCTGAACTCTATGTAACAAGATCCTACCTCCTGTTGATACAGGTCTGCTTGGCCTAGTCCTGAATTCTATGTAACAAGATCCTACCTCCTGTTGATACAGGTCTGCTTGGCCTAGTCCTGAACTCTATGTAACAAGATCCTACCTTCTGTTGATATAGGCCTGCTTGGCCTAGTCCTGAATTCTATGTAACAAGATCCTACCTCCTGTTGATACAGGCCTGCTTGGCCTAGTCCTGAATTCTATGTAACAAGATCCTACCTCCTGTTGATACAGGCCTGCTTGGCCTAGTCCTGAACTCTATGTAACAAGATCCTACCTCCTGTTGATACAGGCCTGCTTGGCCTAGTCCTGAATTCTATGTAACAAGATCCTACCTCCTGTTGATACAGGCCTGCTTGGCCTAGTCCTGAACTCTATGTAACAAGATCCTACCTCCTGTTGATACAGGTCTGCTTGGCCTAGTCCTGAACTTTATGTAACAAGATCCTACCTTCTGTTGATATAGGCCTGCTTGGCCTAGTCCTGAATTCTATGTAACAAGATCCTACCTTCTGTTGATACAGGCCTGCTTGGCCTTCCCTGATCCACCAAACTTGACCATGTCTTTACAAGCAGTGCACTTCCCACAGTCTGGTTGTTGACAAATCTGAAATTCAACACAAACAAAATAAATCCCACAGTCACTACAGCAATCTACTTAAATGCAAAAAAAAGTTAACTTTTAATTCTATCAATACTTGTGTAAAGTATTATTTGTAGGCAGCATTTTATGGATTAAGTAACATTAAGTTCAAGAGTGGATAAATTTATAGACAATGATTTGATGGATGATGATTTTTTCACATTTATTTTACTTTAATGAGAATTTTAATTCATTGAATGACACAACAACCAAACCCAGGGAAATAGGCATTGAACAAATATCAACAAAGCTACAGTATAAAGAGATTTTTTTGTAGTTTTTTGTTTGTGCTCTATCATGTAAAACTTCATTTTCTTAGATTTGCTTGAAGCAATCACAATACCTCACAGATCCCACACCTCCGTCGCTTGGATCCCTGCCCACTCTTGTCATCAATCTCTCCCTGGAACAGACTGTCAAAGATCTGGGTCACCAGCCTCGTTGTGGTGGCCATAGTGAAAGCAGGCTTCTTAACCTTGTCCTTAGTTTTTCTCAGTTCCTTTCTCATCTGACGACTAAAAAGATCAAATCATCCATACATCTGGACGACAGATCACTCAAAAAATCCTAAAATCACTATCACTTCATCTCATTATAATCTGTTTTATCAGCAGATGATTACTAGTATCTAGTGAGTTGTAACATTATAATCTGTTATGCCAGCAGATGATTACTAGTATCTAGTGAGTTGTAACATTATAATCTGTTATGCCAGCAGATGATTACTAGTATCTAGTGAGTTGTAACATTATAATCTGTTTTGTCAGCAGATGATTACTAGTATCTAGTGAGTTGTAACATTATAATCTGTTTTGTCAGCAGATGATTACTAGTATCTAGTGAGTTGTAACATTATAATCTGTTTTGTCAGCAGATGATTACTAGTATCTAGTGAGTTGTAACATTATAATCTGTTTTGTCAGCAGATGATTACTAGTATCTAGTGAGTTGTAACATTATAATCTGTTATGTCAGCAGATGATTACTAGTATCTAGTGAGTTGTAACATTATAATCTGTTATGTCAGCAGATGATTACTAGTATCTAGTGAGTTGTAACATTATAATCTGTTTTGTCAGCAGATGATTACTAGTATCTAGTGAGTTGTAACATTATAATCTGTTTTGTCAGCAGATGATTACTAGTATCTAGTGAGTTGTAACATTATAATCTGTTTTGTCAGCAGATGATTACTAGTATCTAGTGAGTTGTAACATTATAATCTGTTATGTCAGTAGATGAGTTGTAACATTATAATCTGTTTTGTCAGCAGATGACTACTATTATCCACTGAGTTGTATCATTATAATCTGTTTTGTCAGCAGATGATTACTAGTATCTAGTGAGTTGTAACATTATAATCTGTTTTGTCAGCAGATGATTACTAGTATCTAGTGAGTTGTAACATTATAATCTGTTATGTCAGCAGATGATTACTAGTATCTAGTGAGTTGTAACATTATAATCTGTTATGTCAGCAGATGATTACTAGTATCTAGTGAGTTGTAACATTATAATCTGTTATGTCAGTAGATGAGTTGTAACATTATAATCTGTTATGTCAGCAGATGATTACTAGTATCTAGTGAGTTGTAACATTATAATCTGTTATGTCAGCAGATGATTACTAGTATCTAGTGAGTTGTATCATTATAATCTGTTTTGTCAGCAGATGATTACTAGTATCTAGTGAGTTGTAACATTATAATCTGTTTTGTCAGCAGATGATTACTAGTATCTAGTGAGTTGTAACATTATAATCTGTTATGTCAGCAGATGATTACTAGTATCTACTGAGTTGTAACATTATAATCTGTTATGTCAGCAGATGATAACTAGTATCTAGTGAGTTGTAACATTTATTTCCTTGTTTTACCTGAGTTTATATTCTTACAAAATGACATATAGTTAATGGTTGTTTACCTAGCGAGGTGGAAGTGTACCATTTTTTTGTATTTGTTTTTAAGTTATATCATTACAATTTGACGTATTGTTAGCCATTGTTTATATAAAGTGATGTAGGGGTGTACCGCTTTCCAAGGGTGACCCCGGCCAATTTGATGAGTGCCCTCATACAGGGGGTGGTGATCAGGAGACCCTCATCCTCCTCCGCGGCCTCATCATAGCTCTGGACCTACAGCCAAACAGATCAATGGAAAATCAGAAAATAGAACAGTAAACATAGGTAATCACAGATTACAAAGCTCACCGAGACGAGACATCACCTTTATGAGGCATCACCTTTATGAGACCACCTTCATCATATGATATGAAAATCATAGTTAATGATCTTGGATATTCATGGAAACTGTTTTGACACAATATCGTATATCATATGTTAAAAAAATTGTATGAAAATCATATGCTCATTTCAATATGGTATTATAAGATACAATGTTTATCAATACAATAATATATAATACAATATTGCATCCTATGATACTTACAATATAGTATCATATAATACAATATAATACTGAAATTAATAATTATGCAATATAATATTGTAACATATGATATGGCATTGTATCATGTCATACATTATTGTATTTGATCACATAATACAATATCATTATACAATATATGATACAATATTGTATTACATGATACAATATCATATCACATAAAACATCACAATATTGTAACATATGATATTATATTGTATAATATAGTATGATATTGTATTGTATGATATTGTATCATATTTGATGCATAATATGATATTGTATCATATGATTTGATACATTGCATCATATCATATGATAAATATCATGTGATATAGTAATATATTATATAACACAATATCATATTATACAATATCGTATCATACAATACAATATTATATATTACAATATCATATAATACAATTCATGTGATATAATAATATATTATATAAACAAAATATCATTTTATACAATATCATATTATATGATATTATATATTATACAATATCGTATCATATGATACAATATTACATATTGCGATATCATATGAAACAATATCATGTGATAAAATATTAAATATATAATACAATATCATATTATACCATATTGTATCATAATATACAACACTATACATAACATGACACAATATCATATCATAATGTACAAAAATACTGTCCTGATATCATATATCATATCATATCATATAACTTTTTACAATATGATATGATATTGTATCATATAAAACAATAGTGTATCATATCATATACATGTAATACTATATCATAGGGATCATGTTATATCATTTAACAACAAACACATCTATCAAGCAGGTTCAAGTGAGGTAGGAGATTTTTTTAGCATCCTTGATAATGGAGATCAGGCTCTGCATCTGAAGCTACCTCTGCGATTCATTTATATTATAGTTAAATCAACTGTGCAAGTTTGAAATAGTACTAATATCTATAAAACATGTGACCTGTTCCAAAAAACTAAACCTCATCCAGCATCCGAAACCAATGGCTCAGATTCAGCATTCAAGCCTGTCAGGTGCATCAGTATCATAAAATGCACCATCCATGCAAGTTTTTTGTGAAGTTATGACCAATAATAACTAAGATATAATCATCAGAGGGCACCTGAACCAAAAACTTTAACCAGCTCTAAAAACCTTAACCTCCTCCAGCATCCGAAACCTATGGCTCAGATTCAGCATCAATGCCTGTCAGGTACATCAGTATCATAAGACGCACCATCCATGCAAGTTTGGTGAAGTTAGGACCAGTAATAACTAAGATATATTTTTGAGCATCCTTGATAATGGAGATCAGGCTCTGCATCTGAAGCTACCTCTGCGATTCATTTATATTAAAGTTAAATCAACTATGCAAGTTTGAAATAGTACTATTATCTATTAAACATGTGACCTGTTCCAAAAAACTAAACCTCATTCAGCATCTGAAACCAATGGCTCAGATTCAGCATCAGGTGTATCAGTATCATAAGATGCACCATCCATGCAAGTTTGGTGAAGTTAGGACCAGTAATAACTAAGATATAATCATCAGAGGGCACCTGCTCCAAAAACTTTAACCAGCTCAAAAAACCTTAACATCCACCACCATCTGAAACCTATGGCTCAGATTCAGCATTCAAGCCTGTCTGGTGCATCAGTATCATAAGATGCACCATCCATGCAAGTTTGGTGAACTTAGGACCAGTAGTAACTTAGAAATTGCTATCAAAGGGCACCTGCACCAAAAACTTTAAACTGCTCCAAAAACCTTAACCTCCTCCAGCATCTGAAACTCATGACCCAGATTCAGCATCCAAGTCTTTCAAGTCCCTAAGTAGGTCCAGATGCATCATCCATGCAAGTTTGGTGAAGATAGGACTAGTAATAACTTAGATACAGGACCTGCAACAAAAACTTTAACCAGGTCTGGACGCCGACGCCGGGAGTATAGCATAAGCTCCCCTCGACTTCATCTCGGTGAGCTAAAAACTAAACAATATTGAGATGGTGACCATCTCAAAGGGCCTACAAGACATGAAAAGTATTCTGAAGGACTTTGATAGTACTACAATGTCTCTATGGACGGGTACTGACCTAATCCAACACAAACTGGGCGTGTCTAGATAACAAGACTAGTGACTACTATGTCTCTATGGACAGGTACTGACCTGATCCAACACAAACTGGGCATGTCTAGATAACAAGTCTACAGTGACTACTATGTCTCTATGGATGGGTACTGACCTGATCCAACAGGAACTGGGCATGTCTAGATAACAAGTCTACAGTGACCACTATGTCTCTATGGACTGGTACTGACCTGATCCAACATGAACTGGGCGTGTCTAGATAACAAGTCTACAGTGACTACTATGTCTCTATGGACGGGTACTGACCTGATCCAACACGAACTGGCCGTGTCTAGATAACAAGACTAGTGACTACTATGTCTCTATGGACAGGTACTGACCTGATCCAACACAAACTGGGCATGTCTAGATAACAAGTCTACAGTGACTACTATGTCTCTATGGATGGGTACTGACCTGATCCAACAGGAATTGGGCATGTCTAGATAACAAGTCTACAGTGACTACTATGTCTCTATGGACTGGTACTGACCTGATCCAACATGAACTGGGCGTGTCTAGATAACAAGTCTACAGTGACTACTATGTCTCTATGGACGGGTACTGACCTGATCCAACACGAACTGGCCGTGTCTAGATAACAAGACTAGTGACTACTATGTCTTTATGGACTGTTACTGACCTGATCCAACACGAACTGGGCGTGTCTAGATAACAAGTCTACAGTGACTACTATGTCTCTATGGAAGGGTACTGACCTGATCCAACACAAACTGGGCGTGTCTCAGGAGGGAGTCCTCGGTGAGGCTGGACAGTCCTGTAGGGGGCACTGTTGTCTAAAATTATAAACACATTACTAAAATTATAAACACATTAATACTAAAATTATAAACACATTGCTAAAATTATAAACACATCACTAAAATTATAAACACATTACTTAAATTATAAACACATTGCTAAAATTATAAACACATTGACTTAAGTAAGCCCAGGTCAAAATACAATACAAACCAAGTTTCCTTTTTGGGCACAAGGCAGACTTAATAGCCAAGTTATGAAGCCAAGTCAAACTGTAGAAAGGACTGGGAAGAATTATGATTATGTGGAAATCGTACAGTTAATTTGAGCTGCTGTTGAAAGTTTACCACCATCCCATCTACATGTATGTGTAGAGTTTGAGAATTACAGTATTTGGGGTTTTATTTGTTGAGATCTTGGCACAATACATACAAATAACAGTAAATTTAAGCCATGATCCTATTATAAAAGTGTACATGAACCTTATTTCACAGTTAACCTTGGTTTTATTGAACAGCAGACCTTGATCTTATTGAATATAATAGTATACCTGGTTCATATTGAACAGTGTACCTGGATCTTTTTGAACAGTGTACCTGGACCTAATTTTTAAAAACAATATACCTAGACCTTATTTAAAAGTATACCTGGATCATATTGAAGAGTATACCTGGATCTTTTTGAAAAGTGTACCTGGACCTAATTTTTAAAACAATATACCTGGACCTTATTTAAAAGTGTACCTGGATCTTGTTGAGGAGATCTTCGTAGGTAGCCTCCTGATTGTTCTGCATGAACTCTATCACCACTTTACTCATGTGGATTTTCTCCCTCATGGTGTCCATGTAAGGTTTGTAAGCTTCACTAGGGGACATCAGAATGTACTCGGCATAAGCTGAGGAAACACGTACAGACTTTAGTGGTGGTAAACCAGTTAAATCTTATTTCTCCTTTTTATCATATAACATTTCCATGAACATCCCCCCTCAAAAAAAAAAACAACACACAAACACCCATCACCTGTTATTTGAGTCAGATAAATTTCTTTAACAATGAGATACTATCATCCAGGTTCAACCAAGGGTGTACACTCTTGACTGGACCTTGATAACAATGCTATTTCTCATGTATACCAAATAAATCTGTTTCCCATGTCCAATCAAGGGTTTCACATTATGCATTTAATTCACTGTGACATCACATCTAATGCATTGTGATGTCACGTTATTTACCTCAGGCTTAAGTCGGGTGTACAGATATTTACACCCAGCTTATTAGCCAATCAAATTTCGTGTTACAAGCTAAATAGGAAATACATGCTGGTGTTACCTGTACTGAAGCCAATGAGGGCGTTCTCTCCACCGTCAAATCCCGCTGTCCACCATTCATTGATAGGGCCCATCTTACACGCCCGAATGCCACCTGTCGAAAGGCAGAAACAGCCGATTATCTCCTTGTAAAGCATATCACAAAAACAAGATGATGCTCAGTACACTTGGAATAAATTGTTTTATGGACTTGTATTTGTAGTGCATGAAAAAATTATAAAAGGTTTCGATTTATATGAATGTGAACTTGATGAATTCCTTTCATACTACAATATTCTTTTTGTCTGTCATTTGATTTCAATTTGACTGTATACCAACATGGTGATGTCAATAAACTGAATTGAATAAATTTTGGACTTTCAATTATCTGTAAAAATTAAATTTACACTGGACAGAAAGACAAATAAAAATAGGACACCCCCTCATCTTAGATTTCAGTTGCTAAAAAGCCCAGTAAATTACAGCACTGCACACTGCTACCTATTCTGCTCTAAACAGTGTGAACTCCCAATGAATTGCAATGAATTAATATCTGCATAAAAATAAGACAAGCATTCATGGCTTAAATCTCGCTTTCATTTTTCTGACAATTGTGAAATACATGAAAATTTCAGCTCAAGATTTAAATATATTGGGAATTTGATACAAACACTGGAATTGAAGCATAAAATACAGGTGTAAAATAAGGAATATATAGTACTCTGAGGTTTAACAAAGAGAGTTGTACCTTCGGGGCTGGAGTTTTCATCGTAGATTGGCTTGACCACACCACTGAAGTACAGGAAGACATTCTTCTCAATCAGCCCAGTATCAAAGGGACACAGGTGGGTATTCTTGTCATATACACTGCAACAGTGATATCACAGGTAAATAAATAAGAACACACTGAAACAGATATCTCAGGTCAACAATCTAGTACACCCTGAAACAGTGATATCACAGGAAAACAAACTAGTACACACTGAAACAGTGATATCACAGGTAAACTAACTAGAACACACTGAAACAGTGCTATCACAAGTAAACAAATTAGTACACTGAAACAGTGATATCACAGGTAAACAAACTAGTACACACTGAAACAGTGATATCACAGGTAAATAAAAAAGAACACACTGAAACAGTGATATCACAGGTAAACAAACTAGTACACACTAAAACAGTGATATCACAGGTAAAAAAACTAGTACACACTGAAACAATGATATCACTGGTAAACACACTAGTACACTGAAACTGTAATATCACAGGTAAACAAACTAGTACGCACTGAAACAGTGATATCACAGGTAAACAAACTAGTACACACTAAAACAGTGATATCACAGGTAAACAAATTAGTACACTGAAACAGTAATATCACAGGTTAACAAACTAGTACACACTGAAACAGTGATATCACAGGTAAACAAACAAGTACACACTGAAACAGTGATATCACAGGTAAACAAACTAGTACACACTAAAACAGTGATATCACAGGTAAACAAATTAGTACACTGAAACAGTAATATCACAGGTTAACAAACTAGTACACACTGAAACAGTGATATCACAGGTAAACAAACAAGTACACACTGAAACAGTGATATCACAGGTAAACAAACTAGTACACACTAAAACAGTGATATCACAGCTAAACAAACTAGTACACACTAAAACAGTGATATCACAGGTAAACAAACTAGTACACACTGAAACAGTGATATCACAGGTAAACACACTAGTACACTGAAACAGTAATATCACTGGTAAACAAACTAGTACACACTGATACAGTGATATCACAGGTAAATAAAAAAAGAACACACTGAAACAGTGATATCACAGGTAAACATACTAGTACACACTGAAACAGTGATATCACAGGTAAACAAACTAGAACACACTGAAACAGTGATATCACAAGTAAACAAATTAGTACACTGAAAGTGATATCACAAGTAAACAAACTAGTACACTGAAACAGTGATATCACAAGTAAACAAACTAGTACACTGAAACAGTGATATCACAGGTAAACAAATTAGTACACTGAAACAGTGATATCACTAGTAAACAAACTAGTACACACTGAAAGAGTGATAATACAGGTAAACAAACTAGTACACACTGAAACAATAATATCACTGGTAAACACACTAGTACACTGAAACAGTGATATCGCATATTAACAAAATAGTACATACTGGAACAGTGATATCTCAGTAAACAAACTGGAACACACTGAAACAGTGAATACTTAGGTAAACCAACAAGTACACATGGAAACAGTGATTTCACAGGTGAAAAAATTAGTATACACTGAAACAGTAATATCACAGGTAAACAAACTAGAACACACTGAAACAGTGATATCACAAGTAAACAAATTAGTACACTGAAACAGTGATATCACAGGTTAATAAAAAAGAACACACTGAAACAGTGATATCACAGGTAAACAAACTAGTACACACTAAAACAGTGAGATCACAGGTAAACAAACTAGTACACACTAAAACAATGATATCACAGGTAAACAAACTAGTACACACTGAAACAATGATATCACAGGTAAACACACTAGTACACTAAAACAGTAATATCACTGGTAAACAAACAAGTACACACTGATACAGTGATATCTTAGGTAAAAAAAAAGAACACACTGAAACAGTGATATCACAGATAAACAAACTAGTACACACTTAAACAGTGATATCACAGGTAAACAAACTAGTACACACTGAAACAATGATATCACTGGTAAACACACTAGTACACTGAAACAGTAATATCACAGGTAAACAAACTAGTACACACTAAAACAGTGATATCACAGGTAAACAAATTAGTACAATGAAACAGAAATATCACAGGTTAACAAACTAGTACACACTGAAACAGTGATATCACAGGTAAACAAACAAGTACACACTGAAACAGTGATATCACAGGTAAACAAACTAGTACACACTAAAACAGTGATATCACAGGTAAACAAACTAGTACACACTGAAACAGTGATATCACAGGTAAACAAACTAGAACACACTGAAACAGTGATATCACAAGTAAATAAATTAGTACACTGAAACAGTGATATCACAAGTAAACAAACAGTGATATCACAAGTAAACAAACTAGTACACTGAAACAGTGATATCACAGGTAAACAAATTAGTACAATGAAACAGTGATATCACTGGTAAACAAACTAGAACACACTGAAACAGTAATAATACAGGTAAACAAACTGGTACACCCTGAAACAATAATATCACTGGTAAACACACTAGTACACTGAAACAGTGATATCACAGGTTAACAAACTAGTACATACTGGAACAGTGATATCTCAGTAAACAAACTGGAACACACTGAAACAGTGAATACTTAGGTAAACCAACAAGTACACATGGAAACAGTGATTTCACAAGTAAAAAATTTAGTATACACTAAAACAGTAATATCACAGGTAAACAAACTAGAACACACTGAAACAGTGATATCACATGTAAAACAAGATATCTGCGAGCCAATGCTCACTAGTGATACCCCCGCCCTATTTGATGTGAATATGCAAAATAAGCAAAGTCGTCATTTAACAGGAAGTTGACGTTCGATTGGTACAAAAATATATCCCAGGATATGGCATGCCTTAACAAACACTGTGTAAAATTATCAAGCATCTGCGATAAATAGTTGCTGAGAAATCTTTGACAAAAATTTGTTTGAAAATTTAGGCTTAAAATAAGCAAAGTCGTCATTTAACAGGAAGTTGACGCCCGATTGCAGAGCTGCCAACATTTGAAAATAAAAAATAGTAAGGCGGGGGTCCGGGGGCCGCCTAGGCCCCTTGCCGCTGTAAATTTTTTGTAAATGGACATGCAATTGGTGCAATTTGAAGCATATTTCTAGTCTCAATTTAATTTATAAATGACCCCACTGTATAATCAAATAAAACAGATAAAACAAATATATTGAACATTTTTTTTAATAATAATAGCACAAACACCACATGGTCAGAACTTTATAATATTAAGCATGTTTAGTTTCTAATTATTTCATGTCAATAGCTCAATATTTTGTTCAAAAAAATTAAACAGCATTAAACCTATTGTGATAAAGACACATAGGTGGCACTCTTTGCCCTTTTAATGAATTCCTCAGTGAATTGCTGTTGATAACACAGTTTTCCTTTGGAGGACATGTTCATTTTGTTCACAAGGATTGATTCTAGTGTTGAAGTTTTCATGGATCCTCTGAAATCAGTGTGGTTCTTCCGAACTAAGGAAAATACTCGCTCACATCCCGCATTACTGTGAGGAATACATAGTATAGACTTCATTAATTCTGAAAGTACTTTGAATTTCAATTCTCCTAACTCATTTTTTATCAGCCCAATAGCACACCAGCACTCAGTGATGGGTAAACTCAAGTCTACTTCTGACAATTTATCAGACTGGTAGGAATTGAATTCTGTTTGAAGATTATTCATCAGTTCTGCTGTTGTAGTCCCCTCTTTCTTAAAGAAATGTTCAAATTTATCTGCAAAATACACCACAGAATCAAAGGACTGATCACTCCTTTTCTCAATATCAGCTACTTCTGCATGTTTTAGGGTAACATCTGACAAGGGCAATTTTTGTTTCATGTAATCCAAAGCTGTCACATAGTATTCCCTAACATGTCCATAAAATTCATCTTTTCCAATTTGTTTAAGAGTTTCTAGGAAAGGTTTCACCTCATACCCTACTACTAGGCTTTCATTGGGAAATTGGTCATCCTTATTTTTGTAATCCACCCGCAAAATATTTTCTTCTTTAGCAATACAGCCAGGTTTAATAAGTCTTTGTAAAATTTCTTTGTAAAGAGACAATAGAATCCGCTGCAGTTTGTATATTAAAGGCTCCTCAGTCTGAAGCATACTATTAAATTTGTCAAACACCTGGACACAATTCTGCAAAAACACAGCATACACTGCACAACGTCTAGATGACAAAAGTTTGTATAGCCTTTGTTCCCAGGTATAAGTTCTGTTTTCTTCTTGTAATCCAGTTCCTTTATCAACATCAGACTTTGGAATTGATTTATTCGTTTTCTTTACAGATGTTGAGCTTGTTTGACTTGCAAAACAGAGAACAGTCTGTTGTTTCTGCACTGAAGATTTTTCTCTACCGTTTGAACATTTTTGTTTGGTACAAGTCTTGCTTTTACTACCATCATTTTGTCCACAAACTTCATTCGATTCACTGACCTGTTTCACATCTTTTTTTTGTTGTGTATCACTTTTATGTTTGTCATCGTCTTTCATTTTGGATTCAAAATATTTTCGCAATGGGACCCATTGTTCAATAAGTCTACTGAGGCACACACCCATAGATAGCCATCTTGTGCAGACATGTTTCAGTATTCTTTGTGTTTCTGTATCATTCAAGTTCTGAAATTCTGCAAGTTCTTGTTTTCTATTAGCTGATTTTTCTAGGTAATAAAATAAATCAACTAAAATTTCATCGAATTGATAAGGCAAAGTTTTTGCTGCTTTTTCAGCAGCCAGATGAATAAGATGACATGGGCACCCACGAATAATCATTTTGTTGTTTTTTTTAAGCAAACATCCTGCTACTCCTTTTTTCTTTCCAATCATTACATTGGCATTGTCCATTCCAAGTGAAACACAGTTTTTTATGTCAAGTCCATTTAATTCAAGTTCACTACACAGTAAATTTGCAATGTTTTCACCTGTTGATTTTCCTTCTAAGTTTGGAACAGATAAAAGACAATTAACAATTTTTGAAAGTTTTTCATCCAAATATGTTAGCACAATTGGATAAAGTTTCATGTCAACATCGTTACTCCCGTCTGTTGATACAGTGTAGGCTTTCCCATTTAAATCTAATACCATGCATTGTCTAACATCTTTTGCCATTTCGTTTATAATTGCTGAAGTTTTAGTGCGGCCACAGCTATATTTTTTTGCCATTTCAGAGTCGGGAAACATTCTAGGAAAAAGTTTTGTGGCGTGGTCTGCAATACTTATTGGAAGATTATGTTCAATTATAAATGACGTAAATAAACATTCCGATTTCGTTATTCCAGAAGAGTCAGATTTTTTAACAAAAAAATTTTCCATTTTCTTAGATAAACAGGCACTTTTACAAGTTTATTGATGTTTAGTTGTTTTTATATGCTTCTTTATATCGTTTTCTCCCCCGTGTGAAATGTTAAAGTCAACGCCACAAACCGCATAAAAAATACCTTTTTCCGATTTCAAAATACAGTCGTATTTAACATTGTAGTCCTCTTTATACTTTTGGTTCCATTGTGTCTTCTTTTTAGGGGGAGTATTGTTATTTTCATCCGCGCTGGCTTTCCTTTTCAACGTGGACGTTTCGGCGGGTTCCATTTTGTTTACGATAAAACTTTCAAATGAATGTGATTGCAAATATCGGCCTTCTATAAGCGAGACGAGATACAAGTAAGCGCTGTAGAGAGTATGACAATATTTATTATAATAATAAAACTGTAGACGGACGGACATGAAAATTCCGGTATTTCAGATCTTGATCGAAAAAAAAAACGAAATCGGAAGAATAAAAAGAAAAATCGTAAGGCGTATTTTACACGCTAATTTCGTAAGCCTTACGCCAAAATCGTAAGGGTTGGCAGCTCTGCGATTGGTAAAAGAATATATCACACAAAATGTCATGTCTTAACAAATAGTGTGTTAAAATTTCAAACATCTGCGATAAATAGTTGCTGAGATAAATGCGACAGAAATTTTTGTTACGGATGGACAGACAGACACACAAAGGTAAAACAGTATACCCCCTTCTCCTTCGGAGCGGGGGTATAAGAACTAGTACACACTGAAACAGTGATATCACAGGTTAACAAACTAGTACACACTGAAACAGTGATATCACAGGTTAACAAACTAGAACACACTGAAACAGTGATATCACAGGTTAACAAACTAGTACATACTGGAACAGTGATATCTCAGTAAACAAACTGGAACACACTGAAACAGTGATATCACAGGTCAACAAACAAGATTTGACAATAGAGACACAACCTACCAAGTCAATAATACTACATCTATGTTTCAGATGTTAAATTGTAAAACAGAGCAAAGCACTTGATCTTATATTATGATAAGTAGTAGAGGTGGGAAAATTGGAATGCATTTTTATATTTAAATCACACTGAGAACTACTTGGCTAAAACTTACCTGAAGTTAGTGATTTTGTGGTGTGATTTAGCTGAAGTTGGTGATTTTGTGGTATGATTTAGCTCTAGTTGGTGATTTTGTGGTGTGATTTACCTGAAGTTGGTGATTTTGTTGTGATTTACCTGAAGTTGGTGATTTTGTGCTGCGGTCGTTCATCATAGGAGTGAATTTCTTCCTCTTCCCCAGTGAACACGGACAGCTTCGGGTCAGTCAGAGCGATAAATTCCTCCACCTGTCAATAAGAAGTTATGTATATAAGTAGTCAGTTTTTCTACGAATTATTTTCAATTCAAACAAGAGGCCCATGGGCCACATCGCTCACCTGAACAACAGTTTCTTGTAACATTCTATTTCGTAGCATATGCTATTTCTAACTTTGAACCCCCCTTCTGGGGCCCCAGTATTGGTCCGAGGTTTATGGTTGACTTTAACAATTTAGAATTTACACTATTTGAGGATCCTTGCATAGTAATCTCACAAACTGTAACATAATAGTTCTCGAGAAAAACTTTTTGAAAACATTTCCCATATATATTTCTATGTTAAACTTTGAACCCCTCTTGTGGCCCCAGTATTAGTCCAGTGGTCACAGCTTTATTAATTTAGCATCTACATTATTCAAGGATGCTTGCATAGTAATCTCACAAGTTGAAGCATTGTAGTTCTCTGGAAAAAGATTTTTAAACATTTTCCCTCTATATTTCTATGTTGAACTTTGAACCCCTCTTGGGGCCCCAGTATTAGATTGAGGGTCACAGCTTCTACACTATTTAAGGATGCTTACGTAGTAATCTGACAAATTGAAGCATTGTAGTTCTCTTGAAAAAGGTTTTTAAACATTTTCCACATATACTTCTACATTAAATTTTGAACCCATCTTGGGTCCCCAGTATTAGTTCAGGGGTCACTAATTTAAAACTATCGAATCTACATTATTTAAGGTTGCATGCATAGTAATTTCACAACTTGTAGCATTGTAGTTCTCAAGAAGAAGATTTTTTAACATGTTACCTATATATTTCTATATTAAACTTTGACCCCTCTTGGGGCCCCAGTATTAGTCCAGGGGTCACGATTTTACCAATTAAGAATCTACATAAGCCAGGGATGCATGTATAGGAATTCCACAAACTGTAACATTGTAGTTCTCAAGAAGAACATTTTAAAAATTTTCTATATATTTTTTAAAATGTTAAATTTTGAACCCCTCTTGGTGCCCCAGTATTAGTCCGGGAGTCACGATTTTTACAAATTAGAATCTACATTATTTAAGGATGTATGCATAGTAATATTCCAAACTGTTGCATTATAGGTCTTGAGAAGAAGATTTTTAAACATTTTCCTATATACGTTAAAATTTGAACCCCGCCCAGGGCCCCACTTTTTGTCCGGGGCTCACAATTTTTACAATTTAGAATCTTCATTATATATACAAGCTTTTTTGTAAATATTGGCATTTCTGGTGCAATGGTTCTTGAAAAGAAGATTTTTATACATTTTTCCTATGTATTTCTATGTTAAACTTTGAACCCCGCCTGGGGCCCCAGTTTTGGTCCGAGGGTCACGATTTTTACAATTTAGAATCTTCCCTATACATATCAACGGCCGGAACGGCCACAAAGGCGTCGAGCTGACATTTTCTTTAATATAGATATCAGTAATTTAATTTTCTGTACCAATAGTCGTATATCAAATATTATCATGGTTTGTGTAACTAAATTCGCACATATGCAACTACATGTATATTTTTATTTGCAATTTTAACATACCAAGTGATTGTATACTCAGTATATTTCCTTATAAAATACGTAGTGATGCATTTGTAATACAATGAATCGTAACTCATCATGGTTACAAAAATCGAAGAAATTTCAAAGTTTAAAAATAAATTAACTTCTTTCTGTTTCTGCTTTAAGCAGTCTTTGAACAAATTTCACGGGTTCATCATTAGTATACGAGTGTAACACATTAACAGTGTTTCCCTAATAATAATAAAACATACTTTTATTTATTTCAATTTCCGTGTGAAACAAGATTACCTATGGTAGTGTTGTTTACAAATAAATCTACACCACGTGCGTAGATCTGCCGTATCTTAGACTGGATAGCCTGCCCTTGATCCTAAACGCCTCCGCTAGGAAATTCAAGGACAGGTAAACAGTGGGAAAACTCACTGCAGCTTCGCGCACAGCAAATGCGCACACTTAAAATAAATCGGAAAGAAGATTGAGGCAGATCAAGGAAAGAAGGTTTAAGAAGAACTAAACATGAATTTGACAATAAATATCAAATTAACAAGAACAAATTAATTGACACCGTTGACAATACATTGTTTATGTGGGTATTGTAAATATTAATTTACATCGGAAATGTATAACGTTAAATATTTACATTGTTGAGTAAGTTATAATTGGCACTAGACTACTCGTAGCATTCCAATCCATGCCCATTATAACTTGATTTATGGGGCTGCTGAGGATGGTAACGATCTGATTTAGCTCCGTTTTCTCGTAAAGGTCCGATAACATATAAATTGAATGCACACAGGCTACACACAATTAGCACATGGTCTGTACATATTATCTTATGTGTTTATAAAATATAGAGTTATTAACTTAGAGAGTGGGATCGTGTCAGTGTAGAAATTGTTTTTTTTTTGTAAAGCTAAGGACTTTCCATAACCAGTAGGTAAAATAAATATACAGTTGCCTGGCTTCCAGAGATTTTTTCAGGCTAACACTTTGTAGCGGTTTTACTTAATCGAAAGATGTTTCTCTTTCTTTGTTTATAACTATTAAAGTCGTTTTACTTTTAAAATAAATCTATTGACTCTCCGAAAGATTTTTTCGGCATTCCATCGCAAGCGTGTGAAGATAACTTGTGGGCCTAAAAATTAATTTTTTCTCGTCACTGCTATTTCCTATAAGCTGGCGAACCAGTCTATGCCGTATTTATAATGCTAAACCAATATACAACAAAATCACAAGATACATTTATCGCTTACATTCATTTTGGAGACCGTGCCCGACAACAAATAAATTTACATATTAATTTTTATTTTTATCGGGCACGGTCTCCAAATAAACTATAAGCGATAAAATAAAATAATGTTTAGTGAATTTTTACACCTTATCGTCTTCATCCGTCATTTCTTGATTAAACAAACTTATATACTTATGCCATGAGTTGTTAATATTTAGGGAGACACAGTTGGGTTTTTTGGTGCACAATTTAGTTGAATAAATGGAACAAAAATCTTGTAAATCTTGTAAACATGTTTCTATGTATATTTCTATGCTAAACTTTGAACCCCGCCCAGGGCCCCAGTTTTGGTCCGAGGGTCACGATTTTTACAATTTAGAATCTTCACTATATACACTAGCTTTTGTGTAAATATTGGCATTTCTGGTGAAGTGGTTCTTGAGAAGAAGATTTTTAAAGACACACACCCTATACTCACTGTTTCGCAATTATCTCCCTTTTAAAAAGGGCTGTGTCCTTTATTTTAACAATTTATAATCCCCTTTCCATTAGGATGCTTTGTACCAAATTTGGTTAAAATTGGCTCAGTGGTTCTTGAGAAGAAGTTGAAAATGTGAAAAGTTTACAGACGGACGGACGGACAGACAGACAGACAGACGGACGGACGGACGACGGACAACGGGTGATCAGAAAAGCTCACTTGAACCTTCGGTTCAGGTGAGCTAAAAAGCTACATTCTGAATTACTGTCAAATATTGAAAATGAAATAACTGAAAATGTAAATTTCAAACAATTATGTCCTTATTTACACCAGATAGCACAGATAAAAGAGCTAAATTTCTCTTCGTGCCATGAAGGCGTATAAGGCCAGTGCTTATCCCCGGTTTCCATGGTGCTAGGTGGATGAGAGTCATTGACTCCCCGTGGATGCGACACCTGTTCATCGCAGGTTAACCCCCAGCATAAGCTGGTACCCAATTTCAGCTGGGTGGACTAAGACAATGTAGATAAAGTGCCTTGTCTAAGTGCACAACACACAATATCATGTGACCACAGCAGGTTTGAACCAGTGACCTTTTGGTTACTGGCCTATTGCACATGACCACTGAGCCATGTGCTCCACATAGCACAGCAAGTTTAAAAAACTAGTTCACATTTTGGTCCTGATTATAAATAATTACAATGTACACTAATGAATTATGCACTTTTTCAACAAACAAATTTTAATGACATACAGCTGAGTCAGGATCTCCGGGAAACATCCGTAGGTCTGGGTCCTCCAGGAGCTGCTTACACTCCCGACACCTGGGGGGTGGGGCTTTGGGCCGCACCTCCTCCTCCTGTCTCTTTATCTCCCTACAGAACACGACAGAACTATAATTACCCAGAAAGCTAATTGGATTACTGCAGATCTTTATTTAATGAGAGGAATTAAAACCGTATCCATATAAAATCGTCAGAAGCACATCTCACAAATTCTAAAAACTTGCTTTCATTTTTTTGCGGACAGATGTAAATTAAATGAAACTATGATAAAAACTTGGTGTTTTTTATTCCAGCAGTTTCATGCAAAATGGTTTAATCATGGAATTATGTACTCGCATAAAATAAGGAATGCAAAGTTATGTGTGTGTCATCTGCTTAACTGAGATATGAATTCTAAATCTGATGCAATAAGTTTTGACATCATTTAATCTGTGACTAGACCACTTCAAAACAAAGCTGCCTTAACAAAGCAAGTCAATTCAGCCAGGTTTCAATGTGGATCCAAGTTTCTTTCATGAAGTTGAAATTGTACTGAATGAGGCTATAGACACAATGCTCGTCATCAATATAACTAGAGAGAAAACCTTACATTCTGATTGTTAAACACAAAGCAAGCTTAAAAACAAAGCACAAGGCAAGCATAGGAAGAAAAAATCTAACCAATGGTTCCAAATAATCTTTGATTGGTTTGTGGTGGCGATGTTTACAAATGTAGCTGTAAGTAGATCTGCTTTAGCCTTACCCAGAGTCCTTAGAGTCCGCAGCCTCGTCTTCTAGTTTCACTTTCTTCACTTCCTTTTCTTGATCTGTATCAGTGAGGCTCTTGTCATCATCAGCCACAGACTTCCTTTTCCCTGGACTAAAACAAAAGATTGAACCATCATTTGAAAGATTGCTTAGTGTTATATAATTGAGAGAATCCATTTCAAAACTAGAGGTACTGTGAGCAAGCTCACGATTGACACCCCCCGCTAAGAAAAAAAATCATAACTCAAGTATTTTTCTATTATAGAAAATGATGGATGCTATCTCATTAACCGTTCATGTCCTATCAATAACAACTGCTCAATTTTTTAAAATTATTAATGCTAATATGAGTACACAAACCAATTTCTATTATTTAAATTCCATTTTATTTCAACTTAACTGTAAATGCATGAAGACATTTGCATCCTTATAATAACAAACATGACTGAAATCAAACCATAATCCACATGTCAAGCAGCCATTAAATGTTATGAATTTTGGGTATCACAAGCTTGATTTTTTTCCGAAATTTTTTTTTCCACAAAAAAAAAAAAAAGATAAAATACATCAGGGCGGGCAATTTCCAGATGGGCAGGTGGGGATAATAATCTAACAATTAATTTTATATGACCTGACACATGCAAGCTTTGTGTCAAATTTCACCTTCTAACCATTTCCATTAATACAAGACAGGAATAAAGCATTTTTTAAACAATGACCTTGACCTTGCATGAATGACCTTGGGTCAAGGTCATGACACACCCTCAGGTCATAAGCAATCTTTGTGTGAAGTAAGAACTTCCAATGTTTCTCAATAAGAAAGATATGGACTAGACCAGAATTTTGCACCTTTTCTGCCACTGACCTTGACCTTGCACGAATGACCTTGGGTCAAGGTCATGACACACCCTCAGGTTATAAGCAATCTTTGTATGAAGTAGGAACTAACAATGTTTCTCCATAAGAAAGATATGGACCTGACACAAATTTTGCACAGATAGACGGATGGATGGACAGACGGACGGACAGACAGACAAGGTGTTTCCTATATACCCCCAAACTTTGTTTGTGGGGGGTATAACAAATGGTATTTCGGTAAACATCTCACGTTCTTGAAAACATGGTGGTTATTGATGGTTGGTTGGCCAGTTTTCTTGATTTCTTCTCTGTTTTGTCTTTTGGTGGTGTACCTATGCAGAAAAACCCAGAACAAAATCAAATTTGACGTAAAATATCAATAACAAGTACAGTGTAGTCTTGTGTATAGCACGCACCTGTGAATAATACGCACCCCCAAAGTTGGGTGTAAAATGCTGAAGAAACCGTTGTTCCTATGTATAATATGCACACAAAAAAAACAAAGAAATTCTCAATCAAGATTTTTTGAAAATCAGCAATGTGTATGCATTGATAATGTATTTCAAGCGCTAAAAAGTAATTGTCTGCAGATTAAACCCCAAACAACATCAATAGTAATGAATTAATTGGTGATTAGTCCAATTCTTGGATAATTGTTAAATAAACATTGTGAAGAAATGTTTGTATGTCGTATATCGTCATTATCAAGTCGTACAAATAATTGATCTATTTTGAACAGTGTCCATGTAACTGTGTAAAGCAGCAACCTGATTAAAAATCAGATCCTCGATCCGCTCCTTCTTTTTATATGGTCGCTACATGAGGATGATCTGAAGAAACCACACTTGAGGTCACCTAACAAACAACAGGTGGCTGGTTACGTAAAGGCTAATACACTGGCAAGAACTTGTTTGATGCACAGAACAGTGAGCTGGATGGATAAATATTCTAATACATGGAAATTAAATTAAGAATAAGGTATTTCTGACAAAATAAATTGAGTCTACACTACGACAACTTGCATAACCATGATAACATGTGATACCGGCAGTCATACTTCCGTGGTGTCCAATAAAATACAGAGGGTTCCGCTTAAACTGATAGTCAATTTGTCAGAGAAAAATTATGGGATTAACCGATTATTAGATTAACCGATTTAGCGTTTTTGTGGTCTTTGATTTTGGTATAGAATAAAATATAACTTGTTTCAAGACATAATTTCTCAATGAAAAGATATAATCTGTATGTCAATAGTTTGAATTGAAATAATTTACCTTGCATTAGCAATGAAATAGCATTTTAGTCTTTATTTTGTTTGTAAATGCTCAAAAGAAAATGTTTCTCTTTATTACGATGGTTTCAAAGTGGCCGCCATTTTGACAGGAAGTAATAAGAGGAAATGGCTAATATTGTCTGAACAGTCTTTCTTTTCACCTGGACAATTTATTTTAATTCTTTTTCTGTTATATAAAATGCTGTTAACTAATTAATTATGCATGATAAAAAATTATTTGAATTTTATTTCTAAAGTTTTCTACCCCAATGTAAAATTGAAAGTAATCAGAATTTCCTCGATGTCACATGTTCCAAAGCCAGTCACTTTTGATTCAGAAATTACATGTTTAATTCTTAATGGTGCAAGCCCTGCATGAAATTAACACAGGCAATTGATAAATTAACAAAGAATAAAATGTGTACACAGGTAAGGTCAGTCCTGTGTGCGTTCATCCGGAACAACTATCGATGTCGGTAGCTTTCATCTTACGAAGAAGGGAGCCACCCGTGTGCGTTGAAGTGTAACTAATGCCCAGTAAAGAGTTACTGTGTATACAAGAGGGGTATCAACCAATTAACAAAGGAATATACAGGTGTAAGAGGGTGGGAAATCATTATTACACGGTCACAATCCTATCAGATTAACCGAAAATGACATTTTTTCCTATCAGATTATCAGGAAAAAATATAAAGGGATATATAAGAAATGGTTCGGTGTTTTGATATTATATCAGATTAACCGAATTATTCGATTAACCGCTATCAGATTAAGTGGAACTCTCTGTACTCTGAAAAAAATGGGGTAAAATTTTTTTCCTATGTATAATACACACACCCCACTTTTGATCCAAATTTGGCTGAAAAAACACACACAAAATACACACAAGACTCTATTGTAATAAGAATTTTGGTTGCCATTAAGAAGCATCTCTGTAGTGATAAATCCATTCCTCTACTCTAGAGTCAAGTTAATGTTGATTGAGGATTACTTATTCTTTAATAAAGTACTAAACTCTACTTACTCTTGGTTTCTTCAACCTCCATTTTCTCCTGAAAAGATAAACAGATAAGACTGACTAAAGAATACATTTCTAAATTACAAACTTATTGCCATATCTGTACAATCCGTTAAGACTACATACCTCTTCTTCTCCGTTAGCATTGTCTCTCATCTTGTCTTCCTCTTTGTCCTTCTTTCTCTCACTCTCGGCCTCCTTCACAGACTCACTTTCCCCGCTGTTCCCATTTTGACCTTGGCCATTCTCGCACTCGATCAGATCTTTCCCCGTCTTTTTACTGGATCCCTCAGTCTCAATTAGTTTGCCCTGTTCACTATCATATACTTTGTCAAACACCTTTCTAAGGTTCTTGAAATATCCTTTCTGTAATCAGTGAAAGATCAAAGGATGAGAACGATTAAGATGATAATCAACATTTCTACATTGAAAGTAGCGATCTTGAAATTCATTCACAAAGAGAAATAAATTTCAAGTTGTCTCTGTAATAATCTATTTCTTCAGTTTAATTATCAAATTGTTACCTCTGTAATCCTTCAATTTAAGTTACGTTACCTCTGTAACAATCTACACCTACAGTTTAAGTTACGTTACCTATGTTACACTCTACACCTACAGTTTAAGTTACATTACCTGTTACACTCTACACCTACAGTTTAAGTTACGTTACCTGTTACACTCTACACATACAGTTTAAGTTACGTTACCTGTTACACTCTACACCTACAGATTAAGTTACGTTACCTCTGTAACAATTTATCCTACAGTTCAAGTTACGTTACCTCTGTAATGATCTTTTCCTTCAGTCCTTTCTCCAGGCCAGTGATGATCTTGCCGACTTCCTCGGGTAAATACCCATCAAACAACTTGCATTTTTTCTTCCAGTACCCCTACAGAGGTCATTCAAGTACTATACAAACTGCCTGTCTTTACTCTAAAATCTAAGACTAATCACGAAGATACAAATAGTTTAAATGATGTTGTAGTGGGAAAGGAGGAACAAGCAAATACATAATGAATATCCATGGCCAGATAGATATCCAACCCCTGCTGTTCTAGTCTAGTGTTCTACCACTGTGCTATTGTGGATGTCTCTAGTTCATAGAACCCCAACAAGTTCATTATGTCCTAAGTTCTTGTTTCTATCACTTGGCTTAATATTTATACACTCTTCAATGCCATAACATTTTATGGTTTGAAAATGTTTTATTGAATGATAAGAAATGAATTTGAATTCAATAATTTTTCTTTTGATTATCGTATCAAAGAAAAAAATGACCAGAAAACTTCAATAAACATGCTACATAAATTGCATCCATACAGCATTCATTTGCTTTAATGAATGAAGTCCAAGGATTCTGTTTTTCAAAAGACCCTTTATTGCTTCAGGTTTCAGTACACATCTAAATAATTAAATGTCTTGAGATTTTGCATTGCCTAAAACATTTACACTGATAAAAGTTACCCAGGTGATCTTGTTGAAAAATTGTATGAAGTTTGAAGAACTCCTGAATGAATAATTTGAAATAAGTGAGAATGTTTTTAAAGAAAATTAACAAATGATGGACGACACAGTAAATTTATTTTCACAAAGACTGATGGATGCTACTTGGTTGATCAATGAATACAAACCCTCGTCTCTGATATTACCTTCTCAGTAATGTCACCATCTTGGAATTCTTCCTCCAACTCTTTGACTCTGCAACATGAGAGATGCGTTGTTAATAAGGGCATCATGCATGTAGAAATTTATTAAATACTGTGTGATGTGATAAATTTCCTACTTCTCTGCGATTTCCGGAGTGATCGGCGGTATCGTCTTCCCTGGCATCGTTCTCTTTCTCACAATGTCAACATTAAGTTTCTTCCCGCTAAAAAATGGGTCATTCTAATAAACAGGTAGTTCTAACTTTAAACGACGACATCACAATCACGTTTTGAGTTTGAATCACCTCTAAACATGTTCAACTTTACAAGATGGCTTAAATTTTGTATTTCTATAATCAAACTTGATAGTTTCAGTGAAATCAATATATTTCTGCAGTTGGATAAAAATCAATTGATGCTTGACACCCCTTTTATAAAAAATGAATTATACCGGAAGTTGAAAACGTAAACATAGGAGAACAGCGAGCTGAAAATGTCTGCGCGCCAACTTCAACCAGACAAATTCGAGTGAAACTGAATTATTCAGGTGTGAGATACAAACACTTTAAGTCTTTTTATCAATTCCCACTGATACTTCTTTGATTTCTTTTATAATCTTTTAGAGAAAAAGAAACTTGATTGTTCGTATGTCAAAATCGAGTAAAGCTACTATATAGCGTGCGACCAGTTCCAGTATAGCCTAACCCGACTTAAATTAGATTTACAACATTGTTGATAGATGTTTGTTATTAAAATTTGTGTTATTTCAATCCTTTTCCATAATAATATACCTGTAAAGCTTTCCAAATCAAAAAGAAACACATCCTTTTTATAGCCTCTTCGTATTTTCTTCTTTTGTATTTTTTCTACATTTGAAACAGGTGGAGATTTGTCTTAATCAGCTTGATATTTTGACTGTTGCCTTCACTGAATCTTGCAACAGGCCTTCATGATTATGATCGAAATTCTGTATGTATCCACCAAACTCTGAAACAACACACAGAAAGGTTACGCAAACTTTTTGATATAAATAAAAACAATTGTCAATCATTATTTTGATAGAAACTCGTTTTATTTATTATGGAATTATGCTGACACAGTTTCACGTTTTAAAAACGAAATGGCCGAAGTTGAAAACACACATGTGCCAAAACTCTACGATCATCGAGGCACAAAAATAAAACACTTTGGATTCTATAAGAAAACACAAGCATTGGGGCAACCAACCTCTAAGAATTTTTAATAAGTAAATGTAAATACTTTGTTTATTTGATTTTTATTAAAAGAAGTTATTAAAACCGAATCGTCTCATGAATGCCTTTTTAGATTTAGTCATAACCGGAAGTACAAGAAGAAAACAAAATGAAAGCATGTCAACCCATCAGAAGCATATTGGTGGATCTTGCAATTTTCCCAGCTTGTAATAGTTAACTTTATCCATGAAATTAACTTTTTTGAAGCATTAAAAGTAAAGTATTAGAAGAAATCATCAATTATTGTGGAAAATACATAGTCTAGAAATAGATAGTAATAATACATGACGTGAATAGGCACTTAGCATACTTGTACACATTAAATTTAGCTGTTCGGTTGTTATTATTATAGTCCGGTTAATAATAACAATTTTTCCTGACAAAATAACTATTATATTAAGCGGGGTCCACTTGAATATCTTAAAAATAAACAATACTTTAAAATTTAGTGAACCATTTTAATGAATTTAATACAAATTATTACCGATTCGATTATTGGCCGATCATCAGTTGGTTATAGTTAACCGATTATACCGATTAATCGATTATGCAGTGTTTTCAATAAGAGCCGGCAACCGGCAAAATTAACCGCCTGTAGAATAAAATTTTCCGGCTGAGATTTCCGTCTTAAAAAAATTCTGCCGATATAGGAGCTTGATTTAGTTAATATCAAAATCCTTATGCGTTTGAAAATATGGTATCAAAATAGTAACACGTCAACACGTAATGAACCAGATCAACATGAACTGGTCCCACCATATGTCAAACGATCGAATCGGATATCCTATGTAGAAGAGGAAAATCTTTCTATAATGTGTATTGTAATTTTGAGAAAAAAAATCTTCGTATTGATGTAATAGTAGGACTTTTATGTATTGAAGTTCAGTGAGCGTTATGTAACGGTGACGAATTGCTTCGATACCTCATTAACAATGGCGGACACTTCAAAGTCCGAGCGAAGTTGCAGGATGAGTGCAGGTGTTTTGGCAAATAAGATATAAATGATTTTGTGAATAGACCTTTGGAAAATGTCAAGAAACAGTTTTATTACGTGTCTGTTAAATGCTCATCAACTTTTTGCTACAGCAATGCCATTCGCTCGTAAACGAAATTTTGTGTTTCAACTTGCTCACTAAATAAACGAGATAAATAAACAGTTACACGGATAAACAGATAAAGCAGAATCACTCGCTGTAACAAATTATATACGGTAGACCCCTCGCCGAGATCAGGTTTCCTGCTGTTCCAAAATTTTTTCCTTCTATTCAAAAACTTATTGAAAACACTGTTATGATTTTCAACTGATTTGACAACACTAATTTCTAAAGCAAACCGATTGTAACTCACAGTGCTATAGAATCTGACATGGCCTTCATCAAAGGTAGCATTTAATTTTTTAGGTCACCTGAGTAAACTCAGGTGACCTATTGCTATCTGTTTTCGTCCGTCGTCGTGCGTCGTGCGACGTGCGTTGTGCGTCGTGCGTTAACAATTTACATTTTTAACTTCTTCTTAAAAACCACAAGGCCAACTGTTCCCATTTTTGGTGTGAAGCATCTCTATGGTAAGAGGAATGTAAATTGTGAAATTGGTGGCTCTACCACCCCCAGGGTGCCACAGGTGGGGCCAAATATGCAAAAAACAGCCAAATTTTCAAAAATCTTCTTCTCTACTCCCACACATGTGAGGAAAAAACTGATTGCATGGTTATGATGTCCATGAAGCCCTCTACCAAAATTGTGAAATTCATGGCCCCTGGGTCAGGGGTTCAGGCTCTAGGGTGGGGCCAATATTGTCATATAGTAAAAATGTATTAAATCTTAGAAAATCTTCTTCTCTACTCCCATAGATATTTGTTAAAAACTAAATGCATGGTTATGATGTCCATGAAGCCTTTTACCAAAATTGTGAAATTTATGGCCCCTGGGTCAGGGGTTCAGGCCATAGGGTGGGGCCAATATGGCCATATAGTAAAAATTTATTAAATCTTAGAAAATCTTCTTCTCTACTCCCATAGATATTTGTTAAAAACTAAATGCATGGATATGATGTCCATGAAGCCCTCTACCAAAATTGTGAAATTCATGGCCCCTGGGTCAGGGGTTCAGGCTCTAGGGTGGGGCCAATATTGTCATATAGTAAAAATGTATTAAATCTTAGAAAATCTTCTTCTCTACTCCCATAGATATTTGTTAAAAACTAAATGCATGGTTATGATGTCCATGAAGCCCTCTACCAAAATTGTGAAATTTATGGTCTCTGGGTCAGGGGTTCAGGCTCTAGGGTGGGGCCAATATGGCCATGTAGTAAAAATGTATTAAATCTTTAAAAATCTTCTTCTCTACTCCCATAGATATTTGTTAAAAACTAAATGCATGGATATGATGTCCATGAAGCCCTCTACCAAAATTGTGAAATTTATGGTCCCTGGGTCAGGGGTTCAGGCTCAAGGGTGGGGCCAAAATGGCCATATAGTAAAAATGTATTAAATTTTAGAAAATCTTCTTCTCTACTCCCATATATATTTGTGAAAAACTAAAGGCCTGGATATGATGTACATGAAGTCTTCTACCTAAATTGTGAAATTTATGACCCCTGGGACAGGTGTTTAGGCACTAGGGTGGGGCCAATATGGCACAGGAAGGGCCCAAATATCTTGAAAATGGTTAAAATCCCCACCCCTAAACCATATATATTCTTGTTCCTTGTGTTAAGGGCCATCAAATGGTATGTAGGTCATGGGCCTCAGGGGTGGTTCCTGACCCCCCTCAAACAGGAAGAGCCCAAATATCTTGAAAACGGTTAAGAACCCTGCCCCTAAACCATATATATTCTTGTTCCATGTGTCAAGGGGCATCATATGGTATGTAGGTCATGGGCCCTGGGGATGGTCCTGACCCCCCTCAAACAGGAAGTGCACAAATATCTTGAAAACGGTTGAGATCCTCACCCCTAAACCATATATATTCTTGTTCCTTGTGTCAAGGGGCTTCATATGGTATGTAGGTCATGGGCCCCAGGGATGGTCCTGACCCCCCTCAAACAGGTAGTGCCCAAATATCTTGAAAACGGTTGATATCCCCACCCCTAAACCATATATATTCTTGTTCCTTGTGTCCAGGGGCTTCATATGGAATGTAGGTCATGGGCCCCAGGGATGGTCCTGACCCCTCTCAAACAGGTAGTGCCCAAATATCTTGAAAACGGTTGATATCCCCACCCCTAAACCATATATATTCTTGTTCCTTGTGTCAAGAGGCATTATATTGTATGTAGGTCATGGGCCCCGGGGATGGTCCTGACCCCCCTCAAACAGGAAGTGCACAAATAACTTGAAAACGGTTGAGATCCCCACCCCTAAACTATATATATTCTTGTTCCTTGTGTCAAGGGGCATCATATGGTATGTAGGTCATGGGCCCTTGGGGTGGTCCTGACCCCTCTCAAACAGGTAGTGCCTGAATATCTTGAAAACGGTTGATATCCCCACCCCTAAACCATATATATTCTTGTTCCTTGTTTATGTTAATAGTAAAGTAATAATTGGCTAACTAAAATCACTGATATATAAAGGTAAAATGATTTTGGTATATATGCCAGATGGTGATTCTCAACGATTGTTGAATATTCAAAAACTGGAACAGGAGAAGTGAGTAACTCATGATGGCTTTTATCGATAAAGCTGGGTATTTTTTCGTTTGTTTAAATGCCCATAGGGAGAGTTTCTGTCTGCCCCGGGGGGATGGGGGATGGGAGGTTGTTTTAGATAAAACATGAATAATAACCACCTTGTTATTATTATTAAATTATTTTCTATCAGAGTCTTGCACCTTTTCAATATCAGGTCATGCACTCTTTTATGATCTTTTAAGTTTTTCGCTAAAATTATAGGTTTAATAGTCCTTTTTGAAAGATTTCAGGCAGGGAGGTGGTTGTCATTACAAATTTAAAAATTTTTCTATTCCAGAATAAAACTTAACTAAATATGCATATATGAGACTCCTTGACAAGTTTGTGTATGGGTTATGCTACTCAGGTGACCGTTAAGGCCATTTGGCCTCTTGTTTTATTTACATCTTTCATGTTAAAAATTATTAGATTTATGATAAATAGTAGGTAAAAGTAAGTAAATTATTGTTAATGTACGTCAGTATGTTTTATGGTGTAGATTTCGTCTGTCCTATAATTTGGTGAAGGCATAAATACAAATATCTATTAAGCTGAGACGAATGTCTACCAGGATTACACAAGACGTAACCTCGTCTATATATGACTGCTAATTTGACGTCTGTTTTTCAGTTACCATGTCACAATCACAGTCCAGCTTCCTGGAGACAGTAGTCGGGTGGGACTCCATACAGTGTCAGGAAAATCTGGACTCCGCACTACCAAGACTCATTGTATCCTTTAGTTGTATATCAATCTAGACACCGCCCTACCTAGACTCATCGTATCCATAGTTGTTATTCAATCTTGACGACGCCCTACCCAGACTCATCATATCCTTTAGTTTTATGTCAATCTAGACACCTGCCTACCCAGACTCATTATATTCTTTAGTTATATCTCAATCTTGACACCTCCCTACCCAGACTCATCGTATCCTTTAGTTGTATGTCAATCTAGACACCACCCTACCCACCCTCATTGTATCCTTTAGTTGTATGTCAATCTAGACACCTCCCTACCCAGACTCATCATATCCATTAGTTGTATGTCAATCTAGACACCACCCTACCCACCCTCATTGTATCCTTTAGTTGTATGTCAATCTAGACACCTCCCTACCCAGACTCATCGTATCCTTTAGTTGTATGTCAATCTAGACACCTCCCTACCCAGACTCATCATATCCATTAGTTGTATGTCAATCTAGACACCGCCCTACCCACCCTCATTGTATCCTTTAGTTGTATGTCAATCTAGACACCTCCCTACCCAGACTCATCATATCCATTAGTTGTATGTCAATCTAGACACCGTCCTACCCACCCTCATTGTATCCTTTAGTTGTATGTCAATCTAGACACCTCCCTACCCAGACTCATCGTATCCTTTAGTTGTATGTCAATCTAGTCACAGCCCTACCCAGACTTTAGTTTTAAAGTGAGTTAATGTTTTCACGGGTATGTGTTCAAATGCTTGTTGACAGAAACTATATGTAAAGAATAGATTTTTGTCACATCTAATCTTATAAGTTATTTGGTTATCATACCTTTCATAACTGGGTTGTTGACAGTTACAATGTGTTTGCGTTTTCTGCTCTTTTACTTTTCCTTAATCAAAAATCTCAGGAATGTTTTCAAGAACTTGATGTGATTCAAGAACAAATTGGTATGTAATTTTCAAGGTGAATAAAAAGAGAAAATCTTTAGTCAAATATTTTTATAAAGTTATTAATTTCACTTGCACAGTTAGTAGTTTCGATGGAGGGTTTACACCTCAAACCATCCTTTACAATCAAGGTGAATCCACATCTTTCAAAATTGATTGCCCTCAGGATAAAGTAGTGAACCACACGTGGGATCAAGTTCCTGGACTTAATTGCCATGGCTTGCTTTGGCTGTGTGGTAGTTTTTGCTTATGTTTATTTTAGAGTTATTTCCCTTTGACCCGACCGTGCGTTGTATGTGCGTGCCGGGACTGTAGAGCAGGGTTGCAAATAACATTTTCAAACCCAGGGGCCATGTGGGCTCCCAACTTTTCAAGTTATACAAGCCCACAATAATTTTTAGGGGCCCACTGATATTCACAATGAAGTTAGTTTATAATATAAAAATATAGAGAATAAAAATTGTTAAGTGCCAGTATTTATTTAATTTAGATCCAATTTATTAAATTTAATTTTTTATGTATTCATACATTTTATAGATGAAATGTTTTGTAATTGTGTTAGCTAAATGACAAATAAAATTAGTTTCTGTGTTTCTGTGTATTTTGGAGGTATTAGTCCAACCCTTTGACCCAATTACAACTGTTATGTAAAGGATCTTAATGTTTTAAGATAACTGTAAACAAACGGTTTTATGATTATTTTAGCATTAATTTGGCAGAATTATTAACTAATTACAAGTTACCAACTAATTGCAATATCAACACTATGTGGTTGCATCACCCGTAAATATTTATAACCCCTAAAGATAAACAAAATCTCAAGTTATTAATCACAACAGGGGTTAACTTTGACTGAAAACGTCTTCAGAATTAGTTTATTATTATTTGATTGCCTTTGGGGTTAATTTAAAAATTGTCAACTCATAATACAGGGCGACTTCATCTTCTCTTTTGGTTAAGTTACCGATCAAAAAGTGACTATTTCGCCCAAGTTGGTCCTTGAGTGCCAATAAAATTTACACTCGCCATGTGGGCAATTAAATCTTTGAGAAATAGTCGCCCACAATAAAAATAATTCGCATTTGCGAGTGGGCGAGTGGTTATTTGCAACCATGTAGAGCCCGACCGGTCGGGGTGTATTTAGTCAGTCTTTAACTTTATTATATCGGATACAGACGTACTTTTGGGGATTGGGGCTAAATTTCATTTCAACTTTTATTAACGGTAAATATCACACTCCCTTGGCTATTTATATGATACTGTTTCATACCTGTTACGTTTATATTTCTTTATGTCTGTTATTTATTTATACTGACAGAACATAATTTCTAAACATTGAATATACTCGTTATCCTTCTGAACTCGGATCATACATATGTACGGGACTTAACCCCTAGACGGTCCAGTTACAGTTGAAATGAATGTTATGGCCGAACCCTCCATAGTGTCAACAGGCCTACGCATATATTACTATATTTATAATGCAGAAAAAATGTTGCTATGACTGCACTGTTTAGAAATTAGGTATCTCTATCCCTATTTGTTTTTTATAACAAGAAAAATTATCATTGCGGGAATGTAAAAAGAAGAAAAAAATCCATTTTCTTTTCTTCAGATTTCCCCAAAAAATTGGTCAGGGGATCTGTAAAACTATAAAGAAAAAGAAAAGAAAAAAAGGCCTAATTGAGGTTCTTGTGTAAGGGCATATGATTTGAATGAATTCCTAAAAAGTGTATTGAATGAATTCCTAAAAAGTGTATTGAATGAATTCCTAAAAATGTAGTATTTAAAGAACTGGAGACAGACTTTGAGACTTTTTTCTTAATCTTCTTTCAAAAATGCAGTCACTGTACTCTTCTGTGTTTCTCTATCAAGTGTTTATCTACACAAACCTTGCCTGCAATAGACAAGTCCATCAGATGAGTTCCTCTTTATTTCCAGGAATACTGAAGATAATTTGCCATTCCTTTCTGCCGTGTGTACAGGTGACTGATGCGGAGGAGAAAGTATTTAGCAGGCTGATGGACCAGGTGAATATATTTAAGGAATAAGGAATCATTCTTTGAGTATTATGAGGTGATAATTTCGGTCGGGGCGTGGTCAAATCCAGGGCTTTATGATAGATTTGACCACGCTCCGACCGAAATTATCACCTCATAATATTCAAAGAATGATTCCTTATTACTAATATTTATATTATTTCTAATTTGTACACTTTAAAACAACATTATTTTAAAACCACTATTTTTTCATGTAGCACAAGCTATGTATTACTGCGCGGCGCAGCCAATACCGTTTCTCGGTTATGCTATAAGACACGCCCATTTTGTGTCACTCATGTTTTATGAAGTTATGGGGTTTTAGGGTTCAAAATTGATTCGTAATGTTATCACAGACAAAGACAGTTAAAAATTTAAATATTGATATGTCAATGTTTGTCAAATGCTGTCGATCTATTGATATATGTCTTTTTATCCCAGTAATAATATGTTGTCGATCTATTGATATTATATACCTATTTACTGGCCATGAGGACAATAGCAAGTTTATTGTCCCCCAAGACGGCAGCTATTTCACAAGGAAAATCCGAAGAAAATAGTTGCTGTCGAGGGGAACAATAAACTTCTATTGTCCAAATAGTCAGTAAATAGGTATTTTATTATACCAAGGAAAACTTTATTTATCGGCGATGCAGAATTTCTTGATGATAAAAAAATTAGAGTTATTGGACTTTGAATTTAATGTTGCGATCGGATTACATCAGATGTGTTCCAAGTTTAACAACGAGGGAAATTGAATGTCACCATGGGCAGATAGCACGGAAACAATTTTCACAGTTAGATAGAATAGCAAGTTTATTCGTTGTTGTTTTTCAAAGGAAATATTCACAGAGGTATGATATATGTCAATGTTTGTCCCAATGATCAAATGTTATTAATCTATTTGTCACTGTGATCAAATGTTGGTCAAATGTTCTAGTATATAAGTCACTCTGATATATGCAGTAATTGTGTTGTTTTACTTATCAAGTATTTAATAACGTATGGAAATTAGAATTACAGAATTTGTAGGATGCATTCAATATCTTATTGTGAATTTGATCACAGAAAGGTGGTTTAAGGTTGGTTTGAGAAGCAAGCTCTTGTTCTTTAAGCCCCTTTCACAAATAGCGCACAAGTGTTTACAACACTTTGCGATCGGAATTTTTTGGCTTTGCACAAGCTATCGCATGCGTTGCACAAGCTCTCACATTCGTCGCATGCGTTTTTGTGGTCGCATCAAGTCTCCTCAAAATAGTGGACATGCACCTTATTCAGACGCGACCGAATGCGATCTAAATTATTTCAATACAATGCACGAACATTAGTACGAACGTTTTACATTGTTTTGTGTACTTGCAAGAGCGATGCACAATTTTTAAAGATTGTAGGATAAATCGCAGCTGTTTATGCGGGTGTTGTGTGACCATGATACTGTAGCACAACATTTCTCATGTAATCTTGCAACATTTCACTATCATTGCAAGATTTATCGGTTTCAGTTGCCATGCTTTGCCACTAGTATATACTGGATACAGGGTTATTTTCACCCCGTGATATTTTAGCTTCTATTTACCTTTTGCCTTATCTTGAATTCGCCCCACGATGTTGTGGTAAAAGAAAGATAATGTGAGACATATGAATTCACCAAGTCTTAAAGGGACTTGGACACGATTTTATATCAAAATTTTATTTTTCATTATTTATGTATAAAATGGTTTACTTGCACATTTTGAATGATTGACCAATATTTGAATGTAAAAAGTCAAGTTATAAGAGAGATACTGAGGTAAGAAATCATTGTTATGTAAACAAAGCTCGAGTCTGTAAAGTATGGAATTGCCATTTCTTTGACAAAATAACTCGTGGCAAACAAGGTAAACTGGTTCAATTTGTTCATAAATAATATTATCAACAGAAAAAAGCAACATTTGATTGAAACTTATACCAATAAAACACATATGTAAACAATAACATGGCTCGAGCTTTGTTTACAAAACAAAGAATTTCAAACTCTGTATCTTGCATATAACTCAATATTTGACTTTCAAATTTTGACAATGCATTAATAATACCCATATTAACTATTCTAAACATTTAAATTGGAAAAATAAATTTAAAATTTTGAGCTCAAATCGTGTCCAAGTCCCTTTAATCCACTTACTGACAAAAAGAGCGAAATGAACGAAAATAAAATGGGGGCAAATAGTTCCATTATACAGTATACACTGTATAAGTATATCTGTTTCAGGTCACAATTGGCCTTGATTTTGGCTGTTGCTTTTGTCATCACTTCGGGCGGTATCTTCTCTTGCATTCAACTACATGTATGTCTCTACTGAAGAGCGTCGGAAACAGGCGGTATATACACCCCCTCTGAATCATACAAGCTTTTGTACAATGAAACACATGATCGGATGAGCGCCACTCATCATATCGCATTGGCGCACATTCAATCATCCTTTTATCTAGTCTTTCGTGCAATCCTATATAGATGGAAGATATTTTGCAAGATTCAATGCATTTACATCGCACATTGGTGGCTCTGAATCGCGCAAGTTTCGTACTAGTACTCTTTCATATGCGATTATTTTGACAACAGCTTACGAATCATATCTAATTTTTTCAGTCACACAAATATTTTGCCGCTTCTGAAAGGGGCTATAAATGGCAAACTAGGTTGATGAAAAATACAGCCCCTAGTTAATGGACAATAAAATTTAATTTCTGTTTTTGCATTTACTTTGATATGTATCTCTCTCTCCAGTTAATTTGATTTTTTTCTCTCTCTCCAGTTAATTTGAGATCTATCTCTTTCTCTCGCTCTCTCTCTCTCTCTCTCTCTCTCTCTCTCTCTCTCTCTCTAGTTAATGGTCAAAAAATCAATGTTTATACATGTACTTTGAGATATCTCTCTCTCTCTCTCTCTCTCTCTCTCTCTCTCTCAAAGAAACAGAAGACCAGTTTGGGCAAATGACCATGATTTATTGAGCTTACATATTAGTAATAGATATGACACAGAGCATCAAAATCATGGTAAACCTCCTAATAACTACAATATAACATCAGGCACAAATATAACAACAGACACACAAATGAAAGTCAAAACAATGCAGTTATAATGGACAAATGCAACAAAAACACACTTTATAGAAAATATAATTGCAGCTTTGTCATGATTTCAAAAAGTGACGCAACTAATTCAACACGACAAAGGATGAAGTCGGGGGCAACAAAAATATGACTGGCTGACAAAAGTTGTTATAAATACCGGTAGATAGTTGATTGGATAATTGAGTTTGTTATTTTTTGAAATAATTAATTAGTGATTTTGATTGGTTGAGGGAACCCCCGCTAGGTGGAGTTGGCATTTGAGCCAAATGCTGGCTTAGGGCTGGCCTTAGCGTAATGAAATTTATTAGCTACCGTATTTTTCGGACGAATCGTCGATGCGGACGACTAGTCGAATTGCGCATTTTTAGCCAAAATTTTAACAAATTCCTACGATACGTCGATTCAGACGATACGTCGATCTTATCACTTTAAAATGGCGTATAAAAAACTGCAGTAACATTATCAGTGTATGATGCCACGATGTCCCCGATATTGCTACCAATTATTATTAATGATTGACATTTAAACAATTACGTTTTATACTTATGCATCATATTTTCAAATACCGGTAACATCTATAAAGTCGCTTGCATTGTAAACAATTCCCGATATCGCGTGTTATGCAAGTTGTATGAGAGTAAACTAAACTTACTTTGTCAGAAATATTTTATTTCCTTAAAATAATTATTCACTCTGGCCACCGCCAGTGTATTCGCCATTATGTAACCAGCCACCTGTTGACTCGGCGCGTGGTCAATGTTTGTTTAACAATTTCCGGTGTCAGAAGCATGTACCTGTCTCGTGTCGGACTTCAAAGGGGGATCTCAAGTGTAGAGAGCTTAGCAATTACTATAATTTGATTAAACTTGTTTAGTTTGTATCCAGTAATGCAGTTACACGCTATTGTTTTACATAGACACTGTTAGAAATAGATTGATCATTTGTACGACTTGATAATGACGATATACGACATACATACGTTTCCTAAAATTTTTATTTAACCACAATCGAAGAATTGAACAATAATTAATTAATGAACTTTAATCCCTCTTATTACGGTACTCTTTATATACACAGGGAGTGAACACGCCGCATATATCTCAGCCTTAGGGAATGATTATAGAGCACAACCGATACCAGCCTACTGTATAAACATTAGTATTAATAATTGCCGATTACGTTTTTTAAGATTGAATTTGACCATAAAATATTTCTTATTTATACTTTCCACTAACAACTCTTTACTAATAAAATAATAAAACTTAAAAACATTCCCCGGACTTACTGCAATAATTTTTTCCATTCAAATTTGGTTTCAATTTTACTGCGCAATGTTATCTTCCCACTAGTGTCATATATGGAACCATGTGACGATGTGTTTATGAAAACGGAACGGTAAAACTTTTAATTTGATTAAAGACATGTACCATTTTTTAATTACCGTTATTATAATGTATACTGGTGTTAACAAATGAGTGAAAACGATAATTCATAAAGATGAACGATGAATTCAACAAGGTAATTTCCAATCACACAGCCAAGTCAAGATGAATAAAACCAAGATTTTTAATGCTATTTTTAACAATTTTCTGACCTCAAGCCTAAGACAAGTCGATTTAGACGATAAGTCGGGTGCTCTGCTTCAGAGAAAAAAAATACCGACTAATCGTCGGAAAAATACGGTATTTATTAATGGCTTAACATAAACAAATTAAAGATTAGGGGCTAATAAAGGGGCTATATTAAAACCCAAGTTTTTGTTATTTATGACAAAGAAATTAATACATTAAAACAAAGTTTAATCATGCTAAAAAAAAAAGACGAGCCCAATTGTGTTCTATTTTCTCCTTCATTTTATTTTAAACAAAAGTACCTCACTTTAATTTATGTAACTTTTTAAAAATGAAAATTCTTGAAGGGAGATACATTTTGATAAGCATGTTTAATGTGACTGTATTCATGCCAGTATCCCTCAATAATGTGAATACATCATTTGTAAGCTGTGTTTTCATTGGGCGTTACTTTCTGATTGCTAAGTTTTTCCTTTCAGTCAGTAAGATTTTGGCAATGAACATTGTCATATGATATAAAAATGAGAATTGTTGGATTTATTTAATTTCATTTAATGCATAGTGTGTATTGATAAAACCCCACACTTTTTATTTATTTTTATTCGTTAAAGTGACAGGGTCACAAGCCAGAGCAAATTCAATTGGGTCTTTAAATTAATTCAAACATAATTATTGAGATTTTCCCAATAACCTTTAGTCTTTAGATTAAGTTGTCACTTAATTGTTCTGAAGAACATGACTATTTGTATGTACATGATATACATGTATATAGATTTGTAACCTGTGTATTCACTATGATCTTATATTACAGGTGTGTGGCCTGTTTGACCTGACCCTAGAAGACATCCAGCAGTACACACAGAAAGGGGACAGGAAATCCAGCCTCCCTCTCATCACTGACCGCCTACAGGTGCTAATTATAGCTTGTGTTCCTTGTATAGTCACGTAATATAGGTCATCTAAAATTCATAGCACTTTTACCATTATCAAATATTCTACTACATGTATTGCAAATGTGATGCAGAAAATTACTTGGAAAGTGTAATGTGGAATCATTATAATTTGTTTGTGGCCAATTTTCATAAAATTGTTAAGTTTTCAAAGGTTCATGAGGACACAATTTCGTCATCTTCCCTAGCCAAGAATTTTCGGTGTACTCTGCTCCCCTCAATAGGAGTTCTGTGGGTAGAGGAGTGGCAAGGGAAATTGATGTAATTTTTTTGATTTACTTGTATGTTAATGAATAATATGATATACAGTTCAGAGGGTGGGGGGGGGCCTAGGAAATTAAGCCATCATAAATTTAATTACTCCACATATTAATCCAATGAATCAGATTAATTGATTTAACTGAATATGACTGATTGAAGATCTCTTTCTGTCCATCTATCTGTGGTGTATCAGTCATGGGTGAGACTGAAATCCATCATATTGAAAAATAACTGATGATTGTCGTTCCTTTTAACTATGTCATGTACATATCTTTATTATTATTGTAAATATGACTTGTTTTATCATAATTCCATTCCCAAGTTAATTCCTCTGACCCATTTACTTCAGTATTGAGATACAGTACACAATCCTGCCATGGTCCCATGTGTAGAGAAACATCTTGGCCCACAATTGAAACCAAGACTTATCGATTTAGTAAAAAATGATGAAATACAGTCATTTTCATTTTCAGGGGTTGCTCAATATTTTAATAATGAATTCCAAATGGTATGACTTTTTTTCATCTTTATTTAAAAAAATGATGAATTTCAGTCATTACTTAAAATAAGTTTTATGATTAGAAATCAATTTCAATATGATGGATTTTACCCCTGACTGTCCATCAGTCTGAATGTGCCCTATTCTGGTTCCTATGAGCTTAGTCATAGTTGTGGCACAATTTTTGCTGTAGTTTATTGTATCCATGTGTATTAAAGACAAGTTGAAAACATTTGTAATAGTGTGTGTAGAAAGGCTCGGTACTGCCACGCTCCTACTACCACTAGCTAGTGGGGTAACCCTTTAGCTCAGTCGGTAGAGCATTGGTTTTTAAACTGAAGGGTCCCGAGTTCGAGCCTAGGTGTAGCTCATGTACCTTCCTATTGTCATGTAATGACATTCATAACCAGTGAATCTATTTACAGAGTTTCAGTTAACTTTTCTCAGTGGCTACAATATATCTGTAATAGTGTGTATATAAAGGCTCAGTACTGCCACGCTCCTACTAGCACTAGCTAGTGGGTTAACCCTTTAACTCAGTCGGTAGAGTGTTGGTTTTTAAACTGAAGGGTTCCGAGTTCGAGCCTAGTTGTGGTCTTCCTCCTCTTCTATTACACATTCAATATTTATTTCAACCTATAACTATTCACTAATGCTGCTATTCATTACTTAATGCATTCCACCTCATACAATAAGTCAATTCTTCTAATCAAATATATTGAGACAGAATGGGTAATGACTGATATTCTAAATAACTGATTTATTCACTGGTGTGAAGTTGTTCCTACAATATCCTGTATTCTCCTGTGTGTAGCAGTTTGTATTCTGTGAAATGGATACTGTGTAAGTGACTGTTGGTATGAGTATAGAGCAGCCTGGAGGTTCCCTGTGATCTGTTGACAGATCCCCAGGATCTCCCAGGAGATGTCTCTGTGTAGATCACGTACATACACTCCCCGATCATTGTGGACTAGGACCTGTAGCTCATCCAGAGCTGTTTGTTGTAATGTTGTATCAATTTGTCTGTAACACAAGACCCATAGGAAGTATAACATTACAGCCGCTGGGATAAATAACACACACAACTTGCTCTGTAGAGCAGACTGTTGTTCTGGTATTAGTTCACTGATGTAACAGATTTCAGTGTCAAGTTTAATATAATCTGCTACAGCCTGTCTGATCTTTGTAGACCAGGACTGTCCCCCTACAGCCTCAGTATACCTCTCTCTGTCTACATGATCCGTATACATCAGATGTGGCTGTAGGAACTTGACCTTTGTCATCGCTATAAAAGATAAAGCTTCCCAGTATCTGAGTGTCTGGTAATAATACATGGCAATGTACAACATGTCAGAAGCATAACCAAACTTGGCTGCTAATTTCAGCATGTGACAAGACAATTTGTCTGCAATGTACCTCTGTTTGTTGGCACTTGTGTAAGTGTACATGTTGTGTAATTGAAATGCAGAACGCTGAAATAAGGTAGCTGTAAGTCTCTGTAATGTAACAACTTGATAGTATGTCAGGGGTGACTCTACCAACTGTTCTATTGTGTGTATGACTTTGGTTAGGCCACGTAGCGTTGATGTACCTATCTCAACTCTTACAGATTCAGTGACAAGTTCTACATCATAATCAACTTCAGACCTCATTATACTTTCATCTGTACAAATAGAAAGTCTAGGATTGTACAGGACATCAATGATGTAGGACCTGATAGAGGAACTCTGTAACAGACAGGCCAGACCTTTCTTGTACAATTCATGTAACTGTAGAAACAATCTGTTTTGTGCTGAGCCATGGACCTTTGTCAGAAACAGGTTGTTTTGTGGGATGAAAAAGTTTGGACAAAGTCCCTCATAAACCCATCTAAGGAGGAGTTTAAAGCAGACCCAGAAACCGGCTAGGAGATTTTGTGGACACCAGTGAGGTAGTGTGTTTTGTTGAATCGCCCAGAAAACTGTTGTCTTCATGTGATAGGAACACAACAGTTTATTGGTTTCTTCTGATTGTTCATTCATTACTTCTTTTAAGAAAAGTTTTAACAATCCATATGTCAAAAACTGACAGTGGTTCATTGATGAAACAAGTTTATATTCTGCCTGAGAGAAAGAAATTCTCCATTCTTCATGTTCTTGGGGTCCTAATGGGTGTCCTATTGCTACAAAGTGACATCCATTTCTGACAATGTCATCAACAACTTCAGGATCAGGCCATGAATGACATCTGTCTATCCATGAGGAGGCAGACACAGGCCAAAAGTTACAAACAAAACAGTGGGCAGTGTCATATTCTAATCCTCCCATAACACCACTACCACAGGGACCATGTACAGTAGAATTAGGTTGAATTCTTGAACAAGTTAACTGTCTGTATATAGAACTAGATATATAGACTCTGTCATTCATTCTGACACATGCAGAGAAGACGTCTCTGTATATTGCTGGTGTCAGTAACTGTAGTAGAGTGAATCCTGGTGGACTCTCAGAACTGTCAGAGAGAATCAAGGTTGTATGGGCTGTGTTGTAATACTCAGACTGAGACATGTCCATGATCACTCGGTGGTTGTTTGGCCAGTACATACTGTCCACATCTGATCCCTTCAGTCTGAATCCTTCTCTGAAACTTCCACTTAACATCATAATGACCCCATTATAAGGTTTCGTTCGTCTGTACACCATCTCTGTGATGTCCTGTGTCTCCCTCCTGATTGCCACCTGTTGTGAGGTCCCCACTATCTCGCACAGTCCCACAAACACCGACTCCGACATGTGCTGAATTCCCCCACATCTATTACAATCAATAGGGAAATATTGAACAAAAGTTTTTAAGTTAAAATTAAACTGTTGTTTCCAGCTAGTCGATTAAAGTAAGATTTCATATGAAGAAAAGGAACAGTGATATTGAAGCTTGTTACTGTTAACATACATGTATTACATGTAGCTGTGTATTCTACTTAGAGTTTTTGGCGGAATGCAGATTCCGCTAAATCAAGTATCGCCAAATGCCAAGCATATAAATACCGGTATATGAATAGGAGCATCAAAGAAGACCTACTTTAAATCCAAGCTAAAAAAACTATTCTCCCCTAAACATTGTACACGCCAAATATACATTTAGAAACAAATGTTTTATCTGATATTCTAGGTCAGTTTTAGCTTCAATTATCGGTATCTATTATGTTATCAAATAGAATAATACAAAACCAAATAGAACTAGACCTGTTTTTGTCTTCAACAAAAAGGTAGGGCTTTTCGACAGCCCTTTAAATCATTGATTTAAATTCTTAATTTTTTTTCTTTCAAAAATTGTGTATAATAAAATGAGAACAAATGTGATAAACATATACCCACACATTAACTTATAAGAAATTTAAATGCCCAAAGAAAGACAACTCCAGAATTTTATATCCAAATATATCTTTTAATTCTTAAAGAAAAGGTTTTAAAAATTCATATGTAAGAAAGTACTCATTTATGATTCAAGACTTTTGGTATGCCAATAGCTCTAATGCTAATCATTCATTGAGCAAAGCGGGGTAACTCTTGAAATTTATTTTTTTTGAATTGTGATAAAGTTATCTTTTTCAGGCCCTTAAAACCCCTATAAGGAGTCAAAAAGTTGCCCCACGGACCATAAATTTTAAATTGTACTCTATACTCTGAACTATTAACCGAAAAGATTTTGAAAATCTGATGAAAAATAAAAAAGTTACAGCTAAATGGCTGTTTTGAATATTGACCCCTCCAGATCCCTTATTTTTCAGAATTTTTTTTCCAGGACCTTTTCAGGTCTGCGCATTAGGTCCCTCATTGTAAATATGAAATATGAAAATATTTGCTTGAAAAGTGTTGGAGAAAACGTTACATGCGTGAATTGAATTTAACATAGAAACTCCCATAGACGATTCTCATCGGCTTATAAAACCGGAAGTACTCACGTCTTTTCACTAAAACTTGAAATATATGCTCATTACTACAATTTCAACAATGTTTATCCGTCATATTACATACCTAAGGTTTTTTGAATTTTTTGTTTTTTCATCCCCCCTTTTCTCAAGTTTGGGGCCTTAAATCTCAAAACTGGTAAGAGATAAAAACTCGACGCCGCTGAACTTTTTGTACATCTGGACAAGATGAATCTAATTCTAAAATTTCGTTGAATTTGTTAAAGAAATAAAAACAATATATTGATTCTTTCAGTTTCTAGTATTTTGCTTGTGTAAACCGGAAGTACCGGAACCGGAAGTCCAAAACCTTACATGCTCCTGTCATTTAAAAATGCTATCAGACCATTGCATAATTATTTCAAAATTCCTTTCCGTTTTCAAAAAATCGCTGACGGAAAATCTGTCGAGAAAAAGAATAATAATAACTAGACCTGTTTTTGTCTTCAACAAAAAGGTAGGGCTTTTCGACAGCCCTTTAAACCCCGGATTTAAATTCTTAATTTTTTTCTCTCAAAAATTGTGTATGATAAAATGAGAACAAATGTCATAAACATATACCCACACATTAACATATAAGAAATTAAATGCCCAAAGAAAGACAACTCCAGAATTTTATATCCAAATATATCTTTTAATTCTTGAACAAAAGTTTTAAAAATTCATATGTAAGAAAGTACTCATTTATGATTCAAGACTTTTGGTATGCCAATAGCTCTAATGCTAATCATTCATTGAGCAAAGCGGGGTAACTCTTGAAATTTATTTTTTTGGAATTGTGATAAAGTTATCATTTTCAGACCCTTAAAACCCCTATAAGGAGTCAAAAAGTGGCCCCTCGGACCATAATTTTTAAATTGTACTCTTTATTTTAAACTATTAACCGAAAAGATTTTGAAAATCAGATGAAAAATAAAAAAGTTACAGCTAAAAGGCTGTTTTTAATATTAACCCCTCTAGATCCCTTATTTTTCAGAATTTTTTTTCCAGGACCTTTTCCGGTCTGCGCACTAGGTCCATGATTGTAAATACGAAATATAAAAATATTTGCTTGAAAAGTGTTGGAGAAAACGTTACATGCGTGAATTCAATTTAACATAGAAACTCCCATAGGCGATTTTCATCGGCTCATAAAACCGGAAGTACTCAATACTATTCAAGGAAACTTGGAATATATCTTAATTACGTCTGTTTTAACAATATTTTTCCGTCTTAGAATATTCCTAAGCTTTCTGATTTTTTTGTTTTTTCATCCCCCCTTTTCTCAAGTTTGAGGCCTAAAATCTCAGAACTGAGTCAAAAAATGGCCCTCGGACCATAATTTTTATTTTGTACTCTTAATTTTAAACCATTAACCGAAAAGATTTTGAAAATCAGATGAAAAATAAAAAAGTTATAGCTAAGGGGCTGTTTTGAATATTGACACCTTCAGATCCCTTATTTTTCAGAATTTTTTTTTCAGGACCTTTTCAGGTCTGTGCATTAGGTCCCTGATTGTAAATATGAAATATAAAAATATTTGCTTGAAAAGTGTTGGAGAAAACGTTACATGCGTGAATTCAATTTAACATAGAAACTCCCATAGACGATTTTCATCGGCTCATAAAACCGGAAGTACTCGATACTTTTCAATGAAACTTGAAATATACCTTAATTACTTCTATTTGAACAATATCTAAACGTCTTATAACATACCTAAGCTTTTCGTAATTTTTTGTTTTTTCATCCCCCCTTTTCTCAAGTTTGAGGCCTAAAATCTCAAAACTGATAAGAGATAGAAACTCGCCGCCGCTTTACTTTTTAATCATCTCGACATGGTTGATCTAACTCTAAAATTACAACGAATTTCCTTTAGAAATAAAAACAATATATTGATTCATTTAATTTCTACTATATTGCTTGTGGAAACCGGAAGTACCGGAACCGGAAATCCAAAACCTTACCTACTGGTGACATTTAAAAATACTATAAGACTATTGCATAGTTTTTTCTGAAATCCTTTCCGTTTTAAAAAAATCACTGACGGAAATTCTGTCGAGAAAAAGAATAATAATAACTAGACCTGTTTTTGTCTTCAACAAAAAGGTAGGGCTTTTCGACAGCCCTTTAAACCCCTGATTTAAATTCTTAATTTTTTTCTCTCAAAAATTGTGTATGATAAAATGAGAACAAATGTCATAAACATATACTTATAAGAAATTAAATGCCCAAAGAAAGACAACTCCAGAATTTTATATCAAAATATATCTTTTAATTCTTGAAGAAAAGTTCTAAAAATTCATATGTAAGAAAGTATTCATTTATGATTCAAGACTTTTGGTATGCCAATAGCTCTAATGCTAATCATTCATTGAGCAAAGCGGGGTAACTCTTGAAATTTTTTTTTTTGAATTGTGATAAAGGTATCATTTTCAGACCCTTAAAACCCCTATAAGGATTCAAAAAGTGGCCCCTCGGACCATAATTTTTAAATTGTACTCTTTATTCTGGACTATTAACCGAAAAGATTTTGAAAATCGGATTAAAAATAAAAATGTTACAGCTAAATGGCTGTTTTGAATATTGACCCCTCCAGATCCCTTATTTTTCGGAATTTTTTTTCCAGGACCTTTTCCGGTCTGCGCATTAGGTCCCTAATTGTAAATATGAAATATAAAAATATTTGCTTGAAAACTGTGTGAGAAAACGTTACATGCGTGAATTCAATTTAACATAGAAACTCCCATAGACGATTTTCATTGGCTCATAAAACCGGAAGTTCACAATACTTTTTAATGAAACTTGGAATATATGTTAAATACTTCTGTTTAAACAATGTTTATAAGTCTTAAAGAATTCCGGAGGTTTTTTGGATTTTTTATTTTTTCATCCCCCCTTTTCTCAATTTTGGAACCTTATAATCCCAAAACTGTAAGAGATAGAGAAATGCTCACGCTGACAATTTTGTACAGCTAGACAAGATACATCTAATTCTAAAATGTGAATACGCTAACTAAAAAACTAAGCAAGATATTTTGTTTCATTCAATTTGTAGTATTTTCCCTGTCAAAACCGGAAGTAGCGAAACCGGAAGTCCAAAACCTTACCTACGGGTGTCATTTAAAAATCCTATAAGACCATTATATTATTGCTTGAAAATTTCTTTCCGTTTTCAAAAAATCACTGACGGAAATCTGTCGAGAAAAAGAATAATAATAATAATAATAAAACATCACAATAACAATAGGTCTTTTCGACCGAAGTCGAAAAGCCCTAATAACTAGACCTGTTTTTGTCTTCAACAAAAAGGTAGGGCTTTTCGACAGCCCTTTAAACCCCTGATTTAAATTCTTAATGTTTTTCTCTCAAAAATAGTTTATGATGAAATGAGAACAAATGTCATAAACATATACCCACACATTAACTTATAAGAAATTTAAATGCCCAAAGAAAGACAACTCCAGAATTTTATATCCAAATATATCTTTTAATTGTTGAAGAAAAGATTTAAAAATTCATATGTAAGAAAGTACTCATTTATGATTCAAGACTTTTGGTATGCCAATAGCTCTAATGCTAATCATTCATTGAGCAAAGCGGGGTAACTCTTGAAATTTATTTTTTTTTGAATTGTGATAAAGTTATCTTTTTCAGGCCCTTAAAACCCCTATAAGGAGTAAAAAAGTTGCCCCTCGGACCATAAATTTTAAATTGTACTCTATACTCTGAACTATTAACCGAAAAGATTTTGAAAATCGGATTAAAAATAAAAAAGTTACAGCTAAATGGCTGTTTTTAATATTGACCCCTCCAGATCCCTTATTTTTCAAAAAAATTTTTCCAGGACCTTTTCAGGTCTGCGCATTAGGTCCCTCATTGTAAATATGAAATATGAAAATATTTGCTTGAAAAGTGTTGGAGAAAACGTTACATACGTGAATTCAATTTAACATAGAAACTCCCATACACGATTTTCATCGGCTTATAAAACCGGAAGTACTCACGTCTTTTCAATAAAAATTGGAATATATGTTCATTACTACAATCTCAACAATGTTTATTCGTCATATTACATACCTTAGGATTTTTGAATTTTTTGTTTTTTCATCCCCCCTTTTCTCAAGTTTGGGGCGTTAAATCTCAAAACTGGTAAGAGATAAAAACTCGACGCCGCGGAACTTTTTGTACATCTGGACAAGATGAATCTAATTCTAAAATTTCGTTGAATTTGTTCAAAAAATAAAAACAATATATTGATTCTTTTAGTTTCTAGTATTTTGCTTGTGTAAACCGGAAGTACCGGAAGCGGAAGTCCAAAACCTTACATGCGCCTGTCATTTAAAAATGCTATCAGACCATTGCATAATTGTTTCAAAATTCCTTTCCGTTTTGAAAAAATCGCTGACGGAAAATCTGTCGAGAAAAAGAATAATAATAACTAGACCTGTTTTTGTCTTCAACAAAAAGGTAGGGCTTTTCCACAGCCCTTTAAACCCCTGATTTAAATTCTTAATTTTTTTCTCTCAAAAATTGTGTATGATAAAATGAGAACAAATGTCATAAACATATACCCACACATAAATTTATAAGAAATTAAATGCCCAAAGAAAGACAACTCCAGAATTTTATATCAACATATATCTTTTAATTCTTGAAGAACAGTTTTAAAAATTCATATGTAAGAAAGTATTTATTTATGATTCAAGACTTTTAGTATGCAAATAGCCCTAATGCTAATCATTCATTGAGCAAAGCGGGGTAACTCTTGAAATTTATTTTTTTTGAATAGTTATAAAGGTATCATTTTCAGACCCTTAAAACCCCTATAAGGAGTCAAAAAGTGGCCCCTCGGACCATAATTTTTAAATTGGACTCTATACTCTGAACTATTAACCGAAAAGATTTTGAAAATCTGATGAAAAATAAAAAAGTTACAGCTAAATGGCTGTTTTGAATATTGACCCCTCCAGATCCCTTATTTTTCAGAATTTTTTTTCCAGGACCTTTTCAGGTCTGCGCATTAGGTCCCTCATTGTAAATATGAAATATGAAAATATTTGCTTGAAAATTGTTGGAGAAAACGTTACATGCGTGAATTGAATTTAACATAGAAACTCCCATAGACGATTTTCATCGGCTTATAAAACCGGAAGTACTCACGTCTTTTCACTAAAACTTGGAATATATGCTCATTACTACAATCTCAACAATGTTTATCCGTCATATTACATACCTAAGGTTTTTTGAATTTTTTGTTTTTTCATCCCCCCTTTTCTCAAGTTTGGGGCGTTAAATCTCAAAACTGGTAAGAGATAAAAACTCGACGCCGCTGAACTTTTTGTACATCTGGACAAGATGAATCTAATTCTAAAATTTCGTTGAATTTGTTCAAAAAATAAAAACAATATATTGATTCTTTTAGTTTCTAGTATTTTGCTTGTGTAAACCGGAAGTACCGGAAGCGGAAGTCCAAAACCTTACATGCGCCTGTCATTTAAAAATGCTATCAGACCATTGCATAATTGTTTCAAAATTCCGTTCCGTTTTCAAAAAATCGCTGACGGAAAATCTGTCGAGAAAAAGAATAATAATAATAATAATAATAATAATAATAATAATAAAACATCAGAATAACAATAGGTCTTTTCGACCGAAAGTCGAAAAGCCCTAACTAGACCTGTTTTTGTCTTCAACAAAAAGGTAGGGCTTTTCGACAGCCCTTTACACCCCTGATTTAAATTCTTAATATTTTTCTCTCAAAAATTGTGTATGATAAAATGAGAACAAATGTCATAAACATATACCCACACATTAACTTATAAGAAATTAAATACCCAAAGAAAGACAACTTCAGAATTTTTTATCCAAATATATCTTTTAAATCTTGAAGAAAAGTTTTAAAAATTCATATGTAAGAAAGTACTCATTTATGATTCAAGACTTTTGGTATGCCAATAGCTCTAATGCTAATCATTCATTGAGCAAAGCGGGGTAACTCTTGAAATTGATTTTTTTGGAATTGTGATAAAGTTATCTTTTTCAGGCCCTTAAAACCCCTATAAGGAGTGAAAAAGTTGCCCCTCGGACCATAATTTTTAAATTGTACTCTTTCTTTTGGACTATTAACCGAAAAGATTTTGAAAATTGGATTAAAAATAAAAAAGTTACAGCTAAAGGGCTGTTTTGAATATTGACCCCTCCAGATCCCTTATTTTTCAGAATTTTTTTTCCAGGACCTATTCAGGTCTGCGCATTAGGTCCCTCATTGTAAATATGAAATATAAAAATATTTGCTTGAACACTGCTTGAGAAAACGTTACATGCGTGAATTCAATTTAACATAGAAACTCCCATAGACGATTTTCATCGGCTCATAAAACCGGAAGTACTCACGTCTTTTCACTTAAACTTGGAATATATGCTCATTACTACAATCTGAAGAATACTTATCCGTCATATTACATACCTAAGGTTTTTTGAAATTTTTGTTTTTTCATCCCCCCTTTTCTCATGTTTGGGGCACTAAATCTCAAAACTGGTAAGAAATAAAACCTCGGACCATAATTTTTAATTTTGTACTCTTTATTCTAAACTATTAACCGAAAAAAAATTGAAAATAATATGAAAAATAAAAAAGTTATAGCTAAAGGGCTATTTTGAATATTGACACCTTCAGATCCCTTATTTTTCAGAATTTTTTTTTTAGGACCTTTTCATCTCTGCACATAATGTCCTTTATTGCAAATATGAAATATAAAAATATTTGCTTGAAAACTGTTGGAGAAAACGTTACATGCGTGAATTCAATTTAACATAGAATCTCCCATAGACGATTTTCATCGGCTCATAAAACCGGAAGTACTCACGCCTTTTCACTTAAACTTGGAATATATCCTCATTACTACAATCTGATCAATATTTATGAGTCATATTACATACCTAAGGTTTTTTGAATTTTTTTGTTTTTTCATCACCCCTTTTCTCAAGTTTGGGGCCTTAAATCTCAAAACTGGTAAGAGATAAAAACTCGACGCCGCTGAACTTTTCGTACAACTATACAAGATGAATCTAATTCTAAAATTTCGTTGAATTTGTTCAAGAAATAAAAACAATATATTGATTCTTTTAGTTTCTAGTATTTTGCTTGTGTAAACCGGAAGTACCGGAACCGGAAATCCAAAACCTTACATGCGCCTGTCATTTAAAAATGCTATCAGACCATTGCATAATTGTTTCAAAATTCCTGTCCGTTTTCAAAAAATCGCTGACGGAAAATCTGTCGAGAAAAAGAATAATAATAATAATAATAATAATAAAACATCAGAATAACAATAGGTCTTTTCGACCGAAAGTCGAAAAGCCCTAATAATAATAATAATAATAAAACATCAGAATAACAATAGGTCTTTTCGACCGAAAGTCGAAAAGCCCTAACTAGACCTGTTTTTGTCTTCAACAAAAAGGTAGGGCTTTTCGACAGCCCTTTAAACCCCTGATTTAAATTCTTAATTTTTTTCTCTCAAAAATTGTGTATGATAAAATGAGAACAAATGTCATAAACATATACCCACACATTAACTTATAAGAAATTAAATACCCAAAGAAAGACAACTTCAGAATTTTTTATCCAAATATATCTTTTAATTCTTGAAGAAAAGTTTCAAAAATTCATATCTAAGAAAGTACTCATTTATGATTCAAGACTTGGTATGCCAATAGCTCTAATGCTAATCATTCATTGAGCAAAGCGGGGTAACTCTTGAAATTTATTTTTTTTGAATTGTGATAAAGTTATCATTTTCAGGCCCTTAAAACCCCTATAAGGAGTGAAAAAGTGGCCCCTCGGACCATAATTTTTAAATTGTACTCTTTCTTTTGGACTATTAACCGAAAAGATTTTGAAAATTGGAATAAAAATAAAAAAGTTACAGCTAAAGGGCTGTTTTGAATATTGACCCCTCCAGATCCCTTATTTTTCGGAATTTTTTTTCCAGGACCTTTTCAGGTCTGCGCATTAGGTCCCTCATTGTAAATATGAAGTATAAAAATATTTGCTTGAACAGTGCTTGAGAAAACGTTACATGCGTGAATTCAATTTAACATAGAAACTCCCATAGACGATTTTCATCGGCTCATAAAACCGGAAGTACTCACGTCTTTTCACTTAAACTTGGAATTTATGCTCATTACTACAATCTGAACAATATTTATCCGTCATATTACATACCTAAGGTTTTTTGAAATTTTTGTTTTTTCATCCCCCCTTTTCTCATGTTTGGGGCACTAAATCTCAAAACTGGTAAGAAATAAAAACTCGGACCATAATTTTTAATTTTGTACTCTTTAATCTAAACTATTAACCGAAAAAATTTTGAAAATAATATGAAAAATAAAAAAGTTATAGCTAAAGGGCTGTTTTGAATATTGACACCTTCAGATCCCTTATTTTTCAGAATTTTTTTTTTAGGACCTTTTCAAGTCTGCACATAATGTCCCTTATTGCAAATATGAAATATAAAAATATTTGCTTGAAAACTGTTGGAGAAAACGTTACATGCGTGAATTCAATTTAACATAGAAACTCCCATAGACGATTTTCATCGGCTCATAAAACCGGAAGTACTCATGCCTTTTCATTTAAACTTGGAATATATCCTCATTACTACAATCTGAACAATATTCATGCGTCATATTACATACCTAAGGTTTTTTTAATTTTTTTGTTTTTTCATCCCCCCTTTTCTCAAGTTTGGGGCGTTAAATCTCAAAACTGGTAAGAGATAAAAACTCGACGCCGCTGAACTTTTTGTACATCTATACAAGATGAATCTAATTCTAAAATTTCGTTGAATTTGTTCAAGAAATAAAAACAATATATTGATTCTTTTAGTTTCTAGTATTTTGCTTGTGTAAACCGGAAGTACCGGAACCGGAAATCCAAAACCTTACATGCGCCTGTCATTTAAAAATGCTATCAGACCATTGCATAATAGTTTCAATATTCCTTTCCGTTTTCAAAAAATCGCTGACGGAAAATCTGTCGAGAAAAAGAATAATAATAACTAGACCTGTTTTTGTCTTCAACAAAAAGGTAGGGCTTTTCGACAGCCCTTTAAACCCCTGATTTAAATTCTTAATTTTTTTCTCTCAAAAATTGTGTATGATAAAATGAGAACAAATGTCATAAACATATACCCACACATTAACTTATAAGAAATTAAATACCCAAAGAAAGACAACTTCAGAATTTTTTATCCAAATATATCTTTTAATTCTTGAAGAAAAGTTTCAAAAATTCATGTGTAAGAAAGTACTCATTTATGATTCAAGACTTTTGGTATGCCAATAGCTCTAATGCTAATCATTCATTGAGCAAAGCGGGGTAACTCTTGAAATTTTTTTTTTTGAATTGTGATAAAGTTATCATATTCAGGCCCTTAAAACCCCTATAAGGAGTGAAAAAGTTGCCCCTCGGACCATAATTTTTAAATTGTAGTCTTTCTTTTGGACTATTAACCGAAAAGATTTTGAAAATTGGATTAAAAATAAAAAAGTTACAGCTAAAGGGCTGTTTTGAATATTGACCCCTCCAGATCCCTTATTTTTCAGAATTTTTTTTCCAGGAACTATTCAGGTCTGCGCATTAGGTCCCTCATTGTAAATATGAAATATAAAAATATTTGCTTGAACACTGCTTGAGACAACGTTACATGCGTGCATTCAATTTAACATAGAAACTCCCATAGACGATTTTCATCGGCTCATAAAACCGGAAGTACTCACGTCTTTTCACTTAAACTTGGAATATATGCTCATTACTACAATCTGAAGAATATTTATCCGTCATATTACATACCTAAGGTTTTTTGAATTTTTTGTTTTTTCATCCCCCCTTTTCTCAAGTTTGGGGCACTAAATCTCAAAACTGGTAAGAAATAAAACCTCGGACCATAATTTTTAATTTTGTACTCTTTATTTTAAACTATTAACCGAAAAAAATTTGAAAATAATATGAAAAATAAAAAAGTTATAGCTAAAGGGCTGTTTTGAATATTGACACCTTCAGATCCCTTATTTTTCAGAATTTTTTTTTTAGGACCTTTTCAAGTCTGCACATAATGTCCCTTATTGCAAATATGAAATATAAAAATATTTGCTTGAAAACTGTTGGAGAAAACGTTACATGCGTGAATTCAATTTAACATAGAAACTCCCATAGACGATTTTCATCGGCTAATAAAACCGGAAGTACTCACGTCTTTTCACTAAAACTTGGAATATATGTTCATTACTACAATCTTAACAATGCTTATCCGTCATATTACATACCTAAGGTTTTTTGAATTTTTTGTTATTTTATCCCCCCTTTTCTCAAGTTTGGGGCCTTAAATCTCAAAACTGGTAAGAGATAAAAACTCGACACCGCTGAACTTTTTGTACATCTGGACAAGATGAATCTAATTCTAAAATTTCGTTAAATTTGTTCAAAAAATAAAAACGATATATTGATTCTTTTAGTTTCTCGTATTTTGCTTGTGTAAACCGGAAGTACCGGAACCGGAAGTCCAAAACCTTACATGCACCTGTCATTTAAAAATGCTATCAGACCATTGCATAATTGTTTCAAAATTCCTTTCCGTTTTCAAAAAATCGCTGACGGAAAATCTGTCGAGAAAAAGAATAATAATAATAATAATAATAACTAGACCTGTTTTTGTCTTCAACAAAAAGGTAGGGCTTTTCGACAGCCCTTTAAATCCCTGATTTAAATTCTTTTTCTTTTTCTTTCATAAATTGTGTATAATAAAATGAGAACAAATGTGATAAACATATACCCACACATTAACTTATAAGAAATTTAAATGCCCAAAGAAAGACAACTCCAGAATTTTATATCCAAATATATCTTTTAATTCTTGAAGAAAAGTTTTAAAAATTCATATGTAAGAAAGTACTCATTTATGATTCAAGACTTTTGGTATGCCAATCATTCATTGAGCAAAGCGGGGTAACTCTTGAAATTTATTTTTTTTGAATTGTGATAAAGTTATTATTTTCAGGCCCTTAAAACCCCTATAAGGAGTCAAAAAGTGGCCCCTCGGACCATAAATTTTAAATTGTACTCTATACTCTGAACTATTAACCGAAAAGATTTTGAAAATCTGATGAAAAATAAAAAAGTTACAGCTAAATGGCTGTTTTGAATATTGACCCCTCCAGATCCCTTATTTTTCAGAATTTTTTTTCCAGGACCTTTTCAAGTCTGCGCATTAGGTCCCTCATTGTAAATATGAAATATGAAAATATTTGCTTGAAAAGTGTTGGAGAAAACGTTACATGCGTGAATTGAATTTAACATAGAAACTCCCATAGACGATTTTCATCGGCTTATAAAACCGGAAGTACTCACGTCTTTTCACTAAAACTTGGAATATATGCTCATTACTACAATTTCAACAATGTTTATCCGTCATATTACATACCTAAGGTTTTTTGAATTTTTTGTTTTTTCATCCCCCCTTTTCTCAAGTTTGGGGCGTTAAATCTCAAAACTGGTAAGAGATAAAAACTCGACGCCGCTGAACTTTTTGTACATCTGGACAAGATGAATCTAATTCTAAAATTTCGTTGAATTTGTTCAAAAAATAAAAACAATATATTGATTCTTCTAGTTTCTAGTATTTTGCTTGTGTAAACTGGAAGTACCGGAACCGGAAGTCCAAAACCTTACATGCGCCTGTCATTTAAAAATGCTATCAGACCATTGCATAATTGTTTCAAAATATCTTTCCGTTTTTAAAAAATCGCTGACGGAAAATCTGTCGAGAAAAAGAATAATAATAATAATAATAATAATAATAATAATAAAACATCAGAATAACAATAGGTCTTTTCGACCGAAAGTCGAAAAGCCCTAATAATAAAACATCAGAATAACAATAGGTCTTTTCGACCGAAAGTCGAAAAGCCCTAACTAGACCTGTTTTTGTCTTCAACAAAAAGGTAGGGCTTTTCGACAGCCCTTTAAATCCCTGATTTAAATTCTTTTTTTTTTTCTTTCAAAAATTGTGTATGATAAAATGAAAACAAATGTCATTAACATATACCCACACATTAACTTATAAGAAATTTAAATGCCCAAAGAAAGACAACTCCAGAATTTTATATACAAATATATCTTTTAATTCTTGAAGAAAAGTTTTAAAAATTCATATGTAAGAAAGTACTCATTTATGATTCAAGACTTTTGGTATGCCAATAGCTCTAATGCTAATCATTCATTGAGCAAAGCGGGGTAACTCTTGAAATTTATTTTTTTTGAATTGTGATAAAGTTATCTTTTTCAGGCCCTTAAAACCCCTATAAGGAGTCAAAAAGTTGCCCCTCGGACCATAAATTTTAAATTGTACTCTATACTCTGAACTATTAACCGAAAAGATTTTGAAAATCTGATGAAAAATAAAAAAGTTACAGCTAAATGGCTGTTTTGAATATTGACCCCTCCAGATCCCTTATTTTTCAGAATTTTTTTTCCAGGACCTTTTCAGGTCTGCGCATAAGGTCCCTCATTGTAAATATGAAATATGAAAATATTTGCTTGAAAAGTGTTGGAGAAAACGTTACATGCTTGAATTGAATTTAACATAGAAACTCCCATAGACGATTTTCATCGGCTAATAAAACCGGAAGTACTCACGTATTTTCACTAAAACTTGGAATATATGCTCATTGCTACAATCTCAACAATGTTTATCCGTCATATTACATACCTAAGGTTTTTTGAATTTTTTGTTTTTTCATCCCCCCTTTTCTCAAGTTTGGGGCCTTAAATCTCAAAACTGGTAAGAGATAAAAACTCGACGCCGCGGAACTTTTTGTACATCTGGACAAGATGAATCTAATTCTAAAATTTCGTTGAATTTGTTCAAAAAATAAAAACAATATATTGATTCTTTTAGTTTCTAGTATTTTGCTTGTGTAAACTGGAAGTACCGGAACCGGAAGTCCAAAACCTTACATGCGCCTGTCATTTAAAAATGCTATCAGACCATTGCATAATTGTATCAAAATTCCTTTCCGTTTTTAAAAAATCGCTGACGGAAAATCTGTCGAGAAAAAGAATAATAATAATAATAATAATAATAATAAAACATCAGAATAACAATAGGTCTTTTCGACCGAAAGTCGAAAAGCCCTAATAATAATAAAACATCAGAATAACAATAGGTCTTTTCGACCGAAAGTCGAAAAGCCCTAATAATACAAAACCTAATAGAATAATACAAAAACTCTTACTCAATGAAAAACAATCTTAAAACCATTCAAGATGTGCTCTTTATATCCTAATCTGATCATAAAATCCACAAACCATTTGTGCCTCTTCATGAGATAATTTTAAAAAAAAATTTTGTTTTCTTTCTTTGTAAATCATCTTACTAAATCATTTCGCAGCATAGGATAGTAATGATAGCACATAGTAATCATAGTGCTACTGTTCTTATGGCTAAAGATTTTGGGATGGAGAGTCCAATACCAGGTAACGGTGATCTTACGATTTATCTGATGCACATTTGCCATGCTCTATTTCAGCATATTATGCTAACACCATATAAACCCTTTGTATACTATACAAAAATTGATGAGCATTGAATATATAAGTGACAAACTGACAGGTCAAGCATAATGATATTTTTAAGAACAATATTTAACCTTACATGTCACATCTTAAAATTTTGATAATTAGGCCTAACAAAAAAAATAGTTTGTTTCCGCTTTCATGCTGAAAAAAAGGAGGGTCGGTCGGTCGGAAATTTTTTTTATTTTTTCAAATATTTTTTTTTCCCTTTAATATTGCAGTATCCATACATGCCGGTTAGATACTGACACTGCTGAATGGTATAAAATGAGAAATACTATCATTCCTGACTATTAAGCTGGTCTTAAGAAAACACAAAAATGATATTATATATCAGATACTTCCTCTGCCAACGATGAGAGCATTATCACATGGAAACATATAGCTGCAATAATGTAGCCCTCTCCGATTTTTTATATCTGATGTTTACTGGAGAGGGCTACAATTCCATAGGATCTCCGTAATGGTGCAAAATAATTTTTTTACTGCGTCCGACTTCGGTCTGAAAAGATCGTTTTTATAATTGACTTCCTTTAGATAAAATGATTTTCTAATTCAGGTTGAACAAACTAACCGTATATAAATCAAAACCAGATAAAACACATCAGCATGTTTACCAGTCGTCCTTTTCAGCAGCCATGACAGTTCTCGCGTGATTTTGTGGGATTTACGCTTGGAGTTTTATTGGGCTTGATAAAGTGAAATTCAGTGTAAATAAGCGATCTTACCTCGTTCTATCACTAAAACATCATTTAAGGAAATGGTATATAATGAAAAATTCATATTTACCGCGTTAATTATGTTTAAAATAGGGGAATTCCTATATTCAGTTCAAGATCCACTCCTGAATTATCATTGGCTGTCCCAAAATAAAACCAATCGAGGTCAGTAAACATGGCGTACAAATTCAACTTGCGCTGTTGACATACACGAAAAATAGCCGGTATATGGACTATACTTGATATTTTTGGTTTAATTTATGCCACACACATCTACAATGTTTGAGTTCAGGTAAGAAATGCAAATGTTATTGTCATTTATATACGATTTGAGACGAAATCGTTGCGGGAGTGAATCACTCCCGCACTTGCACCATTACGGAGATCCTATGGAGTTGTAGCCCTCTCCCAAAAAAAAAAAAAAAAAAAAAATTGGGAGAGGGCTACATTATTGCAGCTAGGAAACATACAGCCATTTTGAAACAAAACGTTTGCGTTACACTGAATTGAGAAGAGTAACTGCTTCAAGCATTTTTGTGACCAAAATTTTGAGTAATTTTTTTCCAAATCGGATAAAAACGAAAATAAACGATTTTCCATCAAAAATCCTTTTAAAAAGTTTTGAGTCGGGGGGTAAAAGCTAGGGTCGGTCGGGAAAGCGGAAACAAACAATTATTTTTCTTAGGCCTTATATAAAAAAAAAAAATTATAAACTGCCTTCAAACTTTTTTATGTTGCTAAAGATTATTTTATTGGTAATTTTAACCAGGTTTTTCAAAGGAAAAATTTGGTTATTGAAATGATGAAAATGGCAAGCGGTCGGTAGGCTGCCAAAAGGGTACTCCTTTTGTATGGATAACTTCTACAGTTTTCAAGATTGGAAGTTGTTGATTTGCAGATCAATTGTACGTATATCAGAGGTGTGCATATTGCTAGAATTTTGATTTCTGATAATTAATGAAAAAAATACCACCTGTTGAACTTCATCATTTTTTGGCAAAAATATTGCATATAGAGACCCAGTTTCTCTGGATAGGTAGTGTTCATCAATTCAGGGTTGAAAAATGGATTATGGATACAGTTCACACAGAAGACAACCTGGTTTGCTGTCACATTGACAGATTTTCTCTTGCTTAAAAATTGATGATTTTGCCAAGACAGTCAACTTTCAACGTTGATTCTTATTGTGATGTAGGCAAACCTGCAAACTACCTTATTATCGCAAATCTTACTCGGGTGTATTCACTGCGACCGATACACTGATGCGAGCTTCAGTATTTCAAACAAGCGTTTTCATTGGCTGTTTAATACCCGCCCACTTAGAGCGCGGATTTAGATCATTCCGGTCAAGATGGAAGGGCTTGAGAGGTTTCTTCGAGATATAGATGAAGATCTTGTGTGTTATAAGGAAGAGTTCATCAAACTTGCTGTAAAAAGTGATAGCACGTTAAAGTATTTACGACCACATGAGGTTGAGAGCATGAACATACCTCCTGTTTACAAACGCATGTTGATTGACCGCATAGTCAATCTGCAAACCCCTGGTACGAAAGAAAAGTTGAAACAAAAATGTCTTGACGAATTCTTGTTACCAAAAACGCCCACACGATTGAAGTTCGGGGATCTTGATGCCCCCATCTCTAACGCTACCCCCACGACTGTCGCCGAAAGACATGAAAGACGTTCGCCAGCTGCAGCCGCTTCTCGAGCACTGGACAATTTTTTAGAACAAGAAGTTGACCGTCTAAATGAAGAAAGAGATACACTTTCTGTCTTGTTAGTACACAAAAAAGACGAACTTAATGATCTAAAACAAAAACCAAATTTACCATCTGCCATTAGTATTCCGGGAAACCCCATCACCAAGTCCTCGTGTGACAATTGTCACCGAAAAGGTCATCGATCGATCATGAACCGGGGTAACAAGTCCTGTCCATTCATGAAGTGCGAGGGATACCACGCTTGCGGGCAGGAGGGGAAACACCCAGACCACAAGCAGTCAGTGACAGAGGCAGGTTTAATAACGCATTAACACACCACACTTACAAAAATGTTGCTTGTGATATTCATGATAAAATTTATTATACATATCAGTTTTTATAAACCTCCCACATACAAAACAATTTCTGTTTGTTTATGAAAACATACATTAAAATTTCGCAATAAAGAGATATATAGTTCCATGTGAAATATGCACTGCATGCTTTTTTACCAGTTTATATGTCAATTTACCAAAACTTCAAATATTCAAAATCATGCTGTGTATTAAGATAGCATGGCATTGATGATTATAACTGTGAAATTGAATATATTAGTGTCATCACTAACCTGTGACTATTTCATTTTAGGTAACAAAAGAAATCCATGATGTCGAGAGAAGACTTAAAAATATCAATGATGAGCTCAACAGCATAAAAATGTTTCAAAAACATAATAACACAAACTTTACAACAGCTATGCGCCCTATTTTAAAGTCCTTATTTTATATGAAATATGAAGGAAAAGATGGTGCCCAAAATTTGCAACGAGACTTGCGATACATCAAGATTGCAACCAACAGTCAAATTCCTGAAGATCAGTCTCTTGACCATATCAATAACCTCATAAGTAAGGGAAAATCCAGGGTATCCAGCACAGTTGACCCATTTGTTACATCAGATAATGTGTCGAAACAAAACGCTGAAATCAAACCAGATTCCACAGGTTATAGTAGCCCATCAGCGTCCACAGTGTCACCTGCACAACAACAACCATTACTACAGAATACTCCATTTCAAATGGCACAGTACAACCCATATTTCCCCATAACATCGCCTACTTCTCCTTATCAGTATGTCATGTACCCAAATCAGTGGAATTCCATGTATGATGTGTATGGAAATGGCTATCCTATGTATCAGCAAATCCTACGACATCTTCAACAGCTCCTGCATGTGCTGCAAATCCACCTCTGCCTTTGGATTCACCCCCCAAAAACCCACCATTGCCCAAGGACTAGTAAATTGAGAAGATGAAACATTTTTGTTCGTTTGATGTTATTTTAATTACTTGTATGATGATAATGAATATTTTGAGTTGAGAGGAAACAACACAAAGATATTTCGGTAATATTCATGGTAGTTTTTGATGTATTTTGAAAATGTTTTGTTGTCAATCAGAAAAGACCAATTCTGATGAATTGTTATACACTAGTTACACAAGATTTCATTTCAGAAATAAATTTGATCAACAGTAATTTTCCATGTGTGAAATTTACAACAAGTTAACTGTTATAGATAATAAAATTTAAAACAACAAGTTTTATTAAATATTTAGCCTTAATTCATCACATGTTGAAGGCTTGCTAGTTTTATACTGCTTGCAAAGTTTACGGTAACTTTAAGGGACAAGTGTAAGATCTCAATGTCTGTCTTAAGCCTTAAGGTGGAATAACATACCTGGTAAAAGTCACTCAAATTAACAGTAAATTATCTGAATATGAAAGATAAAATGATAAATAAACTGGACGTGGCAAATAACCGAAAATTTGCATTTTGGAGATAAAAAATGAGAATGTAAAAAATTCAATTCAGTAAGTAACAACAAAAACCCCTGCGGGATTCGAACTTGGAATGTACGGATTACAAGCCTTGACACTTTATCCACCCGGCTATGGAGTAAGTTACATGTTTGTCCATAAAATCCTTTTAACTAAACGAAATGCCATTTCAATTGGAGATCAGCAATTTTGTGATGTGTTATTCCACCTTAATTTTGAAAGAGACCTGCAGTGCAATGACTTTTGGAAGTGTACAGAATTTATCACTGCCTATGCCTAATATAAAATATGACCTGGCTTTTTAACTAGGGAAAAATGCTGATAAAATTTTATTAGCACAAAATGAAAAAAATAAAATTGAGATATTATTTTTACCAATTTTCAATTAGTTAAACTTCAAGTTTGAAAAATAAAAAAAATTCCCTCCCTCCTGAGTTTTGAACCCCCAGGTGGCAATTTCAAACAAGCATTTTTTGAATGATGGCCCTATGATTGGATTATTTTCCAAACATTATCTTTTTGGACTATATATAAATCACTCAATTATTTATTTTATAAATCTTAATGAATTATCAGAGACTAATGCACTGGTTTCGGAGAATGTATAATTAAATTATGCTGTCAATTTGTTAATCTCTGTCTTTTCAACCATAAGGTCATTTTTTTTATTGATGGATCCATAGGTTGTATGCCACCAAACACTTCCACCTCATAATCAAACAAGATAAAATACAAAAATTTTAATAAACAATATATTTAATCTATTAAGATATCTTGATGAAATTTCATTTTATTTGAGCAGATAATGTGATATTTTGGCTGATCATTCACCCGATTATTTCAATACTACTGTATCCAATCATTTTATTCAATTTTCTTGAGCATTAGGAATGATTTCTAGATCATTCATATTGATAGAAGTCAATTTTTAAAAAATGGTTCAGCCCTAGGGGTGAGAGATCAAAAGTTCAATGCTGGGTAAAGATGTCTGGGGAAAAGGGGTGTGTTTAAGTCCTAAATGTTTATTTGACTTCCAGATAAATATACAACTTTACATACTTTGCATGGACCTCACATTAGGCTTTTTGAAGTGCAGTAAATATTAAAAACTTGTTAATGCACCTAAATCCACATCAGTCACAATAAAAAGCAAATGAACAGAGTTCTTAATAAAACTGATTGGAGATTTTCTGTCAGAGATTGAACCTTACATCCTGTACCTTAATTATTCAGAATTAATCAGCAAAAAAAAAAACCCATAAAGCACGGTTTATTTTATTCTTTGTGAATTCATACCTACAAAGAAAATGAGCAATTTGACATTCTAGTAGCAGATGAAAATTGCATGATACATCATGTAAAACCACATCTTTTGAAAAAAGATGGCATGTAACGTTTCAATACTGAATGGTCAAGTGCATTTACAATTGCAAGTTCAGTAAATTGTGACACAAATTTTTCATTCCGTTGCAAATGTTGTCTCATCAGGCCAAATACACACTCTGTGACATTATACTCTGGACAGTATGGGGGCTGGAAAACTAAATCAACGCCATGATTGGCTAACAGTTCTCTCAATAACCGCTCTCCTTGCCTTTGATGATGGAATCCGCAGTTGTCCATGATTACAACATCACCACGTTTGAACATAGGGTTCCCCATTTCATTTTTTTCAGCTAAGGCTTCATTAAAGAATTCAATCATTTTTAATGCATTTGAGGCCCCATTTAATATGTTGAAATGATTTATTCCAAAAAAAATCACAACACACATTTACAGTTAATGTAACAGAGCTAGCATATTGTTGAAGTTCAATGGCGCGCTTACTTGTATGAGAATGTCCGTACGAACGATTTCCAGATGTTGCTATAATAGATGCCTCGTCAAAAAAATGCATCTGTGTAAAATCATAGTTTAAAAGTGTTGATAAAAAAGTGTCTACCCTTTGTTTGTGGCCTGGTCGTAAAGTTTCAGCTGGGACGACGGTTAGCTTTTTGTGCGAAAAATTAAGCTCTTTTTTCAATACACGCGATATGCTCTTTACCGACGGCACATTGTCAAAGGTACATATCTGAGAATCCAGCAATTTCTGACGAATTTCTTTGCAATATATGGATGGTTTCTTCCATTTCTGATATTCAATAAATTGGAGAACAGTCTGTGTGGTTTTCCTTGGTCTTTGAGAAATTTTTCTCTGTGTTTTTACGATGTGATTTCGTTCATAATCTTTCACAACATTTATACAAGTGCGTAAACATCGTCCCATTTCTTTTCCAATTGCTCTATAACTTTTACCTTGCAAATACAACTTTATTATACGTTTTCTCTCTTCCTCCGATGTGTGCTTCCATCTGGGCGCCATGTTGTCAATACGTGGGCGGGTCTATAAGAATGCACCAATCAGATTCTTTGTTGCATATCGCAACTCTAATACAAACCAATTTGATAGTGTCGTCACTCAACGCATCAGTGTATCGGTCGCAGTGAATACACCCGAGTAAGATTTCCGATAAATAGGTGCACCTAAGTGTTTTCCCTAGACCTATATACTGTAACTTTTTTTTTTAGCTCACCTGAGCTGAAAGCTCAAGTGAGCTTTTCTGATCACTTTTTGTCCGGCGTCAGTCTGTCCGTCTGTCTGTCCGTCCGTAAACTTTTTACATTTTCGACTTCTTCGCAAGAACCACTGGGCCAATTTCAACCAAACTTGGCACAAAGCATCCTTAGGTAAAGGGGATATAAGTTTGTTAAAATGAAGGGCCACGCCCTCTTTCAAGGGGAGATAATAAAAAATCATTGAAAATTTGTTGGAATTTTTCAAAAATCTTCTTCTCAAAAACCATTTGGCCAGAAAAGCTGAAACTTGTGTGGAAGCATCCTCAGGTAGTGTAGATTCAAGTTTGTTCAAATCATGTTCCCCGGGGGTAGGGTGGGGCAACAATGGGGGGTCGAATTTTTACATAGGAAAATATAGAGTAAATCTTTAAAAATCTTCTTCTCTGAAACTGATCAGCCAGGAAAGCTGAAACTTGTGTGGAAGCATCCTCAGGTAGTGTAAATTCAAGTTTGTTCAAATCATGATCCCCAGGGGTAGGGTGGGGCCATAATGGGGGGTCAAATTTTTACATAGGAATATATAGAGTAAATCTTTAAAAAATCTTCTTCTCTGAAACTGATCAGCCAGGAAAGCTGAAACTTGTGTGGAAGCATCCTCAGGTAGTGTAGATTCAAGTTTGTTCAAATCATGTTCCCCGGGGGTAGGGTGGGGCAACAATGGGGGGTCGAATTTTTACATAGGAAAATATAGAGTAAATCTTTAAAAATCTTCTTCTCTGAAACTGATCAGCCAGGAAAGCTGAAACTTGTGTGGAAGCATCCTCAGGTAGTGTAAATTCAAGTTTGTTCAAATCATGATCCCCAGGGGTAGGGTGGGGCCATAATGGGGGGTCAAATTTTTACATAGGAATATATAGAGTAAATCTTTAAAAATCTTCTTCTCTGAAACTGATCAGCCAGGAAAGCTGAAACTTGTGTGGAAGCATCCTCAGGTAGTGTAGATTCAAGTTTGTTCAAATCATGATCCCCAGGGGTAGGGTGGGGCCATAATGGGGGGTCAAATTTTTACATAGGAATATATAGAGTAAATCGTTAAAAATCTTCTTCTCTGAAACTGATCGTGCAGAAAAGCTGAAACTTGTGTGGAAGCATCCTCAGGTAGTGTAGATTCAAGTTTGTTCAAATCATGATCCCCAGGGGTAGGGTGGGGCCATAATGGGGGGTCAAATTTTTACATAGGAATATATAGAGTAAATCTTTAAAAATCTTCTTCTCAGAAACCGATCGTGCAGAAAAGCTGAAACTTGTGTGGAAGCATCCTCAGGTAGTGTAGATTCAAGTTTGTTCAAATCATGATCCCCAGGGGTAGGGTGGGGCCAAAATGGAGGGTCAAATTTTTACATACAAACATATAGAGTAAATTTTTAAAAATCTTCTTCTCTGAAACTGATCAGCCAGAAAAGCTGTAACTTGTGTGAAAGCATCCTCAGGTAGGGTAGATTCAAGTTTGTTCAAATCATGATCCCTGGGGGTAGGGTGGGGCCACAATGGGGTTGGGGGGGGCGAGTTTTTATATAGGAATATATAAGGAAAAATCTTTAAAACTCTTCTTCTCAGAAACTGATTGGCCAGAAATGTTATTACTTGCGTGGAAGCATCCTCAGGTAGTGTAGATTCAAGTTTGTTCAAATCATGATCCCCAGGGGTAGGATGGTGCCACAATGGGAGGTCGAATTTTTACATAGGAATATAAAGAGAAAAATCTTTAAAAATCTTCTTCTCAGAAACCGATCGTCCAGAAAAGCTGTAACTTGTTTGAAAGCATCACCGGTTAGGGTAGATTCAAGTTTGATAAAATTATGATCCTTATGGGTAGGGTGGGGCGTCAGTTAGAGGGGGAGGGGGGTTGAATTTTCACATTTGAATATATAGAGAAAAATCTTTAAAAAATCTTCTTCTCAAAAACCGATCATGCAGAAAAGCTGCAACTTGTGTGGAAGCATCCTCAGGTAGAGAAGATTAAAGTTTGTTCAAATCATGATCCCAGGGGGTAGGGTGGGGCCACAATTGTGGGGGGGGGTGACAAATTTTTACATAGGAATATATAGGGAAAAATCTTTAAAAATCATCTTCTAAACACAAATTGTCTAGAAAAGCTTCAGTCAGTTCAGATAGTGTAGATTAAAATTTGTCAAAATCATATTCTTCAGGAGTAGGGTTGGGCCACATGGGGGGGGGGGGATTCCAATTTTACAAAGGAAAAAATTTAAATTATTCACAAAAACTCAAATGTTATTATATATGGTTTTACTTATATGCAAACATTTTGACATATTGTTAATTCTTTAAAATTGTTTAGACTCTGGCCCCTGGACAATTCTTGGACCTCACAAGGGGTTCAAAATTTGATGTACCGTAGGTTTATAATCCATATATAAATAGTTGTTTAAGTCTGATCATCTTCTTGAGAACTGCAATGCTCAATATGTGATATGACTGTAAAACCGTCCTGTTACAAAGGGGCTCAATGATAAACATAAGAATATGTAGGGGAATTTTTTTTAATACAGAATCTATTATACGACATTGTTCAGATATTTTGTATATGACTCCATAAAGCTGATTGTATTATGTTTATTGTTGCTCAGGTGAGCGATGTGGCCCATGGGCCTCTTGTTTTTTTAAAAGGACGGGGGGTAATGGATTGAAAAAAAGCTGGGAGGTTGATAGACCACCAGGGGAAGGGTTACTGTGTGACACCTGGTCTACTGGCAGGATATAAAATATACCTATATACTGGCTATGAGGATGATAGCAAGCTTATTGTCCCCCAAGTCAGCAACAATTTCACAAGGCAAACTTGAAAAAAATTCTGTCGAGGGGGACAATAAACTTGCTGACAACCAAATAGTCAGTAAATAGGTACATGTATTTTATTATATGAAGAAATATTTATTTGTTGGCCATGCAGATTTTCTTGGTAATAAACAAATTAGATTTATCCGACTTGCATTCAATGTAGTGACTCGGATTGCATCACAGGTACATTGTACTGAGTATATAGAAACATACATATATATATATTATATATACTAGTATACTAATTAAATGTTCATGTCTGTCCTAGCTCTTTCAATCATCCAACTCTTTCCCTCTTGTATATGTAATGCTTATTGAATGTCTTGTTTGTATATTGGATGTTCTGTGTACAATCCTCATGTTGCCCCTTGAGGGCCCTTAATTGGTTAATAAAGAAATTGAAATTGAAATTGAATTGTTCCGAGTATAAAAATGAGGGAAACGAATGCCGCAGGTGAATAATCTCGATGACTATTCACGATATAGTCTCGATGACTCTTCACCATGGGCAGATAGCACAGAAACTATTTCACGGTTAGATAGAATAGAATTCAATGTAATTTTACATAGAAAATATTTACAGAGGTATAATAAACCACAGGTGCTTGGGGACGGGACCCCCCCCCCCCCCAAACAATATTCATCCCCACATTCCCGAGTTATTTTTTTCATCATTTATTTTTTAAATTATATGTTGATGTATACTACACTAAAAAAAATCACAATTAACGCGAAATAAGCTATGTATAAAAAATGTTTATACCACTGATATAAAAAAAGAAGAAGGTTGGCAACTTCAGCAGACGCCATCTTGTAAAATTCGACACCTCGCTAGGAAATCCCAACATTATTTAAGTGAAAAGAACTGACCGTCTGGAAATGATGGTCGCTGTATTTCCACAAGTTATTAATAAATGAGGTGCAATGCTATTTTTGTAACTTTTCAATAAATCCAGTCGTGTTATTTTCACATTTTACACCATCGAACTCTCGTTTCAATTCTCAGTGAACGGAAGTCGTTCATTCTGCATTAGTTTAGTCACAGGCAGCTATTTTTAGCAAAAGGTAAAACCAGAAGAAGACATCCGAGTGGCGTTAGATACATGAAAAGATCAGAGGATCACGATTGTTAAAAAGGTAAAATTTTACTAAAAATAGTTGCCTGCACCTAAAATAATGCAGATATGACGACTTCCGTTCACTTAGAATTGAAACGAGAGTTCGATGGTGTAAAATGTGAGAATAACACGACTGGATTTATTGAAAAGTCACAAAATAGCATTACACCTCATTTATAAATAACTTGTGGAAATACAGCGAACATCACTTCCAGACGGTCAGTTCTTTTAAGTTAAATAATATTGGGATTTCCTAGCGAGGTGTCGAATTTTACAAGATGGCGTCTGCTGAAGTTGCCAACCTTCTTCTCTTTTTATACCAGTGGTATATACATTTTTTATACATAGCTTATTTCGCGTTAATTGTGAATTTTTTTAGTGTTGTATACATCAACATATAATTTAAAAAATAAATGATGAAAAAATAACTCGGGAATGTGGGGATGAATATTGGGGGGGGGGGGGGTCCCGTCCCCAAGCACCTGTGTAATAAACATGTACATGTATAACTATGAAGAAAGCTTAAAAATTCCATCTATCTTTTACTGTTACAGAGTATTGTAACAAATTAGAATTATTAATTTTCACTTACATTCTTTGGGGAAAGGACTCCATTGTGGAAGTAAACTACATATCTGTGGACATATCTGTGGACATTAATTTATATATGCTATTTTGGGTATGGAAATTTTCATTCCTGAAATTGCACATTGTGTCTATTTTATTGTCTCTGATTTGTTAGAGGCTAATTGATTCATTGCATATGCATTTATACAAAGGTTGAACTTTGATGACTGCATGTCATTAAGGATTTTAGAGAATACCTTCTTTAGATGTAGAGCTCAGTATAGAGATACAGAAAATGATAAAATCAAAGCTAAAAGCTATTGTTGTTTTCTTTTCTGAATGATAATTTATAGAAAAAATATCATGTGTTAAACCTTAAAGCAGATTTGATGGTAAATTTGTTGACACCCCCCCCCCCTCCAGCTTCCTTAATATATGGAAAAGCTAAGGCTAGGAAATAAAGTTTTGGTTCTGTTTGACTTTTTTCTGTCCATCTGTCTTCAATAAGTTTAATTTCATAGCTATATAAAAGTCCTAATGTTTTGGAATAAACAGTTTGATTCTTTGAAGCATGCTCAACTAGGCTAAATAGTTTCTGTTAGCAAAGCTGTCCGGTGTTGTTTAAACTTGCTGTGTTTTGTTGTCCCCTGCTTTCTCTGAGAGTGGGGAATATTAATTTGAGTTTGTCTATCTGTCTGTCATTCTGTATGTGTGTAACACAACTGTTTCCAGATTATGTCTTAAAAAGCCCTTGAGTTTCTGCAATGAACTTTTATATCTTAACACCCTATGGCATAGAGAGATACACTTGCCTTACGATAAGATATATGCATCACGATACAGACAATACGATTTGATACATATCGTGATACTCTTGATGTGTCATATATGTCATGATTTCTAAACTCTCAACAGTTTAATAACATGCATATACCAGATGTAATGAATTTTTCAATTGAAAGCAAAATGTTTAATTACTTGGATGAGTTTACTGACCTTTTAACTTTCATTGCATTTTGCAGGCGAATCTGGGAAGGTAGCCAAATATGCATGTGTTTCCCGATTGAAATTTCTGTTCAAAACAGTGCTTGCATGTATAGACACTCAATAAGGGAACAATTATCAATTTCTGTTGTCCTAAAAAACCCAAAATGCTACCATAACTGACATTATTGCATCCAAGAAAAAGACCCCAATTGATTTTGAGGTCAAAAGGTCAAAGATCATGATTATTAATTTCTACATTCTCTCTGTGTGTAACACTTTCGTTTCCATGCGATAAGTTTAAAAGCCTTTTAGCTTTTGCAATGAGGTTTTGCAATGAAACTTATCATTACTCCTAGTGGCCTAAAGAAAGTCTATCTTTACTCACACAACTCTGGCAGTCTGCATATAACGTACACTATTGTCTGAATATCACTATATTGTCTGTAGAAAAATAGACATTTACAACATTCCCTATTAATTTTTGGTCAAGTTATTATTTTCACTGTTCTATTTGTCATTAAATTTCTTGAATTTGTGTAGTCAAGTTACAGTTATAATGTATGCGTAAAATCAATAAGTAAACAACCCAAAGTTTTATTCCGTATTTCCTCTGAACAGTTTATGATAGACAAATTGTGGTATATGTGGGTTTGTATATGTGTAAAAAATTATCTAAATTAAGCACTTAAAAATGCAAACATAAATCATAGCATACTTGTAATAGGTAAAACCTATTCACTTCGAAAGATCCCAATAAAAAATTGCGTAAATACATCTCCAGCTTTATATATGAGTTTACAATAGAACACAGTTAAAACAGACTATATGTTGTTAAAGAAAAATTTTCTGGTCTTACACCCTCTTTAAGTGGAGGACACAAATTTCCTGAATTAGCTTGTTTTAAATTTTAATAAACCTGTCAGAGAATGTGAGTTAAATATAAAGTGAATGCTTTTACACTGGATGGTCATCAAACTTGCTCAAAGAAAAATTAAGCTTCTTTAAGAGAGCTGGATGGTTGTGGCCATTTTTAGGTCATATTTACCTCCTAATGAAGAAGAGCTCTGTATAAGCTAGGATAAAAAAAAATGGTCAATTTTCAAAGTTAACTTTCCTAAAAAAAAAATTCTTTACTAAATGTTTTTTTATGGCCAAAAATCATGTCAAAGTTTAAGGCAAATCTGTTGGTTAATTTGTTTACCATCAAGCCTCGTTAATGATAATATTGTAACTTGTTACTCAACACTGAAATATATTACCTATGGTGACAGATATCTAAATGTACACTTTTAAATTAAGACTTATGGTGGTATGGGACACCTCCATATTGTGACAAATTTCCGATCGAAATAAACAATGAAATCATTACAAGTATAATTTTATAAATCTTTTCTTTCACAAAATTGTTACCTAACAGAGTGGCGCAATTGGTTGGAACATAAACTACGAATCTGTAAGTCATGGGTTCGAATCCTGCTGAGGCTTTTATAGTTTTTACCTTTCAAAAAAATTTTACAACTTAAGTTTTGGTCAAATATTGTGAAATTTGAAAATTTTAGAACGGTGAAAGTATTTTGATGATTGTTTTCTTTTATGCACATTAATATCGACAGGTGTCCCATACCTCCTTAAAAGGGCTGAATGGTCGTGATCATATTTAGACCGTATCAATCTCCTTGAGAAGATGATCGAGCTCTAAATAATAGATTATACCTATAGATTATACCTGTAGATTATACCTATAGATTATAACTGTAAATTATACCTATAGAGTATACCTGTAGATTATACCTATAGATTATACCTGTAGATTATACCTATAGATTATACCTAAATTAATCATCTCTATACATTTCTTGTTCTCCACCCAGCCTATCGTTTATTTTGGTAAAACTTATCACTATTTTTTCACACAATTGAAGTATGTAGATGATAAAAAAGCTTTGTTAAACAAAATCTTTCTTACTGTAAACTACGGTAAATATTTTAAATATGGTGAACATCATTGTATAACTCTGGTCCAACAGTGCATTTAAAGTAGTGAGAACAATCATTTATTTTCTATAATTTGTTGCTACATTATTAACACTGAGAAATTTAACTGATTTCTACAGTTATATGTATACAACTTTAGAAACATGCAAAGTGTTCAAATTGCAAAATCATATGCCTTGTCAGTTTTTTTAGTGTGTATATGTTTTGTATATCTGATGCAATAATTAATTTGTATAAAAATAAGGGAGGTCAAGGTTTCTGAAATTTTCCCAATCCCATTTGGGTATTAGTACAGTAAATATATGTAACCTTTCTGTGTGTTGTTTCAGAGTTTGGTGGATCTGTCCGAGTTTGTGTAACCTTTCTGTGTGTTGTTTCAGAGTTTGGTGGATCTGTCCGAGTTTGTGTAACCTTTCTGTGTGTTGTTTCAGAGTTTGGTGGATCTGTCCAAGTTTGTGTATATAACCTTTCTGTGTGTTGTTTCAGAGTTTGGTGAATCTGTCCGAGTTTGTGTAACCTTTCTGTGTGTTGTTTCAGAGTTTATTGGATCTGTCCGAGTTTGCGTAACCTTTTTGTGTGTTGTTTCAGAGTTTGGTGGATCTGTCCGAGTTTGTGTAACCTTTCTGTGTGTTGTTTCAGAGTTTGGTGGATCTGTCCGAGTTTGTGTAACCTTTATGTGTGTTGTTTCAGAGTTTGGTGGATCTGTCCGAGTTTGTGTAACCTTTCTGTATTTTGTTTCAGAGTTTGGTGGATCTGTCCGAGTTTGTGTAACCTTTCTGTGTGTTGTTTCAGAGTTTGGTGGATCTGTCCGAGTTTGCGTAACCTTTCTGTGTCTTGTTTCAGAGGTTGGTGGATCTGTCAGAGTTTGTGTATCCTTTCTGTGTGTTGTTTCAGAGTTTGGTGGATCTGTCCGAGTTTGTGTAACCTTTCTGTGTGTTGTTTCAGAGTTTGGTGGATCTGTCCGAGTTTGTGTAACCTTTCTGTGTGTTGTTTCAGAGTTTGGTGAATCTGTCCGAGTTTGTGTAACCTTTCTGTGTCTTGTTTCAGAGTTTGGTGGATCTGTCCGAGTTTGTGTAACCTTTCTGTGTGTTGTTTCAGAGTTTGGTGAATCTGTCCGAGTTTGTAACCTTTCTGTGTGTTGTTTCAGAGTTTGGTGAATCTGTCAGAGTTTGTGTAACCTTTCTGTGTGTTGTTTCAGAGTTTGGTGGATCTGTCCGAGTTTGTGTAACCTTTCTGTGTGTTGTTTCAGAGTTTGGTGGATCTGTCCGAGTTTGTGCAACCTTTCTGTGTGTTGTTTCAGAGTTTGGTGAATCTGTCCGAGTTTGTGTAACCTTTCTGTGTCTTGTTTCAGAGTTTGGTGGATCTGTCCGAGTTTGTGTAACCTTTCTGTGTGTTGTTTCAGAGTTTGGTGAATCTGTCCGAGTTTGTAACCTTTCTGTGTGTTGTTTCAGAGTTTGGTGAATCTGTCAGAGTTTGTGTAACCTTTCTGTGTGTTGTTTCAGAGTTTGGTGGATCTGTCCGAGTTTGTGTAACCTTTCTGTGTCTTGTTTCAGAGTTTGGTGAATCTGTCAGAGTTTGTGTAACCTTTCTGTGTGTTGTTTCAGAGTTTGGTGGATCTGTCCGAGTTTTTGTTACCTTTCTGAGTGTTGTTTCAGAGTTTGGTGGATCTGTCCGAGTTTGTGTAACCTTTCTGTGTGTTGTTTCAGAGTTTGGTGGATCTGTCCGAGTTTCTGGAGACCTGTGTTTGTCACATGCAGACTGGGAACACGCCACTGGAGTGGAGCTGCCTTCACTCCCTGCCCAGGGGAACCATTCACTTCCTGAGGGGAGCGTATGGACACTGCAAGGTGAGCTCAACAGTCTTAAATATTGGTTATGAAAAATATTGTTTTTGAGGCCAAAATTTTGGAAATAGATATCAAAATATTTATAAGTAGAGTTATTTCCTCTTTCCTCTTCAAATTTTTACAGGAAAAATGTTCATTTGAGTCGGTGCCCAAAAATGTTATTTTTGGTCCAAAGTAGGAAATATTGTTAGCAGTAACAGAAAATGTAGGCCAGAAGCGTGATTGCAATTTGTACCCTAGATCAAGGTTACGTCCGGGTGTATTTTTAGGTTCGTTATTTTTTAAAATCACAAACAAAAGAAAATCAATATGTTTATATATTGACGAGTATTTTTTGCATTCTGTTAATTTTTACTTGTTTTATAAATCCATACAGATAATTATTCACAGCAACAAAAAATAGACATGTAAAGTTTTCCAACAAGTAAATGTACATGCATTTGATATCCTTATCTCCTACTAAAGGTTCTCCGATCCTCAATGTATTCTTTTTCATCATAAAAATGTTATTTATCCTTCGAACTTTATAAATAAAATGAAATAAAAAAAATAATTTTCTGATGGTATCCATGCATTTTACAAGGATATTGCAATTTTGGCCTCGGTCGATATGATAGGATAAAACAAGTTAAGATCAAATTAGAAAAAAGACGTTGCATCAGTGGCTCGAACCTCTTTACTTTTATGTAGTAGGTCTCTGTGGAACCACTAAGCCACGCAGTTTGTTGACGAACAGATTGTAATACAGAGGGTTCGGCTTAATCTGATAGTCAATTTGTCAAAGAAAAATTATCAGATTAACCGATTATAAGAATAACCGATTTAGCATTTCTGTAGTCTTTGATTTTGGTATAGAATAAAATATAACTTGTTTCAAGACATAATTTATCAATGGAAAGATATAATCTGTATGTCAATAGTTTGAAATGAAATAATTTACCTTGCAATAGCAATGAAATAGCATTTGAGTCTTTATTTTGTTTGTAAATGCTCAAAAGAAAATGTTTCTCTTTATTACGATGGTTTCAACATGTTCAAAGTGGCCGCCATTTTGACAGGAAATAATAAGAGGAAATGGCTACCGTATTTTAGGGAATTTAGGTCGATCCTGTTTATAGGGCGAAGGAACCCGTTTTTAGCAAAAAATTTTAAAAAAGTATAAATAGGTCGACTTCGATGAATTGGTCGAAAAATTACCGCTAGATTAAATGAATAAATGGTTTAAACCAATATCGTTATCATAGTAGCCTTTTATCTTATTTTACAGTTTAAACAAAAGGGAAATAAAATGCATTCCATACATATACACATCGTAAGAAAATGTCTGAAATTGCAACAATTTATTCAGTACGGCCGGATTAATAGTTAAGATCGTTTGTTTAAATGTGTACAAACTGCATGGTGTTAACCGGGGGATAGTAACCTAGCCTGGGGGCATGAATACGGTAGCACATGCAACATTGTGTTGTTGGTTGAGTTTAAAACATTAATTATTTCACCGGAGATTCATTTCACCCGCTTATGTTACCGCTATAAATGTTACAGTTCATCTATCGTCATTGTAATTATTCCTCAAGATTTTTTTATATATCCTACCGTATGGCTTAAACAATGTGTACATAATCATGATAATTGTTCACACCTCTGTGTGACTTTTTACTGTGTATACAACACATGGGTCAAACTCTGATCTTATCGAAGCCTGCGGGCATGAGTAGCCATGGTAGCACGTGCCGAGAGTTTAACTGTGTATAAACAAAGTAGGCCCTACCCAGACTGATTTCAGAGACACATGGTTTAGATTTGATCGAGAGTTTTATTTTGAATCTACAGAAAAATAAACTTGTACATGTATTCTATTAAAAAAACAAATCGTGTTTTTTTTTATTTCAACCCTTATGATATTTTTCTCTCGTAATTACCCTTTGTACAGTTCTCATTTTACTTTTACCACGCGAAATCCATTTCCTGTTTATCGTAACCACACGATCAAAATGCATGACAGCATGTAATAAAGATCGAAAGATGATTCAGTCTGAATGATAGAAGTAAGAAATGTAAGAAGAAATAAATTTATTCACATTTAATTTGTTTTGATAAGTTACTACAAAATATTGATAAAAATTCATACGATTTTTAAACAGAATCCAAGCGGTATTATAGTGAACTCTCATGATTTTATTGGAGGTTTGAATGAATTTTTGCAAAATTTCACATCAAATTAAAAAAAAAAACATAAATAGGGCGAAGCGATGAATAGGGCGAGGTCCACGTCCCAGAGAAAAAAAGTATCGACCTAAATTCCGAAAAATACGGTAATTGTCTGAACAGTCCCTCTTTTCACCTGGACAATTTATTTTAATTCTTTTTCTGTTATATAAAATGCTCTTAAATAATTATGCATGATAAAAAATTATTTGAATTTTATTTATTAAGTTTTCTACCCTGATGTAAAATTGAAAGTAATCAGAATTTCCTCGATGTTACATGTTCCAAAGCCAGTCACTTTTGATTCAGAAATTACATGTTTAAATAATTTTTAATGGTGCAAGTCCAGCATTAAATGAACACATGCAATTGGTAAATAAACAAACAATAAAATGTGTACACAGGTAAGGTCAGTTCTGTGTGTGGTCATCCGGAACAACTATCGATGTCGGTAGCTTTCATCTTAAGGGAGCCATCCGTGTGCGTTGAAGTGTAACTAATGCCCTTTAAAGAGTTACTGTGTACACAAGAGGGGTGTCAACCAATTAAACGAAGGAATATACAGGTGTAAGAGGGCGGGAAATCATTATTACATGGTCACAATCCTATCAGATTAACCGAAAATGACATATTTTTTTCTATCAGATTATCAGGAATAAATATAAAGGGATATATAAGAAATGGTTCGGTGTTTTGATATTATATCAGATTAACCGAATTATTCGATTAACCGCTATCAGATTAAGTGGAACCCTCTGTATTGACACTACAATACTTATTAAATTTGACTTTATAAAAGGCAGTTTTATAGTATGAATAAAAAAAATTCCGGATAATTCAGAGTTATCGAACATTGCTGAGAATCGATAGGGGATCGTTAAACATTGAAACTTGCTCAAACTGCTTTGATGAGTAATCAACTTCTCCACATACCGGTATGTAATTGGGGTGTTTACATTGTTAACGTGTGTTGTGTTAGGTGACAAGTGTCCTTTTATTGTTACCAATGTAATAAACTGTTTTCATAAATGGTGTCCATAAATATACCTTGATTTTTTTTAATATTTTAAATGCTTTATTTAAAATGCCGGTATTTAAAATTCAGGATCAAAATTTGAATGGCGCCCAACAACAACAAAGCTTTCTTTAGATATGATTTGCTGCCAGGAAGCAATATTTTGGCGGAACTATAAATCATATAAACAAACCAGTTTATTATATAACCATATATATCTTTTAAATATTTCAATTACATCCACGTATATTAGGTATATCTCTAGATGTCACGTACAATGTAGCTCTATTGCATAAGCTACGTTCGTTGTACATTGTATCAGTAAATATTCAACAAAGGTGTTGTTTAATAAAAATTAATACTGCTGATTGATTTTAACTTTTACGCATATTTAAATTCATAAAAATTCGCAAAACTAACATGTAAAAATTTAAAACAATGGGTTTGTCTTTAAATTCGTAAAAACCTTGTCATATGGTGTAGACAATGAAAAATGCAGATGCTAACAGTGTTTTAGATTTTATTATCTCCCTTGGCACTACAACTAGAGCTTTCAAGATAAAGCTCTTTATCACAATATGTATGGGGAAAACAAGAAACCTTGACACAAAGGTCATGTAGGTTTTACAATTACAGTTCAAATACCCAGTGTTACACAAAATATTTACAAGGAAAAAAATCTATTACACAAATAATATATTCATGACAAGTAATTTTGATTTTCTTTTGTAAATATAAAATTTCATGAAAACACATAATAAACAAGAAAATCTAAAATGACATGAAAGTAGCAAATAGCAGTATTGTAGGACACAATTTACACTCAGCTGTAAATGATACAGTTCTATTGAATTTGTTGATATTGTGTGTCAGGAATTTTTTCTACATTAAAATGTATACCAGTAATGTAATTTTGGTTACAATTTCATAAACCTAGAAGAATGCTCCTACTTTTGTTGGTGATACACTAATTATGTTCCACTTTCACCACCCTATACAAATTATTAATTGGACCTGTAGAATGGTGATTGTTTGTTATACCCATATATACTCTGGAATCATCAAATGTCACAATTTGAAATGATACAATAATTAAAATCTTGTATGGTTAAAAAATTCAATAAGTATCAAATTTTTAAAAGAACAGCAAAATCATTCTTCTTTTGGCCAGAAATTGGCTAGATTCGGGGGATTGTTGAAACATCAGGCATTAATTTAAATGGAATTCATTTTGCTATAGACAACACCACATAAACTTTATAATTATGTACAATGACAATAATTAATAAAACTGATGTACATAACAATACATTAAAAATTTGATTATGAATGGCAAGTAGGTTAGTAAAGTAGTGTGTGTCATGTAAATGAATTGACTAGAAGGGATAATCTCATGGCGTACTGTAATCAGATTACATTCAGCTGTGTAGTCTTTTTAGCGTTTTTGGCGGAAAGCTTCTTCCTCTAATTCAAGTACATAGCTAAATGCCATGCATATATATGTAATAGGCACATTCAGAAATTTTAATCCTCACTAACTTTTTGAAAAATCATTTTCCGCCATATACTGCGCATGCTAAATATAATATGTTTTACAGTTTGTTAACTCAGCCTCTCCAATAACTCCATTCCCAGGGTATGCTTTTCCAATGTCAGCTCAATTGTTCATTACTTCAAAGAGTACAGAGCCATAAAATTCTAAGATCTGCTGTAAACTGAGATCAGTGAAAAAAGTTTAGTACAATTTACATATTGACACAATCAATGTTCAAAGATTGTGAAGGTTCTAGTTCAATGTTCAGATGTTTAGGTTAAAGTTCAATGCTCAGACATCTGGCTCAAGTTTTGTTCAGACATTGTTTAGGTTTAAGTTCTTTGTTCAGACACTGTTTAAGTTCATCGGTAAGGCTCAAGTTTAGTGTTCAAACATTGGTCAGGTTCAAGTTCAATGTTCAGACATTGGTAAGGTTCAAGGTTCAGCCATTTGTTACTTGAGTTCAATATTGGAACATCGTTCACAGATTGAGATCACATTGAAGGACAATTGTTCATAATAGCCAAACAGGTTTTGATAATGTTACCTGGAAGCTATATGGTATTGTTTTATAGGATATTTGAATAAACAATTTGTTTACAATTCCTTTTTCCAATATACATTGAGTAATTATCTCCTTATTTAAACTTATCAAATCTATAAATTTAGTATTGAAATAACAAGGTAACTCTATTATAACTACAGGTAAAAGATTTTGATCCAGGTTGGGAGATTTTATACAGTGGTCACTTTCATCCAATCGACTGTCTGTAGTTTGAACAAGTAGGAGGTGTCCGACCGTCGCGACAGATTGTTGGGGGCCAGGTAGTTCCCCTGGGTGTCAAACACTAGGGGGTTCCCTGTCCACGACACAATGGCAAAATGTCCATCCTCACTGTTTCCTTTTGTTCGGAATGAAAAAAATGTGTCGTCGTTGTTATCCCCCTTGGATTGCTTGTATGGCTGAAATCAAGATAAATTCTGCCATTTAGTAACTAATTATTTTTCTTTCATATTAAATCAACAAAGAACCATGTTCACTGACAATGATTCAAAAATTTTCTTTTAATTTGTTGTTTCTTTTCAAAAAAAAAAATGTAGAAAACTTCATTAGTACTGGATAAACTTTTTTGTATCAATTCTTCTTGTGAAATACTAGAATATTTTGTCTTTTGAGACCTACCCTAGTTTTGAGTTCTGTGCCGTCCATGTAGAGGATTTTCTGGTTAAATTTGTCTCCCCAGCCAATGATCTGGTAGCAAGACTCGCGTCTCTGAGTGAAGTTATGGATGACCGTCAGCAGAGCTGTAACAGCAATAGATTTAATTACAAGCAACTTAAATGTTTTGTGCAAAAGATTTTGATATGACATTTGTGAGTGATTCTATGTTAGAGGACTGATACTTGTGAGTGATTCTATGTTAGAGGACTGATACTTGTGAGTGATTCTATGTTAGAGGACTGATACTTGTGAGTGATTCTATGTTAGAGGACTGATACTGTAAACCTACTTTTATTCACATGCAAGAAATACCTGCAAGATTCACCAGAGTTTTTTTGTGTTTTATCAAAGCGAGTTTGGATAAAAGGTAGTCACAAAAAATTGTTGTCAGGAACCAGTTAATCTCTGGTAAATCTCTGCGAGTAATAGTGGGTTTACAGTGTGCTGTGGAATATGTTAGTCAATTCAAGATGGCTCAACTTTCAGTGATTTGAGGGTATTCCTTACCCATGAGTTAACCTTAACAACAAATTATGAAATGCAAGTTTTTATTTTATGTTCACATTTCAACAGAACTCATGACATTTAATCCCAACGGCCATTTAAAGAACTGACAATCCACAAAATAATTGGCTCTTGCAAATTAAACTGGGAATTCCCTAGTATTTGTACAGGGGTTAAACACTCACTGCGTTGGTCTCTGCATTGTCCATTGGCCTTGACTTCCCCCGAGCCGTCCACCAACAGGAAGTGTCCGCGCGTGCCGTTGATGTGGTACTGGAGCTGTAGAACATACTCCTGGGTGTGGATGTCCGGCTTGTCCTGTGAGGTCACGCGTAAAAGGTCGCTCTTTGTCTTAACCTCTGTGACCTGTCAATCAATGATATGACCAACTTAGTACTTATACATGTGTTTGACAATAACGTCTTCATATCAGGCAATTATGGTCAGTTACATATCATGAATTATAACACAGTTTGGCATTTGTAGGAAGGGTTAAAATTCCCGAGTTTTTCTCGACAAGAAATAAAATTGACTGATGTGTAAGAGGAGTGGTTAGGGAAATTGTGAAGTTGTGGGAGAGAGATTCTGGAGGGGAGGAAGGGAATAGAAAACTTGGAGCATTGTGATTGTGTTTATATTCTTCACACAGATACGCACTATTATTGTCTCATAAAGATGATTCTTGCAATAATTTTTTTTTTTGGAGTTTAATTTTTTTAAGTCAATGAAAAAATAAGTGTTCCTTTTAGAGGAATGATCGGCTAATATGTATGTAAATGATTTTAATTGACAGAACATGATAATTTCTCTGAATTCATTAAGTTTGGTGCTCTCCAAAATAACAACAAACAGATTAACTTTACTATTAGGTGAAGTACATATATTTCAGAAAGAAATTCTACACATGTTAAGAATATATCCCCTTGTAACTGTATGAAGTTAATGGATGAAATTAATGGTCCTTAATTAACACATATTCAGAGGAAGCTTCCAGTTCTCATTAAAGAAAGTAGTGCAAAGTGTGCACACTTAGTTACATTCGCCAAATGCCCAACATGGGACCGAAAGCTGATCATAGAATAAATCAGACTGATCTATTTTAAGTAGGTTTGAGCCATCTTATTTTAAAATAAATTGATTTCTTATACATGTACCAGTATGTCATGTCAATAGTACCAGTAACTGGGTTTGAGCCATGTTAAGTAGGTTATGTTATGTCAATAGTACCAGTAAGTAGATTTGAGCCATGTTTAGTATGTTATGTTATGTCAATAGTACCAGTATACATGCACTGGATTTCTGGTGTTTTGTCATTTATTACAGAGCTTTCAGTTATGAATACACCATGGAAATGTTATATAATTCCTCTCATGATAACAGCCCCTTAAACCATCCAACTAACACACATTACAGAGAATGCTCTCCTTATATATACTAGTTTTGTTAAAGTACCACTTCATGTGAGATTTTCCAGTTTTTTATTAGTTGATAGAGACTGAAATTAAAACATACAGAGTTTCTGTGAACTGTAACACAGAATGTTCATTCATAATCAGGAAATGATTTCTACATTTAAAGTATAAAAAGGTGTTCATTAAAAAATTGTCATGTACAGGCAAAATTAAGTTATCTGAATCAGTCACTGTCATGTTGGCACTAAATTACAGCTCATTTGAATTCAAACCATGTTCCTTAGACCTATGTTAAAGGTTTTATCTTATAGAAGGATTAAAATTTCACTTTTCTTTTTTTTTTTCGCATTATTATAAATGAGTGTTTTTCCCTGCAATTAAAATCTAAAATTTTAGTTATTGAATGAATGTACATATACATCAAGTTTTTAAATTTTTATTGACTTCAAATATAGAATATGAATGTTTCAATAAAAAGTTTTAGAGTTCCCTGTCGCCTCAATTTAACTTGAGCACAAACTGTGCCCTGTGTAGGTAATGACTTTGAGTGTAGATATTTGATCAATGGTATATAGTTTGTTTTTGATTAGATATATCACAGATTAAAAGGGGGACTGAATGTTATCAGAGCGGCCCTCTGTTTGGGGTCAGATTGGGTCGGGCACTTGCTGATACTCAAACAATGGCAGAAGTGAACATGTTACAATGTAGGAAACCTGTCTCCTCTATTGTACACCCCCCTTTCAATAAATAGAAAAGAATAAACTTAGGTACACAGGTTGACTCTTCTGGTTTCACAGTTACATGCTCTCCAGTTTTTGGGGTTTTCTTGTAATTTTTATTGGACATTTGTTAATGTGTTGCTATACTTTTATGATTGTACACGAGAAGTTGATAACAATTTGATTTAGTCTGCACCTGAATAAAGTCTTACTACATACCCCAATATCCTTGATTTTGAATTTCTCATTGTGGCTACACACAAAATCAAAGGGCTGAGAGATAGCTGTAGGAATGTTGCTGATTTTCCGGGCCTGGTAAATCTCCATGTTGTCGTAGGTATATATAACACTCTGAAATCACAAAATTTATTAAGAAGTTTATTCAGGCCATATTCATATTGCATGTAGATACTTGTTATAATGTCGTGCGACCATAGGTGAGCTCCCAGGTTAAAGAACTCGCTAGTTAAATGGGTCAAAGAACTCACAACTTGAATGACTTGTAGAGGACATGTCAAACAGCTAATTACCTTATGCAGGACATGTCAAACAGCCATTTAATTACCTTATGCACAGCCAGTCAGCCTTGTAGTCCCACAAACCTAAACTTGACATGCCTCATGAGACGTACTTGCTTACTCTATGAACTAGTGTATGACTTATTTCATAATGTATGGGTATTAGATAAAAGTTACCCCCAGTACTAGTGTATGATCAAAAGCATGCTTACCTTTCTTAACAAAGTCCCAACGCATTCAGTTGTTTGCTAATACACATCTGCACATCTGGTCGATAGCGGGCAATATATAGTCACTTCCACCCTTGTGGGACTACTGGAGAACTTGACACTTTGAGTTCATTTAAAAGCTTGATTCCCAGAGTTTCCTAATGCTCCACGACCCAGCTATTTTCTGTAAATGTTAGATCCTTTTAAACGTCAGAAGGGAATTTCCAAATCTTAGTTGTTTATAATGATAATTGGGTCATATGCATGAGCTATCGAGCCGTGCTTTTTTAACAATAAGATATGTATGCAGGGCGCTGAAAACGTTTGCAGAAAATCATTTATTGATTTTTGTTCTTCAGTGAAGGCCTGGATTTCTCTGCACTTTGTGTATTTAGAATAAAACCATCCCCCCCCCCCCCAATAAAAAAAACCTTGTCGTGGGAGTGGATATCCCAAATCAAGGTTTTCAGCTATCTTATTGGATAGCATGAGATTGAGTAGGCTTGGTTGAATATCTAAGGACAGATAATGCACAAATGAAATAAAATCTGTCATAGGTAATTTTCAAATTGATATACACATATACCTTGGCCTCAATCAAGTTAACAATCAGGTCATCATTTTAATTTTTTTTTAATTCACTATGGCAGTATTAAATTACATTCTTAAATATCTCCATCATCTCCATCATCATCATCATCATCAGAATTGTACTCGGTCAGTTTGAAATGGCTTCCAATATTCATAGGTATGATGATATAAACTTTTAGAGATGAAATGAGAAAAATACATCAATTCAAAAACCTGGGCTAGTGTTAAGGTGCATATTTTTCCTTATTTATATCTAACGAGGTCAGTGGTTTTACAGTAAAATTTAGACTGACAGACTCCAACCATTGTTTAGTGCAGGTGTGAATTTGGTTGAAATTGGATTATTTGTGTATTATTGGGAAAATCATAATGATGCATTTTTTTTTAAATCATTATATTTTGGTTTATGGTCTTTTATAAAAAATTTAGTATTTCAGTTTACAATACCATTGTATGTATATAAACATACCATTATGTAGCATTTATCGATAACAGTATTTTTGTTATTAATGAAATGAAATACTTTCTTTTGACATTTTATGTTGGTATGAATTAAGGTAGTGAGCATTGTAGAAAAGATACATAATGTTATATAAAAAATTGCAATGACTGCTAATTATACTTTGCATGATTCATCTTTGTAAGTAACAATTATTAAGCTATATAAATATGATATGAACATGATCAGATATTCTCAGGAAACAGAAATGTTCTTAGCTGATGTTATTATCAATATGTACATCCAAATGCTTGTCTTTCCATATTGGGGTAATAGCAATTTTTAAAAGTAACACATTTAGATGTCAGAGAGAAATTTAAAAGTACATTTATAGAATTAGTAATGAGGTGTTCTAACTGCTTTAAACGTTTTATAAAATGGAGAACTGTGTTATGTTTTTTTTTTATTATCTAAAATATTTGTTGTAAGTTCAACAAACGCCTTCATCACATCATCTGTTTTGTTTTTTCTAGATCATTGATGTACTCTCTCTTTCATCTTATTTACTGTATTAACAGTGTTACATCATCATCTGTCCTTGTTTCTAGGTCGTTGATGAACTGTTCCATCTTCATCACCTCACTATAATTGCCAGTGTTACATCATCTGTTCCTTTTTATCTAGGTCAGTGGTGAGCTGTACCAGGAACTGCTGAGTAGTTTGTCTGTGCCGTTGTCCAACCTCTTCAAGAAAACACACTCATTACAAGTGGTAAGTACTCTGATAAACAAAGTACTCTGATAAACAGTGCCATAAAGAATTGTGTAGTGCACTTAACCAGGCAAAAGAGGCTCAAAGAAGCCCCAAATGAAAAGGTTTGTGTACCAGTATATAAGGTGTAGGTGACTTTCCAATTAAAATACTACCTCAGTTTATTTCATAAACTACCGTAGATCCAGTAATTTTCGCAATGATCTGATTTTAGCCTTTCACAATCACTTTTACATCACAAAATGTCCATTATGCATAAAATTTATTTGGTATTGGTTGCGTAAAGAAACTGTTTAACCCACAAAAAAGACTGACATAAATTAAAAAATTACACATTTTCACAAATTTTGTGACACACACAAAAAAAAAACACGGATATACGATGCCTTATGTGGCTGTGTCAGTTTTTGAGTGTATTTATCACTATAGAGGAATTTAGTTTTTAATATATTCAAATGAAATAAATTATACCTAGAAATTGAATACTGTCCTTTGAGATAAGATATTCCGGGTGAAAGCCTCTGTTCCTCACTTCCTGGTTTGAAGCACCTGTAGATGGGGATTTTTACCTGGGGGCTACCTATGTGTACCTGAGGAGTTCATTTTCAGAATAAAATTTGAAAAATCAAGTCAATCATTCAATATTACTGGTTATTGTTCAACTCATACAACTCTGGAGGCTTTAATTTTGTTGTACACAATGTCTTGAATGTATTTTAGTCAGAGAATAAGTGTTTTATTTTAAGTGACATGTCCCTATGGAAAATTAAAACAATGATTGAATCTTTTTTCTTAAAATTTTTGCTGCAAAGACATGGATTTTTAAAATAGAATACATCCTTTAAAAAACAAGAGTTCATTAAGCATAGATATTCATTGGGTTGCTATTAATGATATAAGATATCCCAGTTTTACAGGAAATGAAAGCTTGTTATAAAGTACGGTAGTTGCTGACTGGGAGTTTCATTCATTTTCACATCTGAAATAAGCATTTTGTAAAATCCAGGTCACTCGCTTGTCAGAAACACAGGCAATTATTGAATGATTATGTAATGTTCTAGGAAAAAAATGTCAGTCTATTGATTTTTGATGTCACATGACAAGCTGTGCACTAGAGTAATACGTCTTTGTTGGTTCCTAACTATAGGAATCTTGTATTATTTCACTGTCTCTTGAGTGAAATCATCTTCGCTAGCCAAGGGTTTTCGGTCCACTCTGCTCCCCATAAACCCTTGGCGGATTTCATTACGAAAACTCGGTGACAAGCTCCGTTTAATGATTAGCTGCAGCTGCGAGTAGCTGATCCAATCGCAGCGTTGTAAACATTCGCTTATAAATAAACTTTTAAAAGAAACACACGTGTGATCTTTGGTAAAACATTCGGTGCTTTTCACAAGTTGAGGCACAAGTGCTCGAGTACAATATCTCTACAAGGATGGTCTAACCAGATCATTTTAAAAACGATATATTTTACTGGATTTAACAGAGATTTACAAACTTGTCAAGGCTCGTGCGATCGTAGTATGGGAAGTAAACATGGTGAATGAAGAAGTTGCCTATCCCGTTAGTATATACATGTACGTCCCTGCTTATGGTTAGAGTTTCAATTGTTCAATGACAGGGCCGTCACTCCCCTCAAATTTGAACCGAATATCGGACCCATTCCCAATGGCAAAAAGCCTCAGATTTTCCCAATTTCAGGATAAAAATTACCAAATGCATAATTATTTACAACTTGCAGAATTGCGCAAGCTGTTTGCTTTTTGGTCAGTAGATTAGCTGTAATTGGTTAAAGCTGACTTAATTATATCATGAATGATCAAGTAATGGGGAAGACACTGATAATTATTTGAATTAAAGGGTTCTCACAACTGGACTTATCCCCTGTGGTGACCTAACAAGCCGAACTATCAGAGTCGGTTAATCAGAGACGTATATACTAACATGTCTCTGTGTTAATGTACGGGTTATACATAACCGGCTGCTGCACTGCGGGGCATGAGTGATGCATTTTAAAGTGCTCAGAAATTTACTAACGATGGTTATTATTTATTGTGATCACAGTATCATTGGTTGATATCTTGTAATTAGATAATAAGCCTTCCAAGTAAACTCTTTGATTATCAGGAAATCATTTACATGTAGATTTCGTAAATAGATCTTTTGCATTACGGCTGTAATTGGGTCACAGGGTTTTACTAATACCCGTAAATACACAAGATGTCAGTAATATACATGTATTACACAGAATTTTGCTTATAAGATATTTCAAATATTTAATCTATTAAAAAATAATAATTCCACATCATATAAATTTGGTTCCCTTTTCCAAATTTGATGTTTATCTTTTTTTTATTTGCTGTTTTTGAAGAAATTTTTTTTTTATATACGCCTGTGGGTTACCTTGATTTAAAAAATATTAAACCAACATGTATCAATCATGTGGAAAAAAAATGAAGACTTTTTATTTTCCTGACAACTGTAAAATTTCAAATCAAAAATTTAAATTTGTAAATCAACATGTATAAATAATTTTAAAAAAAAATTAAACTCTTCATAATTCTGAAAATTTCCCTATTTTTTTAGTTTGTCTTCTTTTTACTCTTTGTTAGTTCTGAGAACATCATGTGAGCTGTAAAACTTTAATTTTAAGAAGTGAACAACAGATTAAGCTATTAAATACAGAAGTCATTTTGATGATATATTAAACTATCTTAAATTTTCCCAATTTGACAAAAAATGTCGATAATTTTCCCAATGGAGAGGGACCCGGTCCCTGTACCAAATAGTGCTGTGACAGCCCTGAATGAGCTGTATTTTATTTATTTCTTTTGTCCACAATAATTACGACAACGATACCTGGTTTTATGGCTTGAATGCATTTATATATAGCGACTTTTTCACTCCTGGTACAGGTCTCTACAAACACTAGGCCTATAAATAAAACATTCCTTGCTTTCTCTAGGTAATATCTTTTTTTTTTAAATGGAGAAAAAGTATATGCCATCAATATCAAATATCATAAACTTATCATGATCAGATGGAGAATTTTGAAAAAAAAAACTATATAACTTTTCTTCCTTGCTCTTTGTTCAAAAAGAAGTCATCCATTTACCTGTACATGTATATCTATGTACCTATAACATTACACAAAGGGAAGAGTTCTATAAACCTCATAATAAATTTTTGATAAAAGAGCATTCAGAGTAAGTTTGTGTGTAAGTCACTGTATGTAATAGTGTAAAAATGTGCTGATGTATAACTTTTGTGAAAAATATTCATTTATGAAACATAACTTCGGGCTTCACAGGATTTGATCACGTGACCAACCAAGTTTATATCCCGATGAACTTTTTCACTTGCTGTTTATTTCTTAAGGTGGAATAACACATCGATCATCACAAAACACCTGACCTCAGATCGAAACAACATTTTGTTTTATTAAAAGGATTTTATCGATGGCAATACATAACTTACTCCATAGCCGAGTGGAAAAAGTAACGGGATTGTGATCTGTATATCTCGAGTTCGAATCCAGCTGGGGCTCTTGTTGTTACCTACTGAATTGAATTTTTTTAAATATTCATTTTTATCCCCAAACTGCAATTTTTTCGCTTATTTGACATATGTACAGTTTATTTATCATTATAAATTTCATAATCAAATAATTAACTGTTAATTTGAGTGTCTTTTTTCAGGTGTGTTATTCCACCTTAATTATACTTTTCCATACTTGCCAACCTCCAACATGTGAAAATCTGGTCATGACCAGATTTGGAAAGTAAAAAATCTGGTCATAGCCGTAACGACATTCACGACATATTTACCATGCGTTTCAAAGGTATATACAACAGAAATGTGTGTTAAAATGTATGTGTAATATTTTGTTGCAAAGAAGCATTGTAACTAACAGTTGCTGATTTTGAATTGTATAATACTTAATTCCTATGTTGCTATGTACTCAAAGCAATCAACAGACTAGTTAAGTTTACAAGACAGTTGGGCATTCAATTTTCAATGTTAAGTTCCAAGCGAAATTCAGTGTAATTTTTTTAACAATGCTAAAAGCTCTTTCTGAATCAGTATTACTGTTTGGCAGCACAAGAAGAGTCTTTGCTAATTTGGCAAGTATGTTAAATTTTGGCTTCTGAGTGCAAGTTTTTTTTATATTATTTTTTTTATTGTTTCTAAAAGCACATGAGTTTCTAATATCACACTTCTTCTAAATGTTACTTTTCAAAAAGCTTCGGTCATCAGATTATTTTATGACGTTACACTGTATGGTAAAAAAATCGTTTTTGGTTTTGATTCTGCTGGCCCCGATAAAGATCTCCATCTTCCTTTTGGAAGCCATCGCACTTAATGATTTAAACCCTCTGTTTGTCAAAACAACTCACGATAATAATTAAACCTAACAGTTACTTAGCTGTAATAGCCATCGGCATTGTTTACGTAAATCCAAGCTCAGCTTGGGTTCATAACTGGAAGTCCAATGCGCAACCTAATTTACGTACCAAATCCGGAAATCGGGAGATTTTCGGGTTGTTCGTGAAAAGCATGACCCGCCGGGTCATAAAAAATAATCGGGTGAAGGGTTGAAAAATCGGGTGTGACCCAACGAAATCGGGTCAGTTGGCAAGTATGCTTTTCCAGATTTTACTGTTTGTTTTCATTGCCAAGTTGTGTTCACATGCAAGTGTTTACAGCCTTATTGTTTTGTAGTAAGATTAATTAGTGATTGTGTTTATCTTTTATGATTTTCCTGTTTGTGTTTACAGGCCTTTCTGAGACTTCTGGACAACCTGAGAGTGAGTGACCCAGTCACAGAACAGGAAGTACAGGAGATCACTCAGGGTAACCCCCACCTCTATAATAAGTAACAAATTTGAAGCACCAGTTGATTAGCTTATATTTGTTATCATAGTATGTTACTGAGGTCTAAGGTATTGGGAAATCCCCTTGACTGACGACAGATTATAGCCCTAAGATTCAATTGACTACAAAGTACGTACTAGATATTCTGTACAAATTGTTCTCCAAATAATGACTGAAAGAATTGACCAATTTCTTATTCGTTCAGTTAAACTTAGAATTTACATTCCGCTGGAGTAAAAAATGTCAATTCTTTGCATTTAAATGCTTACATTTTAAAGAACTTTATATCTAAAAGAATTTCACTGTGTGCCTTTTATCAATAGACATTGAATGGATGTATTATTTCAGTTTGCAGGGGTCTTTTTGGTGTTTGTCAAATCGTGACCTCACTGGATATGAAGTTAATGGTTACCCTATGGAAAGCTATATCTAAGTAAAGTATTTATTGCAACATTAACATTTAATCCAAATGGAAATCAGAAACAAACGCAAATAAAGTATTGCAACATTGACAATATCATCCAGAAATAAATCACAAATGTAAGCATGCCAAGTAAATACAGAAAATTGATGATAAATCCTTGAAAAAGCCTGGAGTATCTCAGAATAAAGTAATTCTCTGTTAATTATAGAATTATTGATTAATTGCCAATGTTACAGTAGGAAAATAAAAGTACTGTAAAAATATATTTGATACAAAAATGCCGCAATATCAGGAAATTATGTAAAAATTGATTGAAAGAAGATATGATCTTTATTTGTAGGCATGATAGAAAATACTAATTACATAGCCTAGTAGATAAATATACTCTGTTTGTAGGCATGCAGTCAATAATAAGGCCCACATTGGTCAGCATCTGGAGGTGGGGGACATGGTAAATCACCTGTGTGGAGAAATCCAGACAGGATTCCTGTATCTCCTCCAGTTGCTTCCTCGCCTGGATCTGGAGGGACAGGTGAATGACCATTACATTTATTTCTTGGTGGTTCTATACATAGAGAATCATACATCCTCTCTTATATATCGCACCCGAGTGAGTGACCATAACATTGATAGGTGGTACTATACATCGTCTCTTATATATCACACCCGAGTGAGTGACCATAACATTGATAGGTGGTACTATACATCCTCTCTTATATATCACACCCGAGTGAGTGACCATAACATTGATAGGTGGTACTATACATCCTCTCTTATATATCACACCCGAGTGAGTGACCATAACATTGATCCCTGGTGGTTATATACATAGAGAACCATACATCCTCTCTTATATATCACACCCGAGTGAGTGACCATTACATTGATTTCTTGGTGGTTTCTATACATAGAGAATCATACATCCTCTCTTCAAAATCAGACACCAATATCAGTCAAAGAGCAAAAACTATTATATTTATTATATGCTTAGTAACACAACCAAATCCACTTACTACTACCTAGTGTGTCACAATCAGAACATTGAAATCAGATCATCTGTATTAAGGTTACATACAGATTACAAGGGGATTTGATTTGAACATATTTTATTATGTAAATATATATCATAAGGTTTAGGCAGCAAGCAATGCCTTCTCCATACAGTTCAACTAACATCAGAATTGCAAAGAATATAAAAGAAAGTGCTTTTGTCAGTGTCTAATCAATTTTGTTACATGAAATATGAACAAGATAAAGTATTGATATACATGATTCACAATAATGTTGACATACACTATAACCTTTTATTACATACTTAGAAATAAATATGGGGCGTTTATATATGCGATACAGCTGATTTTATAATACCCATATACAGCCTCCAGGACTGATACAGTTTCTGCAGGATACAGTTTCTGCAGGGCTGATACAGTTTCTGCAGGGCTGATACAGATCCATATCACATCCTATGTGGGACTCCTGGTTTTTCCCCCGACAGATTTTGTAAAAAATTTAGGTAGCGATTCATACTTTACAAAACAACCTCAGACATAATTCACATGAGGCATAGACAATGCATGTCTTCGATATGTTGCCAAAAGTGTGTGATAATTATATATTTACATTTTCCAGTGTCTTTGCCTGTGATAACACTACGTATCGATTTTGTACTATATAACCCATAACTTCAAATGACGCCAAATTGAGGCGCCAGCGGGATTTGTTTATTTATATTTAAATATTTAATCGTACAATGGCATAAAATTATGTAATTATAAGTAATAAGGAATCATTCTTTGAATATTATGAGGTGATAATTTCGGTCGGGGCGTGATCAAATCTATCATAAAGCCCTTCGGGCTTTATTGGATTTGATCACGCCCCGACTGAAATTATCACCTCATAATACTCAAAGAATGATTCCTTATTCCTTAATTCTACTAACAGAGTATTATTTGAATTTGGAATTATTTTGATTCTTGGAATTTAGGGCTTTCAAGAAAATTGCCCTTAGTTAGACTAACTTAGACAACTAACTTGGATTTTTAATTGTCTGATGAATTAAATTGACTTCAATGAACAAATCAATCAGGGATGTTGAATTCATTCCTTTAGTTTCAATTTACACAATATTCATTAGGGATATTCATGTTAGTTGACTAAGTTTGTTGAAACTAACACATCAGACAATTAAAAATCCAAGTTAGTTGTCTAAGTTAGTCTAACTAAGGGCAATTTTCTTGAAAGCCCTAAATTCCAAGAATCAAAATAATTCCAAATTCAAATAATACTCTGTTTACTACAGTTATTGCCGAGACCAAAGAGATGCCGCAGACATTATTCTCCAATATACCACGAATGTCATCAGTAAATTATCAGATCAGAAATACCTATTTGTCTCGCACTGATCATGAAAGTACAACTTCAAACTGTAAAAAGTTTTAAAACCATTGTCAATTTCACGTGTTAGTTCCAGTCAAAACAATGTGTATTGCCTCAAATGTTTATTTTTAAGAGATCAATGTGGCTGTTCCTAGCACCTCCCTAGCACATTTTCACTGCGTGTTTTTACATGAAATATATAACGTGTAGTAGTAATAATCGTATTAAATTGCCCTTAAAATATTAGGAATATGATTCAAAGATATTTTATAAATAAGTTAAGAGTATTAAAAATCTAAAGAAAAATTCTGTCGTCTGCATGTGATTCCTTTGATCGATACATACATGTATATGTAAACATTACTAACAAACCCGTTGGGGTTACACGGAACAGCCATCAAAATGACCTAGATCGTCTCTCTATAGGAGAAACGGTCTGTAGAAATACTGGGCTGTTAGTAGAATAGAAATAAAGTTCTCGATATCGTGAATGTTGCAGGATAACCTCCTCGGTCTCGAAATGTTGTTTAAAATATAAAACAACATTTCTCGACCTCGGAGGTTATTCTGCAACATTCAGGAAAACTCGTACTTTATTTCTTAAATTAATACACACTCATTTCCTGATTCCATCCTGTATAGGTGTGTTTGTTATAATATTGATAATACAAAAATGTGTAAAGTGAAGGATAACATTTGCTAAGGAACCACTGTTTAAACCAAAAAGTTGGGGTTTTTTTTTTTAAAATGAGTACATTACTTTAGCTTTTAACATTGTTTGCAGAGAATGACTTTAACAATAGGGGGTATTTAAATAATGAAATGTTTTCTTTGGTGATTCATACAGGTTATGAAAGTAGCAATCATTGCAGAAAAAATTTACATAACCCACTAATGCGGGTAAACAGGGATAAACAGGGCGATTTCAGTCTGGCTGTTTTCTATAGAGCTATGAATTAACTGTAAGTTTCCTCAAGAAATAGGGGGAATCATACTCAGTAGATGTAAATATATCATTGTAATCTGTATAAAAATCTATACATTTATATCAACGGTTTTTAGGGATTTTATATCGAAACTGATATTCCAAATGACCGATTTTCTTTTACTAGTGTAAGGTTGTTCCTACTATATCATGTATTCTCTTCTGTGTAGCAGTTTGTATGCTGTGAAATGGACCCTGTGTGAGTGACTGTTGGTATGAGTATAGAGCAGCCTGAAGGTTCCCTGTGATCTGTTGACAGATCCCCAGGATCTCCCAGGAGGTGTCTCTATCTACATCACCTATATACCGTCCCTGATCATGGTGGACTAGGACCTGTAGCTCATCTAGAGCTGCTTGTGATAATGTTGTATCAATGTGTCTGTAACACAAGAACTCTAGGAAGTGTAACATTACAAACACTGGGATAGATAATATAGGGCATCTGTTCTGTAGAGTAGACTGTTGTTCTGGCATTAGTTCACTGATATAACAGATGTTGCTGTTAAGGAAGATATCCCATGCTACAGCCTGTCTGATCTTTGTAGACCAGGACTGTCCCCCTACAGCCTCAGTATACCTCTCTCTGTCTACACGTCCCTTATATATCAGATATGGCTGTGCTAACTTGACCTTTGTCATCTCTATAACAGATAAAGCTTCCCTGTATCTAAGTGTCTTGTAATAATACATGGCAATGTACAACATGTCAGAAACATAACCAAACTTGGCTGCTAATTTCAGCATGTGACAAGACAATTTGTCTGCAATATACATCTGTCTGTTGGCACTTGTGTAAGTGTACATGTTGTGTAATTGAAATGCAGAACCCTGAAATAAGGTAGCTGTAAATCTCTGTAATGTAACAACTTGATTGTATGTCAGGGGTGATTCTACCAACTGTTCTATTGTGTGTATGGGTTTAGTAAGGCCAAATAGATCTACTGTAATAATACCACCTGTTGTGGGGGACTCCTTGACAAGTTCTACATCATAATCAACTTCAGACCTCATTATACTTTCATCTGTACAAATAGAAAGTCTAGGATTGTACAGGACATCAATGATGTAGGACCTGATAGAGGAACTCTGTAACAGACAGGCCAGACCTTTCTTGTACAATTCATGTAACTGTAGGAACAATCTGTTTTGTGCTGAGCCATGAACCTTTATCAGAAACAGATTGTTTTGTGGGATGAAAAAGTTTGGACAAACCCCCTGATACACCCATCTAATGAGGAGTTTAAAGCAGACCCAGAAACCGGCCAGGAGATTTTGTGGACACCAGTGAGGTAGTGTGTTTTGTTGAATTGCCCAGAAAACTGTTGTCTTCATGTGATAGGAACACAACAGTTTATTGGTTTCTTCTGATTGTTGATTCATTACTTCTTTTAAAAAAAGTTTTAACAACCCATAAGTCAAAAACTGACAGTGGTTCATTGATGAAACAAGTTTATATTCTGCCTGAGAGAAAGAAATTCTCCATTCTTCATTTCCATGGGGTCCTAATGGGTGTCCTATTGCTACAAAGTGACATCCATTTCTGACAATGTCATTGACAACTTCAGGATCAGGCCATGAATGACATCTGTCTATCCATGAGGAGGCAGACGGAGGCCAAAAGTTACAAACAAAACAGTGGGCAGTGTCATATTCTAGTATTCCTCCCATAACACCACTACCACAGGGACCATGTACAGTAGAATTAGGTTGAACTATTGAACAAGTTAACTGTCTGTATATAGAACTAGATATATAGACTCTGTCATTCATTCTGACACATGCTGATTGGACTTCTCTGTATCTTGTTCGTGTCAGTAACTGAAGTAATGTGAATCCTGGTGGACTCCCAGAACTGTCAGAGAGAATCAATGCTGTATGGGCTGTGTTGTAATACTCAGACTGAGACATGTCCATGATCACTCGGAGGTTGTTTGGCCAGTACATCAAGTCCGCATCTGATCCCTCCAGTCGGAATCCTTCTCTCATACTTCCACTCAACGTCTCAATGATCCACTCATTAGATAACACTCGTCTAATTACCATCTCCCTGATGTCCTGTGTCTCCCTCCTCATAGCCACCTGTTGTGAGGTCCCCACTATCTCACACAGTCCCACAAACACCGACTCTGACATGTGCTGCAGTCCCTCACATCTGTCATTATTGAAATGTATATATTTTAAACTTATGTTGTTCTACCCTCATTATATGCAATATTTTAAGGGTTTTTATTATTAAAAAAACTTTATTTACTTTACCATAGAGAGGTATGCTTTTAACCAATATATAAATAAATATATATATATATATATATATATATATATATATATATATATATATATATATATATATATATATATATATATAAAATCCAAAATGAGTAAAGTTAATCCACACAAGTAATAAATAATAAAAAAATAACAGAAAGCCGATTCAAAACTCTACCAGTTTCATTGATATCTTCAGGAGTTTTGAGCAATCACCATAGATACATAGGTACATACATTTCAAATGATCATTGTGACGTCATAAAACATCAAGTATATATATATATATATTATTTTCATAATACCACATACACATGCATGTATTTAAGTTTTTCTGTCACATGTTTTGTTGAACTAATGAAATAAGATACATTTACTAATTCAGTTAAAAAACCTCATCTATAAACAATAGGTTTAAAGATTTTATATTTTGGATTTGTTTGTGGGATGATAACTGGAAATACATAGATTATTTCAGAGATAAATTTGATAAAACAGGATCCATATATGATAATAATCTTTTTCAGCCTTTTAATCACAGCTTTGTTTCATTTGTCGGAAACTCATTGAATAAAACTCGATTTTTTACTGGGATCTCTGCTTTGTTAGATATACATGACAGCAATAATGCAATATATTTATTATTTTCAGTAAAACTTGCTAAAACTGTTCATTTTAAGGGGGATTACCATGTGTATTAACCACAATAAGTTCAGAGTAAGGTATTGACATCAATTATATGATTAGTTTTGTGTTGGTTTATACATGCTGTCCATGACACCAAACAGCTTAAATAATGGAAAATTATTATTTATAAAATAGAAAACATTGGATATATACTTGTTCATGAAATCATACAAACTAGAAAAGTGTTTTGTCAGTCAGATTAAGGTACATGCCTCTACAATAGCGCAAAGCTCAGAGAAATACCGTAAATCTGGAAATTTTTACATCGATTAATTTTTGCAAATCCGAGTCATAAAGCTATAGATTAATTTTTACGTTTTAAATTTTTGCAAATTGTCATCGGCGCTAAAAATAAAAAGGACTCAAATATGAAATGTCACACATTGACATGCACAATGTTATCTTACCTTCAGATATCGTATATTACCGCGGCCTATAATTTTCTCACGAATCGTATAAGTTGAGCTAGTTTTAATAGTTGATAGTTTGTTTACCAACTTCATGTCTGCAAATAACATCTTGTTTATATTACCGATATATTCATTAGCAATGCTAAATAACAGCAGCAAATGCAACAAAGCTACCTAACGGGGTACATGTATCTTGATACGGATTTATAGCAAGATAATTATCCGAATTAGCAGTTCACACCTTGACACGCAACGGTTTGTGTACACTACACAAGTATCGGAAGGTCACGTGTCAAACACAGGTGATGTTTTCCTGTGTCGAGCGAGCGAGAATGAGAGGAAAATAGCGGCATTTAGTGAGAAATTCAAAATACTGAGGTACAAATTTTCATATTCCGTAAATTTTGGTGTCCCGCCGGTACACCGTGAATGGGGTAAAAAACACGGTACATTCTGCGTACCGCCGGTACATATCACATGTATGAATAAATCACACATGCATGCAGTGTCATCAGTATACATTTAAGATAGACATAATGCTGCCAGTCAATCGAAGATATCGATTGTGAGTGAAGCCCTTTTCCACACTCGGGTTATAGGGGGTAATTACCTGGTTATATAAACAGGTTTTTTAAATGACTACTACTTACGGACACTTGTTCATATAGTAAGAAAAAGATACCAGCCTTCGGCAAAATTTTTATTTACTTTTTTTTTTTTATTGTTGATTAATTTTTAGGAAAAAAAATTTTGCGAATGGAGGGCCCGCACAAATTTGCTAAAAATTTATCTACAGTAAAAATTTCCAGATTTACGGTATAACAACCAATTGAGGGACCCGAATGTCAAGTGACATCAGAAGGAAATTTTATGTATGGCACCTTTTCCCTGAGTGATCTTTTTAATGAATGTTACTGCCAACTTCATGTGATATTAAATGGGATTTTTTTAATAAAAGTTTTATGCATATAATAAAGTTTATTTCACTGAACATGACTCTCAATGAGTGGTTCTCATATCTCTCTGACTTTTGTGGAGATATGTATTTAAATCATATTGGGGTTTTTTAGCTCACCTGAGCTGAAAGCTCAAGTGAGCTTTTCTGATCAAAATTTGTCCGTTGTCTGTCGTCGTTGGCGTCGGCGTTGGCGTTGTAAACTTTTCACATTTTCATCTTCTTCTCCAGAACCACTGGGCAGATTTCAACCAAACTTGGCACAAAGCATAACTGGGTGAAGGGGATTCAAGTTTGTTCAAATGAAGGGTCACGCCCTCTTTAAAGGGGAGATAATTTAGAATTATTAAAAAATTGTAGGTATTTTTCAAATATCTTCTTCTCAAAAACTATTAGGCCAGAAAAGCTGTAACTTGTATGGAAGCATCCTCAGGTAGTGTAGATTCAAGTTTGTTCAAATCATGGTCCCCGGGGTTAGGGTGGGGCCACAATGGGGGTATGAATTTTTACATAGAAATATATAGAGAAAATCTTAAAAAATCTTCTTCTCAAAAACTATTAGGCCAGAAAAGCTCAAATTGGAGTGGAAGCATTCTCAGATAGTGAAGATTCAAGTTTGTTTCAATCATGCTCCCCGGGGTAAGGATGGGGGCCCCAATGGGGGGGGATGAATTTTTACATAGGAATATATAGAGAAAATCTTTAAAAATCTTCTTCTAATAAACTAGTAGGCCAGGAAAGCTGTAACTTGTATGGAAGCATCCTCAGGTAGTGAAGATTCAAATTTGTTCAAATCATGGTCCCCGGGGGTAGGGTGGGGCCACAATGGGGGGATGAATTTTTACATAGGAATATATAGAGAAAATCTTTAAAAATCTTCTTCTCAAAAACTATTAGGCCAGAAAAGCTCAAATTGGAGTGGAAGCATTCTCAGATAGTGAAGATTCAAGTTTGTTCCAATCATGGTCCCCGGGGTTAGGATTGGGCCCCAATGGGGGGGGAATGAATTTTTACAAAGGAATATATAGAGAAAATCTTAGAAAATCTTGTTCTCAAAAAGTATTAGGCCAGGAAAGCTGTAACTTGTATGGAAGCATCCTCAGGTAGTGTAGATTCAAGTTTGTTCAAATCATGGTCACCGGGGGTAGGGTGGGGCCACAATGGGGGGATGAATTTTTACATAGGAATATATAGAGAAAATCTTTTAAAATCTTCTTCTCAAAAACTATTAGGCCAGGAAAGCTCAAATTGGGAGTGGAAGCATTCTCAGATAGTGAAGATTCAAGTTTGTTTCAATCATGCTCCCCGGGGTAGGATGGGGGCCCCAATGGGGGGATGAATTTTTACATAGGAATATATAGAGAAAATCTTTAAAAATCTTGTTCTCAAAAAGTATTAGGCCAGGAAAGCTGTAACTTGTGTGGATGCATCCTAAGGTAGTGTAGATTCAAGTTTGTTCAAATCATGGTCCCCGGAAGTAGGGTGGGGCCACAAGGGGGGGGGTGAATTTTTACATAGGAATATATAGAGAAAATCTTTTTAAAAAAATCTTCTCAAAAATGCTCCAATATGAGTGGAAGCATCCTCAGATAGTGCAGATTCAGGTTTGTTTAAATCATGGTCCCCTGGGATAGGGTGGGGCCACAAAGTTGGGGGGGGGTATATAGGAATAGAGAAAAATCTTCTTACAGATACAACAAAAGGGCTTGGTATTTACCATAAAAATATGTGGATAAAAATCGGCAGATATTTTAAATTTTTTTAGCAAGATCTACCATACTTAGTTGTCAAGATATTTTGATTTTGTTACTGTTATGATAATTTGATCAGAGTTAAGGCTATTGTTGCTCAGGTGAGCGATGTGGCCCCTGGGCCTCTTGTTTCTAATTAACTTTTGAATGGTTTTGTACAATAAGTCTTTAAATCAACAAGGATACTAACTAGTCAATATTAAAGCCAGATTGGACAGAAGTTAACATTGTTCTTAGCATCCTTTCAACAAGATTAATTATAAAAGTTCCAAAATACATTGTGTCCCTATAATTTTAACATACCGGGTAAACTAAATTTAAATACAGGTTTAACTGAAGTTTCTTTTGAGGGAGCTGAGCTTATTGGTCTTTAGAAGATGAAGTCGATAGTTTTAAAAACGTCAGTGATAAAAGAAAATTGTTGGTGTGTATCTTAATTTAAAACCAAATTAGATGATTGATTTTTACTTACATTTTTGGTGGAAAGGGCTCCATTTTGTAAACTAAACATGTGGAAATTACAAAGCTATTTTTAGATGTCGAAATTTTCTGAGCAATGTACTTTCATTTTGTTTTGAATGTTAACTCCATTGATCTGATCTGTTACACATTTTCTTTTTTGCGTAAATAAATAAAAAATGAGTAGACACTTGTAATATAAATGTAATGCTTTATTATTTTTGCACTGTCTGCTGTACATTGAACATTTGTTTTAACTTTTAAGCTGTTTAAGATACTCTTTCTGGCCGGGCTTTGCTAAAAGTCCTGGCTGAAGGCAGGTGAATCACCAATGTTACTAGTAAAAATAACACAATTACAAAATTAAAAAAATAAATAAATAAACAAGGTCAAAGTAGAATTTCTGCTGTACCAGATAGTTACTTTTTATACCTTAATTGAGGCTTTTGCTCGGAAATAAAAACTATCTTTCATGTCAAGTCTTAAAGATTGTATATATTTGATACATACGCTATTTACGTGAAATTGAATATAGATGAGCTTCTTTACATATCGCAACTATTAATATAATGGTTTAAAGTATCATTTAAATTTTTTTTTTTTTTTACATATCTTTGATTTTGAGGGTGCAAAAGAAATGTATTAGTGAAACAAGGACATTGATATCCCAATAAATTTTATAGGTGTTATCCCAAGGAGATGGAAAAGGATTCCAGAAATCCCTCAAGATTTTGGGATTTCAGATGAAGATATTGGTCATGTTGGTTCGGGAATTCTCTGACCTCATCGACAGTTGTGAACAACAGGTGTACAATTTACTCCTCACATTACACAGGTAGGACATGCTTTGATTGTAAATCTTTGCCAAGTTTTCATTATAAATGACTATTTCTTTCTCCCAGTCTAGTTATATTAAAAATTGACCAGGTAAGACATTGTATATTTATAAAGAAAATTAAATGCAATGTTGTTTAATTCAAGACTTTAATTCATTGATTTGTCTATTTAATTCTTCAATTGCTAACCAGCAACCTTAAAATTGTAGCACAAATCAAACTCTAATATTTGACTTGTCAGGGTTAAACAGGTAAGTTCAGGTAACAGTAAGTAATCATACTGTTATCTTGTCACTGTAAACATGTAGCCCTAACTTATGTCACACTGTAATTGGGTCAAACTGTAAGCTGGTCCATACTGTAAGCTGAATGGACTGAAAATAGATCAGACTGTAAGTTGGTCATTTAGTAAGCTAGCCATACTGTAAGTTGGTTATACTGTAAACTGGTCAGACAGAAAACGATTCATACTGTTAGCAGGTCATACTGTAAGTTTATTATAGGGTAAGCTGGACAGACTGTTAGGTAGTCCTACTGTTAGTTGGTCAAATTGAAAATGGGTCATTCTTTAAGCTGGTCAGGCTAAACTTGTAAAACTATAAGCTAGTCAAACTGTAAGCTGGTCTGACTGAAAATGGGTCCTTCTGTAAGCTGGTCAGACTGTATGCGGATCAGACTAAAATAATTATTACTGTAAGCAAGTCATACTGTGAGTTGGTTATCCTGTAAGTTGTTCTGACTAAAATCTGGTCAGATTGAAAATAGGTCAGACTGTAAGCTGGTCTAACTGAAAATTGGTCAAACTGGAAGTTGACCAGACTGAAAATGGGTTATACTGTAAGTTGGTCAGACTGTAAGCAGGTCAAAGTGTTAGCTTATCCAACTAAAAATGGGGTCAGACTGTAAGCTGTTCAGACTGTAAGTTGGTCAGACTATAAGCTGGTCAGACTGAAAATAGTTTTAACTATGAACAGGTCATACTGTAAGTTGGTTATTCTTTAAGCTGGTCAGATTGAAAATTGGTCATACTGTCACTGCAAATAAGCCGCTTGATAAGCAGTTACTATGTTACTATGACCTGTAATCCACAAGGATCTAAATTTTCAGTCTAATGGGTGGGACTCTTCCTCATGTTATGTAAATATTGTATTACAATCTGCTTCCACCTTGTATATAGTTTACCTGTAATGTATTACAGATTTCTTCCACCGAGTTTATCTGCCCAGCAGATTGACCAAAAACATCTTTTTGAAATTCAGCAACATCTATCCAATGCTACTGATGTCCTAATAAAGGCCTTCCTACCAAACAAAGTGTTCATTGAAACCTTGACTGGCAGTGAGAAAGGTTTGTCTGAAAGGTCTTAGTGCTCATTAAAATAGTCATCCACATGTAAATTTTTTTTCTGGTGAGAATGTTTGCATTTAAACAGAAATGTACCCTACAAATTCTGGTTGTAAAAAAGGATTGTCATCATTATTTTGCTGAAAAACAAAATCTGCTCCTATATGTAATTGTGAATTGTTTACATAATTATTTTGTAAAATTTTTAGAGAAAGAAAACATACATAATAATGACATAATTGTACCAATGCACCTACTTTTACATTTTAATATGGTGATGTAATTTATTACAGTGGGAGCTGTGAGAGATGAGGACAGTTTTCCTGACTTACAGATTTTACTCAGAGTCTTGGATTACTTGCCTCAGATGGAAGGTAATTGAAAAAGATTTGTAAAATTCACTCCCTTTTATTATTTTAATATTATTTTTTAAAAACAAAAGGACATATGGTGACAACATGAGTTACAGAGTTATCCCTCTTGTATTTACCATAAACATTTTTTAAAACATCAGTAAACTTCAATGAATATATGTTATAAATTTAAATGTAAAAAAAGATACAAAAATTTTATATATACATTTCAACTATCAAAATTAGCAATGACATTTTCTTACAGTTTCATTTATATTTTTAAAAGTGCTGATATTGCTTTTATTTAATAAAAAGCTTAAAACAGAGTTTTTATGCATTTTTTCATTGACTTTGCAGACAGAATACAGCAGTTGTGGGTGGATCCTTGCTTGAACCCCGAAGACCTGGAGAGACTCAGTGTGATAGAAGTGGTGTTCAGAACCACAGCTAGATGTAAGCTTATCTCTGTCCTATATTGTTGATTCAGTGTTATAGAAATGGTGTTCAGAACCACAGCTAGATGTAAGCTTATCTCTGTGCTATATTATTGTATCAGTGTTATAGAGGTGATGTTCAGAACCACAGCTAGATGTAAGCTTATCTCTGTCCTATATTGTTGATTCAGTGTTATAGAAATGGTGTTCAGAACCACAGCTAGATGTAAGCTTATCTCTGTGCTATATTATTGTATCAGTGTTATAGAGGGGGTGTTCAGAACCACAGCAAGATGTAAGCTTATCTCTGTCCTATGTTGTTGATTCAGTGTTATAGAGGTGTGTTCAGAACCACAGCTAGATGTAAGCTTATCTCTGTCCTATGTTGTTGATTCAGTGTTATAGAGGGGGTGTTCAGAATCACAGCTAGATATAAGCTTATCTCTGTCCTATGTTGTTGATTCAGTGTTATAGAGGTGATGTTCAGAACCACAGCTAGATGTAAGCTTATCTCTGTCCTATATTGTTGATTCAGTGTTATAGAAATGGTGTTCAGAACCACAGCTAGATGTAAGCTTATCTCTCTCCTATGTTGTTGACTCAGTGTTATAGAAATGGTGTTCAGAACCACAGCTAGATGTAAGCTTATCTCTGTCCTATGTTGTTGATTCAGTGTTATAGAGGTGTGTTTAGAATCACAGCTAGATGTAAGCTTATCTCTGTCCTATGTTGTTGTATCAGTGTTATAGAGGAGGTGTTCAGAATCACAGCTAGATGTAAGCTTATCTCTGTCCTATGTTGTTGTATCAGTGTTATAGAGGTGATGTTCAGAACCACAGCTAGATGTAAGCTTATCTCTGTCCTATGTTGTTCAATCAGTGTGTTTGAGGTGGTGTTTAGAACCACAGCTGGATTAAATATTAATATTGTAGTATGTTGGAATATGGAACATTTTGCTTTCTTTACTGTTTCTTCAACTTGCAGATTGGCCAAGGCACCAGAGGGTTCCTATTTAATTAATATTATTCTGCTAATGTATCAGATTTGAAGGTGTTTCACTTTGAATGTATTGAAATTATATTGTATATTTTTCACATTTAATGTATTTTTCATCAGGTTCAGTAGAGATGAGTTTACCCTTGTACATCACGGATCATAGTTTGACAGGAAAACATGAGAAGTAAGTTTAAATCAAAATGTATCTTTCTCAATATTTATATACCAAAAGTCAAAATATTCTTTGAAACTTGCAAAATTGATCCAAATATTACAGGGGAACCTGAGAAATATAATTGTTTTAAATCTAGAAATTTAATGCCTCTTTATATTTAAATAAGATAATTAAGGTTAAATTTTCATGAAAAACTTAATTATCTATGAAAGAAATTAATGAATGTTTCCTGACCTAACAATGTTTCCAAATTGATGAAACATCACGTACCTACCTGTTTTAGGAGTATGACATTGTACGAGAATTGCTGTACCAGATTGTGTGGATTTCTGGGAAGCCTGACAACTAAACTGTTCCACAAAGCCGTGAGTTAAATCACGCTGTATGGTAAAAAGAAATAATCTTTGGAATTTTAATAAAACAACATATTTTTTTGCTTTGAAATACTTTATTATTGTAATTTTTTTTTTTGGGGGGGGGGAGTTTAAATTAAAGACTTTAGCAATGTTAAACTTGTACAAAATCCCCACAAACATTTACATGTACCACAGGAAGAAGTTCTCCTGGAGAATGTTCTGTCACATGACTTCTGGTGTCGTCTGCTAGCTGAGGACGTCTGGTGCTTCCTTGTCAGGTCTGTTTATGAGGACTTCATTTATAGAAAGTGGTGTAGCAGTTAATTTAAAGATTGTGTTGCTGTTGGTGAATGCTCAGAATTTTGATCTAATAAATCCTAACCTTGTGCAAAGTTAAAGTAAGTTATCCCAAACAACATCATGTATTAGTCTGTTTGATCGTAACATTATTCTACATGTATCTACTTGCAAAATTAATATAGATCTATTGTCTACTGTTATTAAATTGAGATGAATTTATAGCTACCTTTATTACATTGATATCAGTTATGTGGTTGAAGTTATAGCTACTTTTACTACATTGATATCAGTTATGTGGTTGGATTACAGATACGGATCAGCTGACTTGTGCAGGGATCAGGTGAACTTTCTAGTGGAACTGATGAAACAGTCACCTCCAGCATTCCAACCTTCATCCCCGCTCCTCTCACTGACTGTCCGCTTGACCAAGTGTCTTGCTCCGGAGCATCAGGTATTTAGCTGAAACTAATTGAATACACGGAAGACTTTAAAGAATAAATGACTAATATTAAAAAGTTTTATTACAATGTGATCCATTTTACAGTAGCATCATATGCATGTGCTTAAATGTTGAAATTAGATTTCACAAAAAATTGAGTCAGATTTGTGTAAATGTTGTCTTGGTTTGTGGCAAACCAAAGCCAAAGTGCACAATCCACATCCACACCCATCTAGGAATAGTGCACAATCCACACCCATCTAGGAATAGTGCACAATCCACAGCCATCTAGGAATAGTGCACAATCCACACCCATCTAGGAATAGTTGAATAAGGAATTATGGTGAAGCTCAATAGATGATGCAAGGAAACTATAGTAGTTGAAGATTGATCCTTTATATGACTTTTAAGATCCCATAGTTTCTACATGGTGTTCTTAATGGTAAATTACTTTACGTTCATAGCGGTCTGTAGTAGGATTCAAACATGTTTTTCAAATATAACATGATTGCCCATAAGAACATGTATTCCACTTTAGAATACCTTATTTGAAATGGCAGCATTGAGTGGGAGAAAGCTAAACAAAGTCTCCAGTTTGTGGCTTGAGTCAGTGTCGATTTCTAGACACCCACTCTACTTAATCTGTATCAACATGACATTTTGTTAATTCAAGTGCTAAAAAGAAAGAGGAGAAAAAAAACAAGTAATGCTACATTGGCCATCTAGTGAACTGAACTCTAAGCAAGTAGATATTGACCTGGAGTTGTGTTGACTGGTTTCAGGTCGAGCTGACACAGAGACTGGGGGCCTCTGATGACCTCAGGGTCCTAGCCAGCTGTGTGCAGGGATTCTCTGACCCCAGCCTCTGCCAGGGTGTCATCCACTCCGTGTCAGAAAGCTGTTCCCGAATTCTACGGGAAATAACGACCACAGAGGAATACACACAGGGAGATCTACACAGACTGGTATGGGTAAATTGTGTATCCACAGAGATAGGGACATAGGGGGAATGTTCACAAAAATCTAATTCTTAGCAAGCAATTATAAAAGAGATATGAATATTTTATGCTTCTACCAAAAATAAATTATGGTTTGACACTCATTTATTTCTGCATTACTTGGTTTTTAGCTCACCTGAGCTGAAAGTTCAAGTGAGCTTTTCTGATCAAAATTTGTCCGTTGTCTGTCGTCGTTGTCGTTGGTGTTGTAAAAAAAATTGTAAACTTTTCACATTTTCATCTTCTTCTCCAGAACCACTGGGCAGATTTCAAGCAAACTTGGCACAAAGCATCACTGGGTGAAGGGGATTCAAGTTTGTTCAAATGAAGGGCCACGCCCTCTTTCAAGGGGAGATAATTTAGAATATTGAAAATTTGTTGGTATTTTCAAAAATCTTCTTCTCAAAAACTATTAGGCCAGAAAAGCTGTAACTTGTATGGGAGCATCCTCAGGTAGTGTAGATTCAAGTTTGTTCAAATCATGGTCCCCGGGGGTAGGGTGGGGCCACAATGGGGGGATGAATTTTTACATAAGAATGTATAGAGAAAATCTTTAAAAATCTTCTACTCAAAAACTAATCGGCCAGAAAAGCTTAAACTTGTGTGGAGGCATCCTCAGGTAGTGTAGATTCAAGTTTGTTCAAATCATGGTCCCCAGGGGTAGGGTGGGGACACAATGGGGGGATGAATTTTTACAAAGGAATATATAGAAAAAATCTTTAAAAATCTGCTTCTCAAAAACTATTTGGCCAGAAAAGCTGTAACTTGTATGGAAGCATCCTCAGATAGTCTAGATTCAAGTTTGTTCAAATCATGGTCCCCAGGGGTAGTTGTTCAAATCATGGTCCCCAGGGGTAGGGTGGGGGCACAATAGGGGGATGGATTTTTACATAAGAATGTATAGAGAAAATCTTTAAAACTCTTCTACTCAAAAACCAATCCGTCAGAAAAGCTTAAACTTGTGTGGAGGCATCCTCAGGTAGTGTAGATTCAAGTTTGTTCAAATCATGGTCCCCAGGGGTAAGGTGGGGACACAATGGGGGGATGAATTTTTACAAAGGAATATATAGAGAAAATCTTTAAAAATCTTCTTCTCAAAAACTATTAGGCCAGGAAAGCTCAAATTGGAGTGGAGGCATCCTCAGATAGTGTAGATTCAAGTTTGTTCAAATCATGGTCCCCGGGGTAGGATGGGGCCACAATGGGGGGGATGAATTTTTACATAGGAATATATAGAGAAAATCTTTAAAAATATTCCGGGAAAGTTTTCAGTCCAAAAAACAGTAACTTGTATGAAAGCACTGGTTGTGCAGATTAAAGTTTGATCAAACCAGATTCCCTAGAGAAAAGTGGGGGGGGGGGGGGGGGGGGGGGTTATATAGGAATAGAAAAAAATCTTCTTACAGGAACAACAACAAAAGGGGCATAGTATTTACCATAAAAATATGTGGATAAAAATTGGCAGATTTTTAAAAAAAAAATTGAGCAAGATCTACTGTACTTAGTTGTTGAGATATTTTGATTTTGATACTGTAATGCTAATTTGATCAAAGTTAAGGCTATTGTTGCTCAGGTGAGCGATATGGCCCCTGGGCCTCTTGTTTCTCTGATCCTTCTTGAAGATAATTGATAGTTTACATGTACATTTACAAAAGATGACAGGACTTTCTGTAGCTTGCTTTCATTTTTACATGACCTTCAGTTCCTGTGCTTGTCCTGCTTCTGTGAGCTGCTTGGTCAGAACGACACGATCCCATTGGCTGTCCAGCCCCATGTGACCTCCTCTATCACTGACACCATTGGTCGGCTGTGGAAGGGGATTGTGGAGTCTGATTGGCTGAACGCATCACTTTCTGTGCTGTGTCTGGGGAAGTTAATTCTATTGAGCTCATATCTGCTGCTTTCTCTTGAGAATGATGTCCTGGACAAGGTTAGTCAATTGTATTTAAAGTACATTGAAGTTTCTCTATTTAATTTTGAGTGTTTTCACATGCTACAAATATTCCCCAGGTTTCTAAATATTTTTGCAGTGTGTCTTTTAATTTTGAATTTTTAACCAGTATTTTTTTACTTAAAATATATTTACAATGTAGCTGTCATATTTTAATCCATATATTTATAAGACGATTTAGTGTGCAGGATTTCTGTAATACGCTTTCAGATTTTAATAGGAATAAGTTCCTGCCTCCAACAAGACAGCTCTCTTCATCTACAGCTGACCGTTGTATTCTTTCTGAGGTCATTTGGAAAAGTCAGACTGCCAGCATCATCTAAGGTTTGCTTTAAAATCAAAGAAATAATGTAGCTGGATGAGTTTAAGAATATGTGTATTGTATTTCTTGTGATGTTTATATAATTACTTTCTGTTCTTAAATAATCAACAGCAACCTGAAATGTTGAAAAGATTATCTGAACTCTTTGTGACAATCTTGACCTCATGTGACCTATTTATTCACCATCATGGGTTGTCTGCCTTCACCAAGTTTGCAGAAGAGACCCTGCATGAAGCCGTGGTTCCCAGTTGTATAGAGGATCAGCCTGGGCTTCAGGACTATGTGGTGCAGTTTATTAACAAGGTAGTCATTTTATTGAAATGTAAACAGAGTACCAATATAGTTATTGACTTGTTAACTTTGATGAAGATGAGAATTGTTTACCCTTCAGAATCCTTACACCTCCTCAGGTGAGTTGAGTAGATTGGATTTCCTGAGGAGCGAGCCTCCATGTAGGATAGGTGTGGACACAAACTCTGACTCCGTCAGTGACCACCAGAGTGAGGTGAGTCCACTCACTCTCTCTCTCTCTCTCTCTCTCTCTCTGATCATCTAATTACATATTGTATGATTATGCTGTTTCCCAACTATTTTTCTTTAGTCCAATTCGCTTTTTACAGAATTTTTCCTTACATGTACATATGATTGATTTGTAATTAGGGCTGTCACGGTTCCAAAAATTTTCGGGTCGGGTCGGGTCATAAAATTTTCGGTTCGGTTTCGGTTTTTTCGGTTCGGGTCAACTTTCAAATCAAAATAATTCTTTGTAACTCTAAAAGTTTATTTTTAGTATTTCTTCACTCTTAAATATCAACAATCTTCAACACAATAACTAGTTTCCTGATTAGAAATTCAAAGACATTTGATGATTTTAAATTAAATTTAAAAAAAACTATATTAATTCATAGAATAATTTCACCACAGATAACTTACTTAACATTTTTAAAGCCTTATGTACTACAAAGGATTATTTGAAAAAAAAATCATTGTAAACTTCTGTTTTCATTATGAAGTTCCTTTCTTGATTAACCTGTGGCCGATTTTTCAATACACGTCTTTCGTTTTAAGATATATCTTGATGATTATTTTAATAATTGGTTACAGGAAATATGTTAACAAAGTAAGTATTAGTTATGATTTGAAACGAGTAAAGTCTAATGATATGTTCGTATATTTTTAAGTTGCAGGTAATGCACACCGTGTGTTCTGTTTTCTGTAACCACGCAGATTTCCCCACATTATTTTGCATGGATTTGACTTCTGGCTTTCCTAATTCAATCTCATTATTATTAAATCCAGAAAATCCATTTCTATTAGGGCCTAACAAATATTGACAACATGCTCGATGTCCGAATCGTAAGCCGCCATCTTTGTTTATTGAACTAGTATTCCTCCTTTCTACACAGGTAAATGACGTGATACTTTTATTTAGGATGAGTGAATAATCATCGGTATACATGGCTAGTTGTATACATGTCAATGTTTATAAAAAACAAAAAGTCCACACTACTGAGCCTTTCAATTTCGACGCCATTTTTCATAGAATACGGATTCTAATACACAAATCGGAACCGAACCGAAATCCGGAAAAACAGAACCGAAACCGAACCGAACAAATTGTTCCGCGGTTCTCGGTTATTTCGGGTACCCGTGACAGCCCTACTTGTAATGCTGTACCCTTTGATAATCAGAAAATCTGGTGTTTACAGCCCTGTAGTGTGTGTGTGTGTGTGTGTGTATGTATATATATATATATATATATATATATATATATATATATATATATATATGTTTGGCCTGTTATGCTATACCCTTTGATTATCAGTAAATCTTGTGTTTACAGCCCAGCAGTAAGAGACCACGACTGATGTTAAATGTCAGTCATCATCAGGTGTCTCAACAGGTAACAGCTCAATGTAGAAAGCAAACTTAAATTGATGATTATGCAAAGAACTAGATGAATGTTCAAATTCAAAATGCATTGTTATAAGATTGTACAGTTGAATTTCAATGCCTCAACCATTGATTACCATGGATATGTTGTGTAGCCCCAACCACCATATCAATATGTGTATTTTAACCTCTGTACTTTGAATCTTTGGTTATTTTAATTTTTTTCTTGGTCATCGAACTCAAGAAACGTAGTTTGACTGAACATAATTTCCTGGGCATTGGGATTTTTATAATCCTGCTCCGAAGGAGAAGGGGGTATACTGTTTTACCCTTGTGTATCTGTCTGTCCATCTGTCTGTCCGTCTGTAACAAAAATTTCTGTCGCATTTTTCTCAGCAACTATTTATCGCAGATGCTTGAAATTTTAACACACTATTTGTTTAGGCATCCCATATGATGGGATATATTTTTGTACCAATCGGATGTCAAATTCCTGTTAAATGACGACTTTGATTATTTTTAGCCAAAATTTTCAAACAAATTTTCGTCAAAGATTTCTCAGCAACTATTTATCGCAGATGTTTAAAATTTAAACACACTCTTTGTTGAGGCATGCCATATCATGGGATATATTTTTTTACCAATCGGACGTCAACTTCCTGTAAAATGTCGGCTATGCTTATTTTGCATATTCACATCAGAGCGGGGGTATCACTAGTGAGCATTGGCTCACAGATATCTTGTTTTAATTTCTATTATTAACTGTCAAATCTGATGCCTTCTTATTCAAATGACCTAAAGATAACCGGCTGGTTTTTGTTTTATCCAGCTGAAGTCTTCAGTAGATGAGTTGTTGAGAGTGTTACGAGAGACTTTGTCTGACCTAGAAACCTTCACTAAATCTAAGGACACCGACATGACTCCACAAACCTGGAACAACCTGGAACATATCCAGACAAAGATCATGGATATCATGAAAGAGAAACGGTGATCTATAGTCATTAATGAGGAACACCCTTCATCTAGACTAAGCTTACATATAGCAAGAAGGAGACAGGAATAAACAAGCCTAAAAAGAGGACTATATTTTGTAAAATGTGGAACAACCTGGAACATATCAAAAGTATGGATTATGTATGTAAGATAAAGAAACTGGTGTAGTATATTTATTTACATGGAACAAGATTCAGATTAATACTACAGTCAATGCTTCGTGATCAGGAATGGACAAACATTTCATGTTTTATATTTTTTACATATATCACACTGAAATATATCCACGTTTGAATATCTTGAAGCAATAAGATGACGGACGTTTTGTGTCATTATCAATGAGTCAAATATGATGTGTGATTTTACATTATCCTGTATAATTTGTTATTACATTTTTATTGATTGAAATTTATTTTATTTGTTTTTGAAATGAATAATAAAATGTTATTCACACAATCTTTCATAATTCGATCATGTTTGTATATTTTTGACTACTTGTATATATATATAAAGTGTTTATGAGCACTTAACGGACCAAGAGAAATTCTTTAACGAGCTATATAGCATAAAAAAAAATACTGATAAACGTATATTGCATGTTTTATTCAGTTCAGTTAATTGACATCACCATGTTGGCATACAGTCAAGATGAAATCAAATGACAGACAAAAGAATATTATAAGATAAAAGCTATGGCATGCAAGACAGTTTTACACAATTCTTTATAGTCCCTGGAACTGTTTTTACTTTTAACAAATTATTTAATTTACTGGAAATGAATTAAATTGTAGTAGTTTTATAAACAGTGATGAATACTAGGATGAGGACACAACTGGGACGTTTGTATATACTATGAAATTTTGTTCTCCTTGTTTAACTCCTTAGATAATAAATCTTTTCTTGGCCAATTTTGATTAATATATACAACAAGAAATTATATTAGGTGATATGCATTACAAGACTGCATGTATTATAACTTCATGGAAGTTACACAAATCGCACTGTAAAAAGGGTTTACATTAATAATATATATTAATAAAGTATGTACGTACATACATATACATGTATACATCCATACATTTTACATAACTTGGGTTTGCAGGGGAGGGATAAAACCTTTCTCACAGTTTTTGTAACAGATGACAAACTGGCTAAAACAAACACTAAAACTAGAACCATTTAAAGGTGGTTGGGGACAATTCCATGTTGTGACGTACTACCTATCGAAATAAACAATAAAATCAAATATAAATGTATATCTTTTTTCCAAATTTCTTGCATAACAGCGCAGCGCAATGGGTTAATTAATTTCAGTCAATTATTGTAAAATTTGAAAATTCTAAACTGGGGAAAGTATTATAAAGTACTTTTTTCCACAATATCACAGGTGTCCCATACCACCTTAACAAGATGTTGGACTACATTTGTGTCCTACAGTAATGTGACAGGCCTGTCTGTTACATTGTCTGTTATTCTTTGTGTCCTACAGCAATGTGACAGGCCTGTCTGTTACATTGTCTGTTATTCTTTGTGTCCTACAGCAATGTGACAGGCCTGTCTGTTACATTGTTATTCTTTAGTTGTGCCCTACAGCGATGTGACAGGCCTGTCTGTTACATTGTCTGTTATTCTTTAGTTGTGTCCTACAGCAATGTGACAGGCCTGTCTGTTACATTGTCTGTTATTCTTTAGCTGTGTCCTACAGTAATGTGACAGGCCTGTCTGTTACATTGTCTGTTATTCTTTAGTTGTGTCCTACAGCAATGTGACAGGCCTGTCTGTTACATTGTCTGTTATTCTTTAGTTGTGTCCTACAGCAATGTGACAGGCCTGTCTGTTACATTGTTTGTTATTCTTTAGTTGTGTCCTACAGTAATGTGACAGGCCTGTCTCTTACATTGTCTGTTATTCTTTAGTTGTGTCCTACAGCAATGTGACAGGCCTGTCTGTTACATTGTCTGTTATTCTTTAGTTGTGTCCTACAGCAATGTGACAGGCCTGTCTGTTACATTGTTTGTTATTCTTTAGTTGTGTCCTACAGCAATGTGACAGGCCTGTCTGTTACATTGTCTGTTATTCTTTAGTTGTGTCCTACAGCAATGTGACAGGCCTGTCTGTTACATTGTCTGTTATTCTTTAATTGTGTCGTACAGCAATGTGACAGGCCTGTCTGTTACATTGTCTGTTATTCTTTAATTGTGTCGTACAGCAATGTGACAGGCCTGTCTGTTACATTGTTTATTATTCTTTAGTTGTGTCCTACAGCAATGTGACAGGCCTGTCTGTTACATTGTCTGTTATTCTTTAATTGTGTCGTACAGTAATGTTACAGGCCTGTCTGTTACATTGTCTGTTATTCTTTAATTGTGTCCTACAGCAATGTGACAGGCCTGTCTGTTACATTGTCTGTTATTCTTTAATTGTGTCCTACAGCAATGTGACAGGCCTGTCTGTTACATTGTTTGTTATTCTTTAGTTGTGTCCTACAGCAATGTGACAAGCCTGTCTGTTACATTGTCTGTTATTCTTTAGTTGTGTCCTACAGCAATGTGACAGGCCTGTCTGTTACATTGTCTGTTATTCTTTAGTTGTGTCCTACAGTAATGTGACAAGCCTGTCTATTACATTGTCTGTTACATTGTCTGTTATTCTTTAGATGTGTCCTACAGCAATGTGACAGGCCTGTCTGTTACATTGTCTGTTATTCTTTAGTTGTGTCCTACAGTAATGTGACAGGCCTGTCTGTTACATTGTCTGTTATTCTTTAGTTGTGTCCTACAGTAATGTGACAGGCCTGTCTATTACATTGTCTGTTACATTGTCTGTTATTCTTTAGTTGTGTCCTACAGTAATGTGACAGGCCTGTCTGTTACATTGTCTGTTATTCATTAGTTGTGTCCTACAGTAATGTGACAAGCCTGTCTGTTACATTGTCTGTTATTCTTTAGTTGTGTCCTACAGCAATGTGACAGGCCTGTCTGTTATTATGAATTATGAATGATAATATGTTACAATGGTTTTGATTATTGAGGGACATTAATACAGAACAATCCAAAGCATATATTATTGAAAAAATACCTCTGTTGTGCCTTGATTGTTTGAGTTGTGATTCTTGAATGAAAATGTACACTTCCCTATTTGTTCTGTTGTTGTTTGAGGAATTGTAATGACTGAGAAAACTTTTTGATTTTTAAAAGTTTTCATGTATCATGCCGAGTTGTTATTTATAGGATACTCATTGAGGTATTATTTATAGGATACTAATCAATTACATGTACCTAGGGACTGAAAAGTATTTGCATATAATGATGTTCCTATATATCACTGATGTTTTTATTGAAGCATCTTTTAAAAAACCAGTATAATTTTCAAGTTATCCTCTAGAAAGTCTAAGTCCAACTTACATGAAAATTTTCTAAGTCTGATTTTTAAACTTCCAATTAGTTCCGAACGAGTTCCAAATGGTTTTCCGAATGACATGAAAGGTCCTTCCAAATGATTTGGAACTATTCGGAATACGAATGATTCCAAGTCATTCCAAGTCATTTCCGAATTAATTTTGGAGCTGACTTGGAGATTCTACACACGCTTTATTATAATCTCTTCATTAAATTTCTTATGTTGGTAAATGATCGATTAATTATCTTAAGTGACGGATACTTTGATGTCGAAGATGGGGACACACTCTATTTCCAAAAACAACAACAAAGAAATAACGGTAACAAACACATTTATTAAAACAACAACAATTTATAATCTCAGGCCGAAACGACTAGGTATCTAAGGCCGAAAGTCCGAAACTTGCGAGGGCCGAACATATCAGGGTCCGATCGTGGGAAAGGCCGAAACAACTAGAAATCGTCTAAATGACATTAGATCGGGATCGGAGTTTGACGATCACGCCGACTGGATTTCCTTCGGGAAATTGCCTTAAATTAATTTAAAATCAATTTCCATGAGTTTATATATGTAGTATAACATGTAACTGAACAGATATAGACAAAATGAAACATTTATTAGCCCTTTAAAATGAAAAAATCCCAGAGTTCTTTAGAGTTCTTTAGAGTTCTCTGTTTAGTAAGACCGTGTCAGGGGTGACTACCAACTGTTCTAGTGTGTGTATGACTTTGGTAAGGCCACATAAGTCTACTGTAGGAGCAGCAACTTCAGAGGACCCGGTAAGTTCTACATCATAATCAACTTCAGACTTCGATATTCTTTCATCTGTACAAATAGAAAGTCTAGGATTGTACATGACATCAATGATGTAGGGCCTGATAGAGGAACTCTGTAACAGACAGGCCAGACCTTTCTTGTACAATTCATGAAACTGTAGGAACAATCTGTTTTGTGCTGAGCCATGGACTTTTGTCAGAAACAGGTTGTTTTGTGGGATGAAAAAATTTGGACAAACCACTTAAGTACCCATCTAAGGAGGAGTTTAAAGCAGACCCAGAAACCAGCTAGGAGATTTTGTGGACACCAGTGAGGTAGTGTGTTCTGTTGTCTTCATGTGATAGGAACACAACAGTTTATTGGATTCTTCTGATTGTTGATCTATAACTTCTTTTAAAAATAATTTTAACAATCCATATGTCAAAAACTGACAGTGGTTCATTGAGTACACTAGTTTATATTCTGCCTGAAAAAGAGAAAACGAAAATCTCCATTTTTGATTTTCATGGAGCCCGAACAGGTGTCCTATTGATACAAAGTGACATCCATTTCTGACAATGTCATCAACAACTTCAGGATCAAGCCATGAGTGACATCTTTCTATCTATCTGTCTATCCATGAGGAGGCAGACACAGGCCAAAAGTCACAAACAAAACAGAAGGCATGGTCATATTCAGTCCCTGCTTCAACACTACTATGTTTTAACCCGTGGTGCTTTGCCAAAAATGGCTGACATTTAAGGTTCTCCAATCCTCAGCCTCAAATTATTTTATGAAGTTATTGGGTTTTAGGGTTCATAATTGATTCATAATGTTATCACAGACAAAGACAGTTGAAAATGTAAATATATATATAACACTGTACCGGATAATTATGCCAGTGCCAAGGTGGCATTTTTGCACCCGCTTAAGATGCAGTTTCAGAAAATTCCACATATACCAAATGATGGACCATTGTCTAAAGAGTATATAACCACTTTAATTTGTTAATTATTTACCTTTAAAAAATAATATCCCATAGGAAAATGATAATTCCCATAGGAGAAATGATTCTTCTACAGGAAACATTGACAATCCTATGGGATTTTCTAAAAATCTTATAGGAATATTATTTCCTATAAGAGAAAGCTATTTCCTGTAAGAATTTGACCCAGACAGGTAGTTTTCCTATAGGAAATTAAAATTTCCTATCGGATTTTATCAAATCCTATCGGAATTGAAATTCCTATAGGAAGTTCTTGTATTCCAATACGAAATTTCCTATCGGAATACTGTTTTTCCTATGGGAAAAATTATTTTCCTGTAGGAATTTAGTTTTGAAAGGTAATTATCTCAGGTGAGATACCATGATAACAAAGATGGTTGTAAACTCTTTAAGCAATGGTCTATCATATGGCATATTTGAATTTTTCGGTATATACAGTTTAGACGGGTGCAAAAATGCCACCTTGGCACTGGCATAATTATCCGGCACAGTGTTATATATACCTAGATGGCTAGGAGAGTTATTTCCGGAGGTCGTGAGTTCAAGTTCTGACCGGGGCGGAGGTGGAGCTCCAATATAGTAAATTTCCCTGTGCTTTATGTATATCTATATCATTCACTATGGGCAGGTATATGTCAATTTGAGAGTTATTGCAATGTTTGTGCGGTGTCGGTTGACAATGGTTTTCTCGGGGTGTCAATTTCAACTGGTACCCTCCCAAACAGGCACTATTTATTTTATTATACTGAATGTCTTAATTTTATAGCAATTTTTACTGCTTTTATATAGAAAATACGTGAGTTCTACAACGAACCGTACGCGCATGTAACAATTCGTTCTATCGGCCCGTTGCCATGTGTGTTGCTAACGCTAAGGGTATGAGAACGGATTGTCAACTGCGTCTAATCCAATCAGATTTCAGTATTTAACATTAAAGTATAATAAACATAAGATATATATATATACACACACACACACACACACACATGTATACACACACACACACACACACACAAGAGCCATACATAACTGCATGGACGTATTTTCGTCCCTGATAACTGTCATATCCAATTTTAAGCTAATTTTTCATACATGTACAGTAAGTATGAGTTGGGAGGAAATAAAAGCAATAGGACATTTTGAACTAAATAAAAAGAATAAAGAGAAAAATAAACAATTAAAAAATTATGCAGATATTTCATATAGCAAGGACGTATTTACTCAATATATATATGTCCCTGCATATAGTCAAACCATGGAAAGTTACACACCTACAAACAGGGACAGGGGGCACGGATAGCGTATGTAATTAAAATGGAAATAAATTATGAACCAGGGAAAATAAGGTACAAAAAAATGTGTATTTATCGTTAATACTTTTGACCAAATTAAAAACAAATTATATTTTACAGAATGCATGATCAATTCTCTTCAAAAGTAAAGAACGGTTTTAGGGAAGCAAGTCTGTGTATTTTGTAAGAATTGTTTTAAACTTAGAAATATTATATAATATCTCTCTCTCTTTCTCCCTCCCTCTCTCTCTCTCTCTCTCTCTCTCTCTCTCTCTCTCAAAAATTCTTTGACGTTCGTTGCTAACTAAATAACATTATTACCTAATCAAAGGGATTTTATTGATTTATTACAAATTAAATATGTGCGTCTATTTTGTTCGTGTATGCAGTTTTGCTAAACTATTAAAACCGTTCTATTGAACTACCGGTCAATATAGTCTGCATGCGATCTAGTGGACCGCCGGTCAATAGACTGCGATCTATTGGACCGGCAACGTATTTCAGAACGCGGGTATGTTAAGGCTTCCCGATTGAATTTCACAGCGATGTGTAGGATGTCATTTGTCTGTACGTCATACGATATGACATCATAATTATACCCCCGCAAACGAAGTTTAGGGGGGTATATTGGTTTTACCCTGTCCGTCTGTCTGTCTGTCCGTCTGTCTGTAGACGCAACTTTGTCCCCCCTATAGAATTTTTTACTACTGCATGGAACAGTCTGAAAATTTGTACATATGTTGAACACCATCTGAAGATGTGCACCTGCAATTTTTTTTAAGATCGGACAAGATTTAATGATTTTATGACAGTTTTCATTTTCCTTATTCTATATATATTATACACTGATGTTGAAAAGTAAGGGAGGTAATCCTTACAGACTTTATTAATAAATTAATAGTAAGCACTCTAAAATATATTTATATTAATACAACCAGATGGAGGTTTTTTGTCTTTATTTCTTAACTTAAATTATTTTTTATTAGTATTCTATCAACTGACAATGCAAAATTTTTGTTTGTCAATGATAAATTCTTTGGAGCTAATAAGAACATCAAAGACAAGTGTGGCTGAATTCATTTGTCCCAAGGGGGCCATTATCTGAGCCATGGTTTAGATGGAGCATGGGTTTAGGGAAAATTGATAATCTGTAAAATGGGCGGTGGTTTTGGGGTTATTTTAATACTGCTTCATGTAAACCAAAGGTTTCTATCATTATAATGAAATAAATAATATTATTATTAATAAAGAAGTTAGCTATTTTTAGAAGCTGTTTAAATTTATTAGTCAAGTAAATTGATGAAGTGACCCTATAGGGCATTAATTTAAATGAAATTCAAAATTACTGATATGATTGTAGTGTTTTGGCAATTTTAAAATTGTTTGTAATATTAAATTTTCTTTTTTTCATATTTTTACATAGTATGCTAATTATGATAATTTTTTGGGATTTTATCCAATTTAACAAGCTCATCAAAGAAAATCATAGTCCTATGGGATCAATTTTCTGATAGTGAGTTGCATTGTACCATAGGAGAAAGTGAGGAAAATTTGAAACAACTAATTGCATCTGTCAAGACTCTGATTAGAAAGATATTCAAAGTGTTATCAACAGAAGAGCATTGCTTGGCTATTTTCATTTACTGCAAAGGGAGGGGTTATTGTCACTTTGTTGGTTTTTCTTTAAAACAATGAAATAAAAAAATATCACCAGATACATAAATTTGTAAATGTATTACTGTTATACATATGTATTTACAGTGAAGTTTTGAAAATTTTGATTTTAATTTTTCTTTGTTAACTACATGTGTAATTGAGTTTTTTAAAAATTCTAGAATTTTTTTTTTTATTTATGTGTCGCAAACCTTTATTATACAATTCAATTATTTGTCCCATTTGAAATTAGCCTTGCGGGGTCTAGTTAACTTTGACGTCACGATCTGCATCCTTTCGATACTGAGTTCTCTGGGAATGTAATGCAAAGTTAAAAGTAAACATTAATAAAACCGCTTGTTTTATTTACATAGACGCTGTTTTTAATACTATAGTGATATCAAATTCAATATAATCAATATTGAGTATCAAATAATCAGCAGCTTTAAGCCTCGTATAATTAAGGTTAATGACTATTAATAAACCAATGGTTTGAAGACTCTTCCTTCTACGTGTAAACTATAGTCTGTTCCAAGATATTTTGCCGCATATTTTCTTAAGGATGACGTTTACTCATAATGAAAAAAAAAATTCCACTGATGATAATGAAAACCCATCTATTGTATGTTATAGACCTTTGATTGTTATTTTTCACTTTTCAAAAAAGTAGGTCAATGACCTAGTTTTTTAGTTAATAGCTATTGAATATATTTTTTAAAAAATCAAGAAAAATCCAATAAAATTGTACACCACGATTGAGAATTTCTTAATTGTGAAAATATTAGAAAATAATTAAACACTTTAAAAAAATGAAATACAGTTTATGAATGGTAGTGGCACTAAACAGATACAAAGCATTAAAATTTCAGCAACAATTTTTAAAAATATTCCAGTCCGAATTTCCTTTATCAGTTTTTAAATCCCTACTCATCCATTTTGATCAAATTTTACAAAAAATTGAATGATGATAACACAAAAACATTTATAGTATTAAACTACTTATATTGACCTTATTCTGTTGGCATGAAACTTGTATGAGGTCAATGATCAAAATTTTGAGATATGGTGTCTTTTATCGTTTTCAAGCATTTTTCAATATTTTTGCAATTCGTGCCATACGATAATTTTAATGAATAAGTGAGGTAAACCCAACAGAAAATATGCAAAATTATAAAGACTAAAATATAAAATCTTAAAGGTATATGTGGCGTATTTGGAGTAAAATTTTTGACATGAGTTTGGGTAAAAATATACATTATGCTTCTTATAATTAGACGTTTCACAAACTCTAGGCCCATAAAACATGTTCTGTCTTTAGTTATTTGTCTCTAAACTTTGCTACACGTCTGATGAATATTAATGTAATTCGCCATTTATAACGCCACTGCGCATGAGTGCGGGAAAACCTAGCATTGAAAACACGATGGAAGAACAGTTTGTTTACAAATTAGAATCACGTTTTTCATGTCTTAAATTAGATAATTCTTATATCAGATGATACTCTAAGCATTATTATTCCGATATTCATTAATGTAGAACGATATAAATTGTTAATTACGTGTAATAAAGACGAAACACGATTCTAGCATCATCGACACGTTAAACGGAGTAAATACCCCTCTCCATGAGGGATGCATGTACTGAGTGTTTATTTATTCTTTATTTAAAAAATCCTCTAAACGAAAATCCACTTGTGGTTTAAAACTTATAAAGTAAAGACACGGAACACATGGAGCACGAACCTGACTAGCAAAACCCCTACAACTTCATCATGGAAACTTAAGTTTATTTTGGCATTAATTCCTGTTCCATCAATCTACATGGTCTCCGATGACAATCTTCCCTTTGTTCCTATCCTTGTCAGTCTGTCTCTAGATAGAATGTTCTATCGTTAAAATGACAGATGTCCTACGGACCCGGTTTAACGATAGAATTCGTCCCATATACTCGCTTCGTAGCAAATAAAAAAAATATATCGCGCTATATCTCGCCTAAATTTTCATATGATTGGTCTCAAATACCTACAATGTTGCTCTTTTATAATCCCATTTTACCTCATAAACTGTTTTTGTAACGAGATCACTGCCACTTGTAACATCACATTTGAAAATTCGCTGTTTACGGTCGCCATGTTTACGATAAAATCCGAGTACGATTTCCGACAAAATGGCAGGCAATTCAAACGTGTATATTAACAAAATGCCTTAGTACGACTAATTAAATGGATATTTTGTGGATTTAACTACATATGCATGTTCAAAAAGGTTTGTAATGTATAAAAATGTATTTTTCCCCTGCAGATTATTTCTAACAGACTTTAAATCGACGCGAAGCAGATCCGCTTCGCGGCTGCTACATTGCAAGTATATGGGACGAATTCTTACTGTGACCTGAGCGTAGCCTGGTCACGGTAAGATTATTCTTTCTAGTCTGTCTCTTTTTTCTTTCATTGCCAAATCTGTCAAACTTAACGGTATACCTATCATTCTCGTCGTCGCCATTCTTGTTGACAGACCAAGATGGATGTCACGTGACCCATTTAAGGCGGGGTTATTCAAATCTTTTGTATTTTTTACCGTGCCGGTAAAAAATATAAATTATTTTTTTGATTTCTTGTATCTTTGTTATGCGATTGACTTATAAAGCGTAATTTGTGTGAAAGTCCTATCTTTAAGTAAAGAAATGAAGCAAATAATCAGATCTTATTATTGATATTCACTAAAAATACGCCACATATACCTTTAACTATTAATATTAGAGTACTGCCAAAAATGTTTGAGCGGAAAACAAAAACAAAATTTAGTCCGAATCTCCTCTGTTTGGCTAAAAGTCAATTTTTGTTTGAGCCTAATTCCACAATATTGTAGAAAAATCGAATGTTATGTCAATAATAATTCATTTCATAAATACCTTTTGTGTTTAGAACAAATTTTTACTCATGACTTTGAACTTTATAACAATCTGAATTTGAGAACTCAAACCCTGAGTAAACGACACCCTTAAATTATTTGATATTTATAAATACCTCTTGGTTCAGACGATGTTCATTAATAGTATGAAAAAATCCCAAGATTTCCCCTTGGAAACGCCCCCTCTAGCTTGTCGGGTATCAATACACGGCTAAAAATAAAAAGTCTACGGGGGTTTTCCATTGCTAAGGAGATGAAGACGCCCGGATGATAACGTTGAAAAATTGCGCGAGGTGTCCCGAGTACTTCCGAATGGAGAAAAGATGTCAACATTCCCCATTATAAATCTCCGTAAGAAATCTGTTTTCGTTCCTGTGAATTTTTACGAGGGAAAAATGATAATGTGTGAATGAAGTTATCTTGGAAATTTTCCCATTCACGGCATCAATTTCAATTGCACTTCTTTCACAGGTATGTGTATTTTTATTAAAAATCGTCCAAATGTGCAGCATAAATATCTTGGGACAGACTATAATAAGTCTTTAATGAGATGTTTTAATGTATGTAACAGCTTTGGCGCATTTGAAAGATCAAAACAATCTTAGTTAATTGCATAATGGCACGAAAACCTTCTGTAATATACAAATTGTAAACCCTAAAATCTAAAAAAGGAATTAGGTAAGTTGACAATGATGCAAGGTATGTGTAATTCTTGCTGCGCTCGCCACAACGGTAGCACCAAACGAGATCTTTTCAAAGGTTATTACGAGATTTTTTCTCGTAATAACGAGATAATTAACTCGTAATAACGAGATCTTTTCTCATAATTACGAGATTAAAATATTTTTTATGTTGTCCTATTCGTCTTTCGTAATATATAAATAGATATCGTTCGTCATTTACAAAATTAGCTGGGGAGCGCCTTGAAAGACAACCTAAATTTAACCGGAATTCACGAGGTTGTCCATATCACGAAACTTACATTCAGCGGAAGTTTACTAATCGTCATGAAAAAATGAACACGTCAAAATAGCAGAAGAGATTGAAAGGGTAGAAAAACCTTCTGATCAACTAGTCTAAAACAATGCAGCAAAACACACGCGAAGGACAAAAAGAAAATGGCATTGTGGATACCTGGTGGTACAAATATCTCCTGAAGGGGGTCGGAACATTGGGTGGTCTCCGTAAGTTGTTGGAATCAGCTGTCAACATGGTCCGCATTTTCTCGACGCATTCATCGCGTATCTATACCCTATTGATATTTTAGAGAATTGTAAACATCATACATCTTGCGATAACCTTAAAGTAATTTCTATGTTTTTTATTGATCAGCTGTTGATTGGCTCAGGATTTGCTTTTGCTCAATGAGTCTATTTATTGGAGAAGGGGGGTGTCAGTAAATACACGTACAAATAAAGTTAAAACGGTTTAAATCATAAGATTTTAGCATGTGAACTGTATATTTAACACGAAATTCATACTGGGATATTCTGTAATTTTGAACAGATCATGATGTACATGTTCATGCAGCTGGCATGTATGCAACATTATTTTCTAATGTCCACTGAACATGTATTTGATTATGATATTATAACCATGATATACAGCTATTTAATTAAGTGTTTTAATTGTTATTGTCATTAGTGTATTGACAGTTGGAATATTCAGTAGATTAATTCAGCTTGTCTTTGATATTTATCAATACAATATATATACCAACTATAAGCAGAATCTTTTTTGCTTGCCCATAACGTTTAGGTATATTAATTATTGTTTACTGCCTACCCATCTTAAGGGTTTCTTATTGATAAATGCTGACAGAATCAAGTTATTTACTTATTGTATTATTCATGAATCTTAATTGATAATTATTGAATTTTTATTTAAAAATAAGTTAACATAAATTTTTACTAATTTATTTATATATTAATAACCTCAGTCTGTATACACAAAATATGTTATATGTTATACATTATTATTATTTATGACCACTTCCTTTTTTCTGTTATAGTGGCCATATTATTTGGACTCTTTGCATGCATCACCTTCACGGCTATGTGCTTACTGGCTGGAGTACTTCAGATGTAAGTTACAAATAAACCATACATTATTATCCATATTAGTTTGACATACAAAACAAAAAGTTTCATAGCAAATCTTTGAGTGAATAATTCAAAAGTGCTTCAAGCCACATATATTTACCGGTAGATTAGAAATGACTAAATAACTTAGACATATATCTAGATTAGAAAGGACCTATAATGAGTGTGTTTGTTTTCTCAGGGTGGCTGGTTTCATTGTTGTTCTGTTGGAGGCCCCTTGCTGCTGTCAGTTTGTAGAATTCGCCGACAAAATCAGCTCATTTTCCGACAAGCGACCTGCCTGGCAGAAAGCAGTTTTGTACTGTTTGTAGGTATCCTTAGTCCATTCAAGAATTCCATATTATTCTCATTGAATTGGAAAAAATGCTCATTACTACCGATGAGTTTAAATAATGGAGAAAAATTGAAAAACGTTTTAAATCTTGCATTAATTTTCCCAGAAAATGTGATTTTTTATTTATGAAAATTGGTCCTTTATTTGAGAAAAGTAAGTGTTAGCTGAGCGATGGTGTAATTCATGTTGATTCCACAGACTTGGTCTGGTGCCTATAGCATCCTGTATAGAGGCCTGGACAGTCCTAGGAGCCGGTCTGGTCTTTGCCTGTGGAGCCTTGTATGGACTGAAAGCTATCGGCAAAAAGTCAGTTAAGAATTTTAACTATACACGTTGAGCAAAATCAGCATGAGTGCATACATTTCTGTATGTTTACATTTGGTTTGTTACCAAACTCAGCATTATTGGTGTTCTTCATTGACATAAAAACATTTGTTTACTTTTATGATTGCGTTCCTTTCTTCTGACATAGAGTTTTAAATAATGATTAAGCAATTATTTATGAATTACAGTGATGTTTTGTTTCCCAGGGTTGACCATGTGACTTGTTTATACATGTAATGTAAATTTCGTTTGTTCCTCAGGGGTGACCGGGAGTCAATGATGGCAGCAGCGAGCGGGGCAGACCAGGAAATGACGGTCCAGCTGATCCACAGCGAGGGTAAGGCCGATCTACACATCCCCGACAGCCCCTCCATCCCCTGAACTAACCCTGAGGACATGCCACTGTCTCAAGTGTACAGCAAGGATTTCACAAGACAGATTAATAAGATAGAGATCTACATATACTGAAATGATTGCGTTCTCGTAAACTGAGGATAGAAGTGATCTATAATCTCTCCTGTGTTCAAGACAGCAGCAAATCTGTAGATCTGAGTCATCAGCAAGCTTTGTTTGTTTTATCATCATCATCATCATTATCTTCTTCTTTAGTTCTGGTTATTCTTTGCAACAGTGAAAATTAGTATGGAGCTGTATAGTCTAGAATTGAATGAAGTAACTTGTAAGGAATAAGGAATCATTCTTTTAGTATTATGAGGGCTTTATGATAGATTTGACAAAGCTCCAACCGAAATTATCACCTCATTATATTTATACCCCCGCTCCGAAGGAGAAGGGGGTATACTGTTTTACCCTTGTGTGTCTGTCTGTCCTTCTGTCTGTCTGTCCGTCTGTAACAAAAATTTCTGTTGCATTTTTCTCAGCAACTATTTATCGCAGATACTTGAAATATGAACACACTATTTGTCTGGGCATGCCATATTGTGGGATATATTTTTGTACCAATCGGACGTTAACTTCCTGTTAAATGACGACTTTGTTTATTTTTAGCCAAAATTTTCAAACAAATTTTCGTCAAAGATTTCTCAGCAATTTTAAATCGCAGATGCATGAAATTTTAACACACTATTTGTTTAGGCATGCCATATCGTGGGATATATTTTTGTATACCAATCAGAGGTCAACTTCCTGTTAAATGAGGACTTTGGGGTTTTTTTAGCCAAAATTTTCAAACAAATTTTCGTCAAAGATTTCTCAGCAACTATTTATCGCAGATGCTTGAAATTTTAACACACTATTTGTTTAGGAATGCCATATCGTTGGATTTATTTTTGTACCAATCGGACATCAACTTCCTGTAAATTGAGGACTTTGGTTATTTTAAGCCAAAATTTTCAAACAAATTTCCGTCAAAGATTTCTCAGCAACTTTTTATCGCAGATGTTTGAAATTTTTACACACTATTTGTTTAGGCATGCCATATCGTAGGATATATTTTTGTACCAATCGGATGTTGACTTCCTGTTAAATGAGGACTTTGTTTATTTTTAGCCAAAATTTTCAAACAAATTTTCGTCACAGATTTCTCAGCAACTTTTTATCGCAGATGCTTGAAATTTTAACACACTATTTGTTTAGGCATGCCATATCGTGGGATATATTTTTGTACTAATCGGATGTCGACTTCCACTTAAATGAGGACTTTGTTTATTTTTAGCCAAAATTTTCAAACAAATTTTCGTCAAAGATTTCTCAGCAACTTTTTATCGCAGATGCTTGAAATTTTAACACACGTATAGGCATGCCATATTGTGGGATATATTTTTGTATTGATCGGATGCCAACTTTCTGTTAAATGAGGACTTTGCTTATTTTGCATATTCACATTAGAGTGGGGGTATCACTAGTGAGCATTGGCCCAGATATCTTGTAAAAGAATGATTCCTTATTACTTATATTTACATTATTTCCAATTTGTACACTGTAAAACAACATTATCTTAAAACCACTATTTTTTCATGTAGCTTGTGCTATGTATTACTGCGCGGCGAAGCCAATACCATTTCTCGGTTATGCTATAAGACACTCCCATTTTGTGTCACTCATGTTTTATGAAGTTATTGGGTTTTAGGGTTCAAAATTGATTCCTAATGTTATTACAGACAAAGACAGTTGAAAATGTAAATATTTTAAGTTAAATGCCAAAAGTTTAAAATTATGACTGAAACATTCATTTGACTTTTTACTAACCTAATTTAGATTGATTCCTTCACACTCTAAAAGTTAAGTATTTTAGGGGTCATTTCATTATAAAAGAGTGATGCAGTAAAGATGCAGTTTCAGTTTGAATGGTCGTTCCCATTATTTTTGCAATCATAATGAACATGTAGTATTTCTTTCAAATGAAAACCCATCGTGAGTAATTATGTTACACAAGTTATGTATCCAATGGCATGTCATTGTTTAATGCCATAAAAAACGACCAATATTTCATTATCAGATAAACTAATTTATCACAAAATTCCAAATTACACATTACACAGAAGAAACCACCTCCCTGTATATACAGGTACTAGCACTGGTTTTGCATGTACTTGTTATTTGTGCACGTTTCTGTTAAACTGAATATTATTGTTACATGTATTGATGAGAAGGTTGTAAAAACAGGTTGTTATATTTATTCTCCACTTTGCCAGAGTGTGTATTATTTATCTAGATGTTTAGCTCCCTGAGGTTCTTAAATTTATTAGAAAAATATGAATGCATTGAATTACAGAGTAGCAATATATTATATTTAGTATATATATATTTGTCTATATTAGATCTCGTGTTCCTGTTTTGGTATTAATGTGCATTGTTTGTTTAACAAACAAGTTTGGATGACTTGGTAATATATATGTGACTGGTTATTATATCTTAAGATGTTACTTAATGTTGTAGATTGTTATACAGGATTTGTTTAATTGTAGTTTTATTTTCCTGTTATTGATTTGTTTAATGTGCAGTTTGATATTATTCAGAGTTCATTAAAATCAACAACTTAAAAAATAATATCTACTGCACATTTATTAGATCTTTATTTATTTATTTGTGAGCATAAAACATTAATGTTACTACATAAAACATTAATGTTACTACATAAGATGTTGGTACGAAGGTGGATATCGCAAATCAACATACAACATTTGTTTTTTAGTTTAGGCAACCTTTTCAATTACTGTAGAATCATCAATGTTCGTGGCTTTCATGGGTAACTCTTGCCCACGAATTTACATCCCCACGAAGGTATATACAAGCACAAGTTTAATATTTATTAAAATTATCCCGAACTTTCTACCAACAAAATTACGTCCCCATGAACCAAGAAAAATTTGGCTACCTACGAACATTGATCCCCACAAATAAAAATGATTCCACATTAATATAAGTCATAACAAACTTTGATATTAAATGTATGAATAAAAGCAAATTTATTCTATGTGTTGAAAAAAATTATCTTTTATAACAATTATATTGAGGTTACACTAATTAAAATTGACATGCACATTTGTTGAGGGCAATATTGATGTTAGCTCTTGTGGGATGAAATATTACCCAATGCAAAGCTGAATTTAACCGTAATTTGATTTGAAAAATTCAGAAAGTATTGTTCTATAATAAAAACTAATTTTATTGTAATGGTAAGGCTTTTTGTTTTGTCAGACAGTGTTGTACATTAAATACATATGATAAATGCAAATTAATACCCACGGTTTATCATTTTCAGGGATAACCAAACAAATTATTGTACAGTTAATAATTCTATGTAGCATTCTCTGTGGGTAGTATGAAAGCTTGGAATGTTGTTATAAATGTAGGTATACATGTGTATGTAACAGGTTAAGTTTAATGGTGCAATACCAAGTATTAAATGTTACTTGAAATCAACACTTTGTTCTTTTTACTAAGTTATTTTTTTTAACAATCTCCAATCCTCAGCAATGTTCAATAACTCTAAATATCTGGAATCTTTTATTTGTACCATAAATCTGCCTTTTATATAGACAAATTTAATTCGTCTTAAAGTATTAATATTATGCAAAACCATTCAACGAACTGCTTGGCTTAGTGGCTCCATGGAGAGCTACTATCTCGTGGTATAGAGGTTTGAGCCACCAATGCACCAGTAAAACCGGTTGTTTTTTTCTAATTTAATCTCTACTGGTATACGTTATTTATTCCGTTATATCCATCGTATCCAAATTGCAATAACTTCATAAAATGCATAGATACCGTCTAAAAATTTCCTTTTATTTCATTTATTAAGTTTGAAGGATAAATAACATTTTTATGATGAAAAAAATACTTTGAGGCTGAGGATCGGAGAACCTTGAGGAATAAGGAATCATTAAATATTCTTGGAGGATAATGAGGTGGTCCAATAAGGTCAAGGTTGATCAAATCCAATGAAACTTGAAAGGCTTTATGATAGATTTGATCACCCCCAAACATGTGATCACCTCATAACATTCAAGGAATGATTTCCTTTTACTATATAAATATATATAATTTTCAGCAATTTTATGATTACCAGTAAAAAAAAAATTGGACATTAATGAAATGTATTGGACTAAACATTACAAAATTGATTCGTAGTATTATCACAAAGATACTAAAAAATGTAAATATATAATTGATGCAACTCAAGGCAGCAAACAGAATTGTATATAGCGTCATTTCATTTAATCATACAAGTGATGAAGTCATCACAGAAAGCACATCTGTCAAGACTTGATCACTGGCATGATTCAACTTTGATACACATATTGCCCAATGTATAATTATGAGAATGCATGAACTTAAAATTTGCCCTCTTTTGGAGAAATATGTATTATATAATATAAATGAATCGTCATAATTTTTTTTATAATGCAAACAATCTACATCATTTCACAATTATTGTCAATAAGACTATATCACTTCATTGATCCAAGGGTGAAACTAGTCCCATGTCAAACATTGAGGGCTATGGGGGCTCAGGTTGCGAAACCTTGCTTCAACGCTTTTCCAGTTGTATTAATATTAAACTTCATAAATACAAAACAAGATCAAATGATTTCACATGGTTTAATTTTTTAAATTGACATTAATCAAATGATAAATGGATAAAATGATATGAAATAAAATGCAATTTTCCATCCTCCAATACAATAATATATAAATTAAAAATTAAACATATAAGATAAAAAATTAAAACAATAAATTGTCAGTTATCACAGACAGCAAATGGATATTGGGATCTCCACAGCCAGAGGGACAAACAAAGAGCTCATTGGACAGGTATTTGACTGGGATCTCCACAGCCAGAGGGACAAACAAAGAGCTCATTGGACGGGTATCTGACTGGGATCTCCACAGCCAGAGGGATGAACAAAGAGCTCATTGGACGGGTATCTGACTGGGATTTCCACAGCCAGAGGGCGGGACAAATAAAGAGCTCATTGGATGGGTATCTAACTACTATGACATTGTGAAATACACAACACCACTTGACTAATCTCACTAGACTCGAGATATCTCAACAACTTGAGTACATATCTCAAGTATTCCACTGTATTTGATGATTGAGTCTTGTTTATTCCATCTAACTATCCTCAAGTGGTGGTTAGGTGTAATGGAAGGTTTTGCACATGTTAAAGAATTATATGTATCAGATCTTGAAAAAGATGGGTATACAGTAAAAATATATTGTAAATACAATGTAAAAATATATCACAAGTAAAAATAACAGCATATTTTAAGTTAGTACACATTGATAAAAGGAATTCTGGACGGACTGTGTCAAATCAAATAAATAATTTTTTAAAAATGTAATTGTACAGTGTACATGTTTCCTGTCGCTATAAGTACAAATGTTAAGTACAGTGTCCTCTCATTCTGGATTCAGAGAGAAACCCTGTATGGGGCCCCTGATTCTAACAGATTCCCACCATTTTCACCACACCCTCGCTAAAGACGGTCAAAAAATGTACAAAATATATATACATTCTGTCAAACAATAAATAATGCATTCTTAAAAGTTGTATAATATCACATATGAATTTGATTTTAATAAATATATATCTGTATAATTGGTGTAAAATAAACTATGACAGTCACCATTTGCCTAAGTACGTTTTTCTCACTCTAAATGTGTTCTTTAAATCATCAGTTACTGTCCATGTTACATTGTCCATGTTACGACATTGTCCTGACTTTGAGGGTAATAACTCGAGACGCAGTTGACGGCCCCTCAGACATCAGGTTTGGCAAGATCACTCTCCTTCAGCCCAGTCTGGTTAATGAGTATGCCTATAGATGGCCTCGCTATACTAATATAGTACAAGCCTGGGACTTTTCTGACATGATTTAGAATGTCTCCATAAACCACATACTGCAAGCACAATTTCCAGTTTTGACATCACTTTGTTATCCATTGTTTATACACAATCCATGGTTTTCTCTTTTTCCCTTAATTCCGTTCACCAGTAGGAGGATCCAAAGTCTTTCCGCCGGGAGAGGGCCAGCCCACTCTTGGCTCTACTGACCATTCTCTGCGTCATCTCCCCAATTTCTTCAGACAGGTTCAAGGACATTTCTAGTTCATCTTCAAACTCATGAGACTAAAAAAGAGTTAAAAGACCTAAGAAACACACATACATTTTTTTCTACTGATCCATTCTACATGATTATTAAAATTTAAGATTACAGGATATGAGTTGATTGTTGAACAAAATACAGATGGTCTTCTTTAAAAGCTTAAATTTGATATCACCTGCAGTAGCCTAATGACGGAACCTAATAAATCATATGCAACAGTCAAAACTTTGCAAAATTTGCATCCAAGGCTAATCAAGCTAAAAAACTCTGAAAAAACATGTACTGGCAAAACACACACAATATAGGCTATCAATATCAATAGGCGCGGCGGCAAGATCTACATTCCTGAAATTATTGTAGTACTGTGATTGAAGGTGCTTTAGAAAACCAAAAAATGTGGATTTCTGTTTGACTAGTACATGTACATGTAATACAAATACAGTCGATTTCTGTTTGACTAGTACATGTACATGTAATACAAATACAGTCGATTTCTGTTTTACTAGTACATGTACATGTAATACAAATACAAAACTATGACATTGGTCTTTACCATTTGGGCAAAAATGACCTGGGGTCTTACATATTTTTTTGTGAAATCTAAGAGGGTATAATGTTATTTATTTACATTCAAAATCTCTTTCTAGCTATTTCGATTTCAAATAATTTTCTATTTATTCAACTATGCCCTCTACATTTTGTGTATTAGTCATATATGAAAAACATGCATACCAGTAATATTTTAATTTAATCTATTAAATACATATGGACACAATACCAGTAAAATGAAAATGAAACCATGTGTGGGATAAGCTTTGTTGCCTGTGGCTTCCAGTCATTCACTAGCTTAAACTACTACAGCTTCTATATCACCAAATCAAAACAAGGCCATTATTAACATACCATATCTGGGTCATCTTGACCTAGTATGACGAGAGTTTGTCCATTCTGAACACAACTTTCTTGGGCTACACTTCTCTCAGCTAGGCGGGGACCAGTTTCATGCGAACCAGAATTAGTTGTAACATGAGTGGCAAAATTGACAGAGTTAGACACAGAACTGGAGGCCATTTTGTCACCACTGTGACCTTCACCCAAGGTAAAAGATTGGTTTTGGTCTGTGACCTTGACATTTGGTTTTACCTTTTTGTATTTTCGTACTTGACGTGTTCGTACTCTTGATCTTCTTCCTGCACTTCTGCTCCTGTAATAAATATGATTAATAGACAAATAATATTGACTTTACCAAGAAATTATAAAATCAATTTGCAATCATGTCTGATTAAGTTTACAAGATAATAAAATGCCCATCTAAGACATTATTTTGCTTTGGTTGCAGTGCTTCTTTTGTACAGCAACTCCCTACACAATTGTATTAAAACAAATCAGTAATTCATAATTATTCTTATAAAAAAGTAATTTGTACTGAGTAGATTTTGTATCAGAGCATTCACTTACCTCCTCCTGTAGATAATATCGTCCTCGGACTCCGCGCTCGAGCTATCATCACTGATGTACTCCCTGATCAGATACCGTGATCGGTTCCTGCCATCTGGAGAGTAGTGTCGCACCCGAGATGCCGACTTTGATCTTCTTCTGGGCCGGCCCCTGAGTATAAAAAAGAAAGTTGTTATATACTGGAAATCTAATTTTAAAATGATTTTTAATTTAGTGTTTGTATGTGCAGTTTATACAGCAAGTCTAATCATGAACAAATTTCAGATTCTGTTACTTGTTCATGATATCATCCACTTTGGGAGAATGTTAAAATATGGAAACAATTTGTACATCAGATGAAAGGACTGATTTGATTGGACAATGCTGTCTAGCCATGGTTACTCACCTTGGTGGACTCTGTATAATGTAGGTCACCGGCTGCTCACTAGGGGGCGCTTCATACACAAACTCTCCATGGGAATGTACACCACTGCCCCCACACATAGGACAGGCTGCGGTCTGTTCCAAATACACAGGGGGCGCTACTGGCTGGGGAGGGGGAGGCTGGGTTGTAACAAGGTATCCGATTGGTTGCTGGCCACGAGTGTCTAAGTCATCGTAGGAATATTGTGGGGCTTGGTACACTGGCTGTGTCGGGTGATTACGGAGAGAAGACCTCAGTCTGTTGTATCCGGCTGATATTGGCGCTGCATAGGAGGTGGTTGGCACATTGGGGTACTGAGGGGGAGGGGGGACAGACTGCTGGGGTGGGGGTTGTGGGGGAGCAGCCTGGAAGGTTGCATTTTGCAGCAGATTGGGCTGGGATGCAAATCGCTGCATTCTGACTGGTTCCTGATGGGTCTGGGTTCGTGCTGCTTGATATCGAGGTACATAATAACTGTACAACTGTTCATCAGTGGCCGTGGTAGCAGTCACACGAGAGGGGGACTGGTCTGAATCATATTCATCGGGAAACTCTGTCCCTGCAGCTCGATTCCTATATTTACGCTTTATTCGTTTCTTTTCTCTTGAGCGCTGAGGTTCTGGTAATACTTGCGGTGGAACTCGACCGTTTGGATTAAATGAATCAGCGGCAGCGTAGCCGAGTGGAATGTCATCCTGCTGCTGATTGGGTGGATATTTCCACCAATCATTCCAGTCCCGAGCCCCTGCTCCAGAAAATGAGTTGGCTCTTCGGCGAGGCCCCATCATGAAGGCATAAGGATCCTCAGTGGGGTCGAAGTAGCGGTCCCTTTCATCCTCCCTGGTGGGGGGATGCTGTGGAGGGGGAGGTTCCTGGGGTGGTGTCTGGCGGTTCTGAGAGGCAGCCATCTGGAATTCTTCCCTCAGTCGGCCTATTTCAGCCTGCAGCAGCTTAAACTTTTCGCTGAAAAAAAAATATTTAAAAAATAAGCACATTTTAAATTAACAATAAAGTCATAAATAATTAATAAGTTTTGCAGCTAAAGACTGTATTCACTTTATCTTATTTTCATTATATAAGAAACTCTTCACACACCTGCTATCTGATCCTTTAGTGGCTGCTGTGGCGACTGACCCCCTCACTGTATCATCACTGTCTGACCCCACTCCCCGGTCCTCAACAACCGGCCGACGGGTCTCCTCGGGGGCCCTTGGTCGGGAAATCTCTAACGGGGGCACCTGGTTTCTTCTGCTGGAGGCCCCAGACCTGTCTGACCGGGGTGTGGGTATTTTGGGGGTGGGAGGGCGAGGTGGTTCTTTCTTGGCACCGGGTGTGGAGGGTCGGGCTTTCTCCTCGCGGCGGGACACTGTGGCCCTCTGGGTCTCAACCCGCTGCTCTGGCCTGATTGGTTGTTCCCTGGAAGTGTTGTCCTCTGAGGACAGGATCTCTCTGCTCTCATTGTAACTCCTCTCGGCCCGTGGAGTGAGTTCCTCATCAGAAAACTCGGAGAAGGACACATTGTTTTTGGCAGGCTTTTTGGGAGTTTTGACTGGGGTCTCCTGAACTCTCTGGCTTCGCCTGGATCCCTGACTCTGAGTGGATCTGGGTCGTTCTGAAAATCAACAAATTGTCTCAGACTTGAACAATTCAGAGTGGAAATGTACTAAAAAACTGAAATTTATGCTGTTTTACACAAACTAGCTGATCCATTTCACACTGAAATATGAACACACGAGTAGCTCAGTCTCCAAATCGGTAGCTGAAAATCTAAGAAATAACGCCAGCCGAACTACATGGGATTAGGATTTTGCATGATCTGTTCAAGTCTCTTTACTAAATCATATCTTATCAGTTTTAAATTTTAAAATGAAATCTTTCAATACTTTCAATTGACGAGAAGGTAGCCAGCCCCATACAACACTAAATGAACAAGAACCCAGCAAGCCTTGTGCAAAAAATGGCAAAAATACATGGAGTGCAGTACATGATAAACACACCACAACAAGATCGAGTTCTAACCAATCAGATTGGATAGCTGAGACGAGCCGACACGAATTGTACGCCTCAGCTCATCCAAACTCTCCTCCCAGATGTCGGATAAAGAATCTGCAAAAAACAAAATGGCCAACGAGGTCACACAAGGTCATCCAGATTCCATAACATGCAACCATTAACAATGAAACAGGAGAAAATGAACCCACACTTCAAAGCTTTACATAATTTATGAAATACCTGTATAGCTTATTTAGCATGTACATGCATTTTTTTTTGTTGAAATTTGATAATCAAAATAGTTCAATCCATTATTTACCAGGGTATATACATGCTAAATAAACGTGCATTTCAAGGTGAATGGATTAGTATGAAACAGCAATGATATGGAGAGTTATAACCAAATTATGATAAATTTACCAGACTCCTCAAAATCCTCTGAAACAGAATTTAACAACATGAGCAAAGAGAAAGAGAGAAAAACAATTAGTTGAAATCTCTGTGAGTGTAAATCTTCTTTTAATCACAACAAAGTGAGACATCAGTGTGATGAGGCGTAAATCCTCCAAAAATCCTCACCTTCTTCCTCCTCTTTGATTGGCAGGTCCACGCTCCTCCTTCCACTCCGGACATCTCGACTGGAGCGTCTCGGTCGAGTTTCTGGAATGTCAAAACTCATCTCGCTCTCAGTGAGGGTGTAGCTGTCATCTGTGTAATCTCGAGACTGGTTGTTACTTCTGCGACCAGACTGAGCCGAATCGTGAGATGGAGGTCTCTCTTGTTTACGTCCCGTTCTCGAGCTCGCGACAGAGGAGTCATCAGCTCGAGATGATCTTGAAGAACGTGATCTTGGTCTAAATAAATTCAATGATAATCTAATGATAAGGGGTATTTTTTTAGTCTTGTCTTTCCATAAAAAATCAACATTCATCCAAAACTGTTACAAGTTTTTGCAATATCAAATTCATCAAACACTCATAAAAGTATCATTTAGTCAAATTTTATATATCACTAAAACTCAACAAAATCTCTTTGAAAATGTGTTACTATTCAGATGTTGCTATATTTAATTAAGGAATAAATTGAATATTTATTAGTTTTATACGATATAAAATGGTTTGGGGTAGTTCACGCTTTATAATTGTAAAGCGGTTTATAAAAAAGCCTAAACTGCCCCAAACCATTTTATATCGCATAAAACTAATAAATATTTCAATTCATTGCTTATAATTTAATTTTTTGCTATTAACTGTACATAAAAACGGTCATTTGACCCTTAAAATGACATCAAATTGTGCAAAATTCAAACGTAACTTCAGGCGGATTGATATGTTTTTTGACGTTAGTCTTACTATGACGTAAGGATATAAAATCCTTTTTTTAGCCAATCAGAAAGCGCGTTACAACCAAAATTAAATTATATAGTTTTAATAGTATAATAATTGCCGAATCAGTTTAACATGGGAGACTTTTGTCCAATGATGACCACACCCACCTATCGCTGCCACTGTCAGACTGGCGTAGCCTCAGTGTCCCCTGCCCCTGCTGTTGCCGGGCCGAGGGCTGCCCGCTGACCTCCGACCCCACCATTGACCCTATGAACCCACTGTCTGCATCACCAGCATGGCGCTGTTTGGTCATCTGTTTGAACGTCCCCGGGCCGGGGAGATTGGACAGAGCTCCTCCGCCGCCGCTAGCACCCCTCTCTCTGGGGCGGGACCCCTCCTGGTCTGATATACCACTGTCCTGCAGACTGCTAAAACTGCCGGCCTCTGGTCTCTACAAACATGAGCTCCCACTCAGTCTACTGCCAGATTAACACTCAAACTTTAAACTCATTACATGGCTATTTAATTCTTACTGGTATTAATTGATTTGGAATTTTTGTTTTAACTGCCATACTTTTAAAATTGAATGCATTGTGCTTGCAGGTAATATTTAGCTGTATATTGAATGACCCTGCATATTCAGTTTGTCTGTGTATTTAGTTTACTTGTGTAGCTTTATTAATAAGGCAGTTTCATTCATGCAATGCCCAGTCAGTGAAAGATTAATGCAATGGTAGGTCTGTGAAGTAAACATATTGTTTGAAGATTAACAGTATAGAAATTATGTATTACAGAAGTTAAAGGTTAAAGATTAACAGACAGTCAGCAGGAACAGGGTACAGCTAGAAAACAAGCAGGGAAAAGATCACTGGTTAAGGAATGACAGAATGTATGGAATATCACACTCTCCTCAAAAACCATAAATATCACACTCTCCTCATAAACCATAAATATCACACTCTCCTCATAAACCATAAATATCACACTCTCCTCATAAACCATAAATATCACACTCTCCTCAAAAACCATAAATATTCAATTAGAAAAAGGTTACTCATCATGTTCATAAATCAATATGAGTTAAGGAAAGTGAAAATAGAGAGGTAAACTGGAGAAAAAAACAAGCATAATGAGTGAACAAAAAAGCTGTCCTCAACAAGCGAGTTAACAGTTACATACAGAACAAGCAGAAAACAGGTCATGAACAAGTGGAATTACTTAAGAAATGAACTCAATGTCTACCCAAGTTATACGAGCATAACCTGGGTTGGGGCAGTTTACACTTTATAATCTGCGAAGAAAATCAGAAAAAAGACAACAAGTTATGAACAAGTGTGTGTGTGTGTGTCCTTAGCATTAGAAAACAAGCAAACCACATGTCATGAACAAATGGGTGCGTCCATGATGTTACAGAATAAGTCAACAAGTTATGAACAAGTGGATGTGTCCATAACATTACAGAACAAGACAACAAGATATGAACAAGGTGTGTGTGTGTGTCCTTAGCATAAGAAAACAAGCAAACAACATGTCATGAACAAATGGGTGTGTCCAAGATGTTACAGAACAAGTCAACAAGTTATGAACAAGGGGGTGTGTCCTTAGCATTTAAAACAAGCAAACAACATGTCATGAACAAGTAGGTGTGGCCATAATGTTACAGAACAATCATACAGCAAGTCATGAACAAGTGGGTGTGTCCTCAGCATTATAGAACAAGCAGACAATGTTATTTGTGAAAACTGTTAATTCCATGCAGGCATGCAATTAAGAAGTATACAAATAAACTATGAACAAGTTGATGTGTCTTTAACATTGAAAAACAGGCAGACATTGTTATTACACATGAACAAGTAAGCATGACATTTATAACATTGAACAAGTCAGTGGGCTTGATCATAAACTACAAAACCAGCAGGCATTCCCAAAGACAAAACAAGCAAATGTGCCCAGTATTTTACTTATCAAGAAGACATGCCAAAATTGTGAGTGAAACCAACCTCTCCTGATTCTGCCATCAACTTGAAATATCGCTGTAGGGTGATAGAGAATACACTGGGTTAGGGACAACTTACTGATATATCTAAGTACATCTCATCATGCAGTTACTTTGTATTTAGTTGATGGATTTACAGTTATTCAAAGTATAAATAAAGGTACAAAATCAAGTTAAATGGTGGATATATAAATGTAAGTACTGATAAAAATAAGCTGATAAATGAACAGTGAATCTGTACATGAGTATTTGATTTGTCTGTACAGCGATGCCACGTCCCCTCTTACCTTCTTGAGGTTCCCTGACCGGGGTTCCCTGTGGTCGTGTCGGCGGGGTCGGGGTAGCCTGGGGGTGGGGGAGTCCCGGTCAAATGTGGAGTCTTGTGGTGAGCGCCCTCTGGAGGAGACACTGCTACGACTGCCGGACATACTGGAGTCACGCATCCGACCCAGCGAGTCTGTGGGTAAACAACACAAACAATGTAACTCTATGTCTATAACAACCACACATTGTCAGACTGGGGACAACACTTTACGAGGGCTGGGTGGTCCTAACAATGTTTATACTATACTACCAGGGTAGATCTGGTGGGTAATTTGTTATTTATTGACCATCCAGCCTCCTTATTATCTCTGTAGCTAAAGATCAACAACCGGAAAATGTCAGTAACAGACTGCTTATAAACAATGATAGCTTGATACTTGTTAATAGCTTTATTTTCATTTCAAAAGACAGAAATATAGTCAAACAATATCACGGAATCAATTTGCGCATGCTCTCAGTTATCACTATGATTTAAAACCTACCTGAATGTGGGTCAAGGTCAGAGGTGTGCAGTGACCTTGTACTTCCTACTGTGTGGTCAGATGACTGGGGGTCCTACAATAGAAGGTTCAAGGTCAATAATACCTCTGAATCGTATCTTGATATGAGAATCAGAACCCCCCCCCCCACTCTCCTTTAGGAGGCCTCAGTGTCAGTCCAAGTTATATGCACTGTTTTATTGCACAATTATATTTTTGTCATAAGGTCAAACATCCTTTTTGTGCAATTATTAACTCCAACAAAGATCCTCTGTAAATGACTGTTCAACAAAGTATGTTATCAAGTTTCTAATGGTAGTTCTTCATTGTTGATCAAAATGTAACAAAAACAAGCAATGAGATAATTGCATATGAAGTATCAAACTAATACAAGTCACAGTAATTCAAAGACATCTGGCTTAAAGTTTTTATTTATATTACAAACATTTAGTGTGTATATTAAAAAGTTGACATATAAGCTGGCATACCCTGGTGAAAGGTTTATTCTCTGTTTTGGCGAACGATCCCCTCCCCGAGTCCTCTTTACTGGGACGTCTGCTGCCCTGGGAATTCAGCGACTGTCGTCTGCTGCTGAACACCGAGTCATTCTCATTATCTCCACGCTCCAGCTGCTGCCACCTACAATCACATGATAGGTCAAATACAACCAATCAGGGGAGAGCTCTCTAGTGTTTAGTGTCCACAAAAAATAGACATCATTTTCTTCAAATCAAGAGTTCCAAATAGTTGATGCTGAGCATTTAAAACAAGTATTCTCATTCAAATACAGATTTAAAAATTGAATATTCTTTGTAATGTACTCAATTTATGCAATGCAATATGAACAGTGTTTACAGGTTCATTAAAAGAAGAATTCTTTTCTGACAAATTTCAGATCATTCAATGTAACAATTTCATAAACATGACTGATCAAAGAATCCAGTTTTAACAGCCTGGGCCTATGTCAAGGTTTCTGGCTTTGACTAAATTTACCCGTTCTGTGATACTCAAATGCAGTGTTAAAGCTGAACACCGTTTGTAAATAGGCACTGTCCGCCATATTTTTCTTCTATCACTGCTGTCCCTACAACCCTTATATAAGGGACAGACATCTAAACAGTTCAAAGTACTTCGCTGTTGAGGTCTTGCCTGTGTGGACATACATCTTGCCTCTGCGTGTTACTTGGTCACGATGAAATTATCAAATTTTACTCACTTTTTTCAAGCCAAGAGAATTCTAACATCAAATAAATTGGTCAATGTATTATTTACAAACAGAATATGCACATAGAATAAGAAATAAATGCATAAAATCCAAAGACCACAAAAGGAATGCTACATGTTGGCCACGAGTTTCAGGTGTGCAATCGGGTGTAACGAAATCGAAAGGTTTATATACCAGGTACCTGTGTGATGATGCCTATTTACGAGCGGTGTTCAGCTGTAAGTGATACAATGTGCAAAAACCTGTATACAGGTACAAACATGCAGGTGCCTCCTGTCCAAAAAAAATTACAATCACCAAAACAAGTGTCAGAGTGAACATGCAGAACATTGACAAATTTGTGCGGAGTTATTTCCCCTAGAGGAACTCTCCTGTACCTGTCTGGTGTATCCTCTTCCTCCCATAGACTTGTCTCATTGGACAAGACAGAGTTAGAGCTACTGTCAAAAGCATCAAATCAACCATGCTTACTACAGAAATCAACCATGCTTACTGCAGAAAATCAGCTCTATAATGAGCATGCTTACAACAGAAAATCAGCTCAGCAATAGGCATGCTTACAACATTAAATCAGCTCAACTATGGGCATGCTACACAATGACAAAATATCAGGGCTACCTAGCAAGCTGTCTTTGGCAGAATGATTTTATGATTGACAAAAGAAAACTTAAATCTGTGTTACCTGTCTTCGAGTTCATGTGGCATTTTAAAGACTTCAGGTTCCTGCTGACTAATTTCAAACAATTTCTGCAGAACAAGAAATGGGTTGTTAATAATGTAAATCTATTATAATACATTTTTCATATACAATTAGTACATTAATACCTTATTACTTTATGCATCAAAACATGCTATATGCTACTTCAAAACAACTTCCCCATTTTTTATTATGTTTTGATGCATGGAAAAGACAAAGAGCTGAATGTGATTGATTAAAGAATATTTACATTTTTGAGTGTCTTTGTATGTGATAACACTACGAATCAATTTTGTACTATACAGTCCAATAAATTCGAATAATGTAATGTTGGAGCACAAGCGGGGTTTCGCATACTTAACATTCTAATTTTAATCGTAAAACTGATGAAAATTATATAAATATAAGTAATAAGGAATCATTCTTTGAATATTATGAGGTGATAATTTCGATTGGGGCGTCATCAAATATATCATAAAGTCCTTTGGGCTTTATTGGTTTTGATCACACCCCGACCGAAATTATCACCTCATAATACTCAAAGAATGATTCCTTATTCCTTAATTCCAGTTTAAAAAAAAGAAAGTTCATGTAAATAAAACAGATCTAAAAAACACCTCAGATTTGGTCTTTATCTAAATGAAGTGTTGTAAAGTGTTACTGGGGTTTACTCATGCATTCTAGCATTATCTCCCTTTTAGTGATGATCCTTACCCTCACTAGGTTGTCAATCTCCCTGTCCCTCTCTGGGGTCTGGGCCATCTGCTTCAGTCGTCTGTACCGATCCATCAGAGCATTGTACTCAACATGCAGCTTCTCGATTTTTTGTTCAAACTCTTTGTTTGGTTTGGGTTGTATTAAATCGTTCCCTGCCTTCACGCCCCTGATTTTACGCTTCATCTGGTCCACCGACCGCATTTCCTGGTCGCTCATGCCTGACATTAGAATATCGCTGTCGGACTGTCTGCGATTTGACTGAAATGGTTGTCTCTGAGAATCCTTCTCTTTACGGTTTTCCTCTACTTTCTGATGAATATCATCAAACTTCATCCCGAGGCGGAACAGTTCGCCCTCCAATTCTTTGTCCTCATCGAAATTAACATCCCCAGTTCCGCTTGTCCTCTTACGCGTGTTGTATTCCTCCTTCACTTGCAAGTAGTCCTTCCGTAACTTCTCATGGTCGTTGCGGATCTGGTCAAAGATATTCTCTTGGTGTTCATGCGACATTCCCTCCCCTACTTCAAGCATAGCTTGGAAGGAATCCATCTAAAAAAACAGTCAAAACATAAGTACCTTCAGTCTCAGGTTAGAAATATGTGGCATATTAGGTAAAACTGTCAAATGTCTGTGAAGCATATTGTTGACATTGAGTCTTATCTACAGAGGAATGTCCATTCTTTTGAACATTTAAATCTACATGTGTCTGTTCACTGTCTACAGTGATGGCTACATTTCATCATCAAACTAGGAATAAAGCTATGAATTCTGCTGAAGAGCCATTAAATAGGTATACAAAAACAGCTCCTCTTGTATGCATTGAAATGAAATTGGATTCTTTCATAATGATTTATTCACCAAAGAAAATGAAACAGGAAAGTCTGAACGCACTTTTCTTTTCTCAATGCACTTGGTCTTTGAGTTTACTTGTACAGAACTTGGCAGCCTTTCCACCGTTAATTCAACTGTGGATTAAACTTTTAGACTGCAGCATAATTCCATTTAAAAGTCCCTGTTCATTTGGCATTTACTGTAGGTTTATAGGGGTGTGAAACTTAGCGACATCTAATGGACTACTGGGTAAATCATCTGTTCTATTACACAATCCTAGCCTTCACTTACAAAGAAAGATAATTGATCATTTCCTTTGATTTATATATACAATCCTACATCCCTATAATTGATTTTAGTCAATGATTTCAAAAGCAGTCTAGATCTACATTCATAAGAAAAAATATATTCATGGATTGTGGGACATTTTCTTATTCAGACATTCTATCTTAACCACTCATTAATAAAGAGCTCCAAGGCATGTCTCTGTTATCAATAATTGTTGCTAAATTTCAATAACAGTTCACAAGATCTAATTTTTGTGTAGATAGGGTAAACTCCAATACATTATTTGCAAATCACTAAGATGATTGACTGATACTTATTTCTTTACAATTTTGTAACTGGTAGGTGATTAAAGGCAAAATGAATTCTATCAAAGAAAAAAAAATATTAATAAATATGCATGATTCTCCCATTTACTCACTCTTGAGTCTGAAAGCTGAGCTTGAACTTTGACCTTGAACTTACCCTTTCACTGAGATTCTGAGTCTGGAAGCTGAGTCCGACCTTGACACTCTCAGCTCCATGGTCCATCGAGATATTCCCCCGGGGGTCAGTTTGGGAGTGACCAGAGCTGAGGAGGGGGGAGAGGCCCCGCGTAGAATTCCTGCGGCCATCTGGTTGGTCTGAGTAGGAATTAAGAGCTGCACTCTCTGTATGAAAAAATGAAAGTATGCCAGTTACCTATAACACATTTTAAATTATCTGTTTTAAGTTTTTATCGATCCAGAATAGATCATAAATTAAAAGCAGAATGTGTCACAGGAAAGTCACGGTCAGTGCCGCAGTAAGATCATGCAAGACTGACTGAGGGTTTCCAATAATGAGCAGAAGGCTAAATACAAATACATGTCCATCTTTTAATGCATTTCACACACAGAAAAAAGATAAATTCAAGGTACCATCATCTCTCTCGGACACTTCTATAATGGCCGACAGAGGATCATCAAGCTCCGTGATGTACTGTAACAACATGTCCGAGTTTTCTACCAAGCAACATCAAAAAGTCACATACATATGGTGAGTACAACTTAAACTGTTACAATAAAGCCCAATCATAGACTGCATATCTTCCAGGAGATAAGACAAAGTTTCCATTCTGATAAATGAAATCCTACTTTGCTATCCCAAGTCCACGAACCACCACTGAGTAAAAGCAATAATTACTTTATAAAATGACACTTGAAATTTAAGAGCTTTCACTTGCATAAAACACAATCAAAATAAGAAATCCAGTGTTCATAGCGCACTCCTTTGACAAAAAGTTCACAACCAGCACTAAATCATTGCCTTTGATTCATTTCGTGATAGATCCTTGGACATTGTATATTAAAATCTCCCATACTTTATCTAGAATTGAATAAACAACCAATTTCCATATTCTCTCTGGTTGCGACAGAGTTGGCAGGCCTCCACATGGACAAGTCGAGCTGCCATTGCCGAAATCACCTGAGAATTTTGTCTCCTACAGACACATGGTTTCGGTGTTTCCTGTTCGCTACCTAATTCTCGCCCGGGCGGGTGACACATTCTGAGAGACAACAATAGGATTACAGAGGCATTGACAATATAGGACCACCATCTTGATAATCTGATTAGCTGACTCAATGCAACACTACTTTTTTTTAAAGAGAAATAAGAATAATTCCCTTCTTCACACAAGTGCAATTCTTATTTTCCATATGACAGAATGACACACAGACAGACAATGTGGACATTGTCTTTGTTAATACCAGGCTATAAATGGTAGAACAATAATGATTCACAGGCAATTTAATTGAATTATTCATAAATCAAATCAGTTAAAAATCAATACATTGAGATATCATTTAAGATTTCTTTTTGAAAAATTTATCAGTCCAATTATATTGATAAATCAGCCAAATCCAATTGATAAATAATAAATTGATAAATCACATTTCATGCATACAAAAAAAGACAATATCAAACTTTTGACAAAACCCATTCCAAGTGTTAGACTAAATGATTTTCAGGTAAAAAAAAAAAAAAAAAAAACAACTGCAAAATATATAAGAGTTAAACTTAGTAATTTAGACTCCAAAAACAGTAAGTTTATCAATAATCTATACAAAGAATGAATACACCGTTTTGACAAGCAGATCCCTGGGTATTTTTGTGTTTTACTGAAATAAGAAACCTGCTATCTAACTGAATTGATCACTTTGTGGCGTTTTAAATTTACGTCCAATATGGCCCTATCAATGTAACACTGTGAGTGTATGAAACAGTGGAGCAGGTCCATACAAGTTACAGAGACAACTTATAAACAAACAGCACCTTTATCTGGGGTCCCATCACCTCAACACTTGCTCACAAAGTGTCAATAATTCTGTAAGTGTGCCATAAACGAAACGCTGAAAACTCCTCACTTTATTGCTCTGTATACACCACAACCTTCTACAGGAACCACTTCCCAAACCAGCTTTCTGACATGTCTACACTTCTATAAAATCACAGCTAGATCACATTCCTTCACATTTCTCTATTCCACATCGGTATCAACACTTAATTGATACAGTCAGCCAGATTTTTTTCTTTACTTATATCACTTATCCATATGTTTACCAACCCCTTCGTTCAAAATTAAACGGAAATGAGCTTCATAAGAAAAGCACCCTTCAGTTTGTTCCCTATTCTCAATTCTACAAAGAACTCCCTTACCTGTCAGTGTGATGGGACTGGGAACTCCCAGGGACCCTTGGAAAGGGGAGGGGGACTTCACTCCTCTACCAATCTGTCCCATCTGGATGGTCTGTGGTTGTTGGGGGGAGGGAAGGGCTCCTTGGCTGGCCTGCAGGGGGGTGGGGGAGTTGGTGTGCAGCGTGACGTTGGCCCCGAGCCTGAGCTGATCGATGGTGAGCTCAGCCTGAGCGTACTTGGACAGAAGCTTGTCGTAGTCCAGCTGTAACTGCTGCACAAGCTCTGTCGCCTGCTTCCTCTTGTTGAACTCCTGGTGAAGTTTGGACGACAGCTCTGTGCGGGATTTGTCAGAGGAGGCACTGATGACCTCACTGTGTTCATCCCCCTCCCCGATATCGATGTTGACCAGCGACATCGACATGGAAGAATACTTGGGCTTCATTGGCTTGGTCCTGTTAGTTGAGATGTTGGTGGTACTTTTGCTCTTGACCTTTAGAGGCGTGTTGACCTCGGAGGGTTTGGGCAGCAAACGTTTTGGCATTTTCTCTCCCTGTTTTCTTCCCGCTGCTGGTAGTTCGTTCTCCTTCTCAAAGAAGCTCTCCTGGGACCGGGCTTTAGAGAGGTTGTTGGTGGGACTCCTCTTGGATTTGGAGTGAGTTGAGTAGTGTTCTGATGCTGCCGACCTCTGGCTGGCGGCAGAGTCTGGTCTCTGTAGGGGGGTCCCTGACCTTGAACCCTGTCTAGTGGATGGCCTTGAGTCAGTGTTAATGGCAGAAACTGGAGTCACCGATCCATCCCTACGAGAATCATCATCAAATGATCTGTCATGGATGAAATTGGGTCCCTCCCTGTATGGGGTATTCCCTCGACTGCTGCCCCTCTCGCTCACTCGACTTGTGGGCCTGCTACTCTGGTTTGATTTCGGGGTCAAAGACCTTGGGCTTATAGAGGGGGCACCTCTATCATTATGGTAAGCTTTGATTTTGGCAGGGCTTGGTTGATCGGAAATACGACTGGTTATGATGAAAATTTCATCATCGTCATTTTCCTGTGGAGTCTGCTGTGATTCCTGAAACTCTATGCTCTCTGCATCATTATCTACAATGTCTAGCTGATCCCTGTATCCCAGCTGTTCCTGGTACAACTGTAGAGCTTCCTCTGGTGAAATCTCTGGGAACGGCTCACTTCCTATTGTTCTGGCTGAGTTAGCTGTACTGGGGCGAGTCCTGGAGACTACATCGTCGTGATCTCGGCTGTCCCTGCTTGTATCGTGATATCGCTCCCCGTGACGATGTCCCATATAATCCCCCAGCAACTGTTCTCGTGTCGGAGTCCTCCTCAGGAACTGTTCAATGTCTTCCTCAGAATCTCCCTGCTCCTCATCACTCAACTCAATATTATCACGAGACACATGAGCCTCTAATTCTTCAAACTCATTCAGTGAGTTTTTGTTTTCAAATTCAGTTCCGTCGACTAATACACCAAGCTCTTGTAGCTGTTTATAATATTCCGGGTCAAACAAATCTTTCTCTGACCCACTTTTGGGATCTGTACTTTCGAAGGCAAGAGAATGATCAAAGCTGCTTCTGTTGCTACTCTGAAGGCTTCTATCGCCGAGTTTAGAGCGATCAAGATGAGGCCTGCTACTAACTAGCTCATCCTCATCACCATCCACCATAGAATCCCGATCAAAACTAAGCTCATCCTTGGAGGCCTCTAAATCACTGATGTTGGCATTTTCTCCCAGCGGATGGGACACATCATCATAGCTCGGAAAGGAATGAAGGTCGGAGTGTCTCAGAGTCGAGCTGCTCCCTGCACTCTGCTTGTCTCGCTCGAGTCCCGAGTCCGTCCAGTGAGTCCCTGTAGATCCTGCTGTGTATTTACTTTGCGTGTCAAAGCTGTCCCTTAAAATCCCATCGTCATCAATCAGAATTCCTCCACCCGCTGAAAAAGAAAAACAGAAAAAAACATTAGAGATGGTCAACAATACTGTATCTTAATTTCACAACTCACTGAAAAAGGAAACAGAAAAATATCATTGTTGGTCAACAAAACCGAATCAGAATAGAAAGATCTTATTCAGAATATGTCTACATTGATCTTTTATAGTGTTTTCTCATTGAATGACAATATCTGGGCATTCTGTGAAGCAAGGATCAGCTGGACCAATAAAGACATCTATATCCCATGATCAATAACATGTACCATCACATTCGTTAATTGAAAAATAAGCTGACAAAACGGAGTTCTCCTCATTACAAGTTGTCCATGTTCCTACACTCCATACCAACCGTAAGTTATTTCAATCATCACCATGGATTATCATTTGTGAGGGTAATTAAAATTTCATAATTACAAACTGTTTCTTTTATGTCCTCCTAATCAATATTTCCTGCTTCTATGATCAACTGAATGAAAACATCACAGTCAAGTCCATCCCTATCGAGTGTGTACAACATATCCTTCGTATCTATTCTGTATGATTTTCATTTCCAACCATTATCTCTAACAATGGTCAGCAGAAATTTCTCCCAATTCCCAATCACCAATGACCATTCAGTCCAACACAAATGACAGGTTTAAATCGCTATGCTGACCTAATTATCTAATGTTTCTTTTATTTAGTCCATCTAGCATTAAATCACATTTACAAAATTCAAATTCCAGAAAGACTAATTCATCTGTGTCTAAATACTTACCAAGCTTTTACAAAAACTAACCCCTAAAAAAAACCCACATTGATTCATCCAATCAATATTCATAGGAAATTCACTCTCAAAATAAACTTGCTTGCAAAGGGTGAAAAAATTTGAAAGCTATCCAAAAACATTCTCCTAATATATACACCATCGTAAATAATTGGAATCTGTTTTGGTTAAATCCTGAGGACCGTGTTGGGACTGAAACTTAATTCCAATTTAAATACAATTCCACCCCTCAATCGTTGACATTCCTACCTTACAACTCTGGCGAAAAAGAGGGCACGACCCAGATTGCATAGCATTGTCATATTTCAGAATGTGCAGAGATCATACAAGCCATGTTTGATTTAGTTATTTGCAGGGGAATAAAAAACTTTGAGAATTCATTAGGAGTAAATGGAGTGAACATTTACGTCTGATGTAAAGGCCGCCCTTTGAACACCTGTTTTATAGCGCTGAAATCCATTCTAAATTTGAATTGGCAAGTCAAGTTTACTTAATGTGTTAATCTTTAAATTAATTTGCAGGTAAGCGATATTAAGTGCAGATAAAATTTAAAGAGTAAACATACTCGTAAAATTCACGATTCTCATCAAGCAATCCTTCAGAAAAAAATCCTGCTTTTGACATTGGCTTTTTGATTATAGACAATATATAGAGACAAGACAAGTCTGACTTATGTTGTACCACATTCCTAGGACATTGCTTAACCTAGTTCTACCTAATTTTTACACAGGGTCTTCAACATCTTATCTCTGCAAGAGTTTTGACAGAAATTAATATCTTAGTATGAAGCCTAAAGCCTTACATACCTTTTGGCACTACCCCCCACAAGATTATTACATATGTACCGATGTCAAACACAGGTTTCCTTAGTGTCCCCCCCAAAGAAACGCAGCGGTCGTCTTACCTCGTGAGTGGCTCTTGACAAATCTTCAATTTATCATTTGTTGTAGTAATATCTACCCCCGTTAAAACTCTCGGCTAATTTTGAATGTCAACAGAGACCCAGAAATCTGTTCTTAAATCAATGGTTCGATAGCCCTCGTCGTTATTTGAAGTGGTGTGAAGTAGAAAGATCAACAGTCAACACTGGCCAGTCGGGCGAGATGTACCCACGATTCCATGCAGTCAAATGATAGAGGATAGCCCATGGGTTTAGGTAAATAAAATCAAACATTCCAAGATAGGTAAATCGCTTTCTTGCTGTTAAATCCCCTTTTTTATTTTCCAAGCGGAAGGGATTTAATTATCATGATACATTAACTGTCCAGCAGGTGATAATCTTCATCAACTGTGAAATAATATTTCTCCCTATTGACTGGTCGATGTTTAGATATAAGCCTATAGGTGTACTTAATTACATGCCCAAATGGTAAACCAGTATTTCTAAAGTCATTGAAATGGAAATTGAAGTAATTACCATACTGATAAAAGATACTGATACTGAGTGCATATCAAATCATTTTGTGTATAAAAAAGCTATCTCTTATTAACACATTTATGTTACAGTTAAACCACCAATTTTCAAATTAAGTAGCAATTATAAAAAGTTTGGCTTTCTGATGTCCATCAAACATTTGGTTATTTATTCCAAGAGGTCAACTTTGAGAAGGGTCAACTTTTGACCTTAATGCTTGTCTTCCAAGGTCAGTGAAAAATGATGGAGTTTTATCACATGGCGATCTACTGTAATCATTTAACTATCAACGACAATGCACAGAAAAAGATCCCAATGGAAAATGAAACCTCATTAAAGTAAATTAATTCACATTAAGGATCAGACTCTCTGACCTGCCGATTATACAAATGTACTGCACAAGTACCTCCTTCCATCACTTTATGCTAGTGTAGGAAAACCTCAGGTCACCCAAAGCATTACCTGGGCAGCAAAAAACCCCTCAAAACTTGAGGTCAGAACCAATTGCATCCTCTAATTAGTAATATATCATCATTATTATGCATAAATTGTTGGCTGACATCGAGTGTTAATTATACATACATGACATGGAGTCTCTAAGGATTCCGTCATCATCCAGCTCAAAATCCTCACTGTATCCCAGGTACGCCATCACTGGAGCCCCTACAGGTGTACTGTCCAGGTGTAAGGTACAGGCGTGTTACAGGTCGCTGTCCTCTCCCTCAGCTCCTCTCATTCAATATTCATCACAGCCTTGAAAAACAATAAATTACCATATCTGTGAAAATTTATCAATCAAAAATTAATGTTTGCAAAGACTTGTGACTTCTAGTGAGAGATCAGCTTCCCTGCCTGATTAAGGTATATAAATGTAGTACCCGTTTATACCAAAACAGGTTTACCCCCTGTCAATCAATGTACATGTCCTTCTTATCAAACTTCTAATTCTCCTTTATTCTTGTTGAATTAAGTGTAGGTCTACACTTATGACAGACCATCAAATCTTTAAATAAGACACATACTTCATGCAATCTGTAATTGAAAGTATGTTACTCATAGATACAAGTAAGGTCTCCCATTCTACCTGACCATAGCTTGTGATGGAATAGGATAATTACTGGTATAATTTTTACCCATCAAGTTAGGCATTTTCTATTTATGTCATGAATCTTGGCAATAAGATTGAAAACATACAATGAGTTGGATAAAATTCCTAATTAATGTAAATCAAAAATCATGGGAGATTTTTTATCACAGGTTTTATCCACACATTGTTTTACATGGCGTAGTATTAATACCACAGACAGATTAATAAGTACCGGTACTATTTACATGGGTGATATTCACTACATATGTAAAAAATCAATAATCAATCTAAGTTTATTTGCGAGATAAAATCCTAATCAGATGAACTAAGCTTCCACATAGTCTGTTTGATTTTTTAAGATAATCCAATATTGATAATTGATTAGTTTTCAAAACTTGAATAGTTTACATTTTACATTTCATGCACTATATTTGTGTCTCAAGGCCTATAACTACTGTCTGAATAAGCAGTAAGACTAGCAGGTAAAGACAATGAATTTTCGTTAATCATTTGTTTAATCTGGCAACACTAAATGTCTTATCAGTTGAATAATCCTGTTTACAAAGCACACAATCCTATCCAACACTGCCGGGCTGACCCCAAATGATTCCATTTAACGTGATGACAAAATATTTCAAAAGCTGTGTGAAGATAAGGGGGGTTCCTGGGCCCACCTGGCGCACCTTGCAGTCCTTGGGAGCGAGCGTTGTGTATTGACACACACAGGTAAATACAGGTAAACACACCTTCCTAATCCTCAGTACAACAGTATCAACACCGGTCAGTCAAACCTCCACATACTAATTCCGATCACTAATATAACTTATAATTCTCCGTACACAAGGAATTGGATCAGCTCCAGATACAGATTCAAACTGAGTATCAGTCGAAAAATTGAATCTCAGGTGGCCTAATCATGGAAGATTACAAGAAACAATTTGTTTACTCACAGTAACTTTACTCTTACCCTAAATGTTATTAAAAGTGTCAACTTATTAACTGTATTAGGATCATACCTTCATCAATGTAACTTTTTTCATATATATGACTTAATGATAATTGTTCTTGTTATAATAATAAAATACTAAAATTCATTTATAAGTCAAATGAATGATTCTAAATGTATAGTATCAAAAGATACCAATTGAGTTACCCAATTATCAGCTGCCATATGGGAAACAAATTGCAGCATGAATAATTTAAACAAGGGACAACAGTCTAATACAATTAGCAACACATAAAAGAACACATAAGCTCAATGACATATAGAAACTCTGGTATAAGAAGTCAGCTAAACAGAAATAGTTGACTTACTGTGTTTACAGACTCAGAGATAAAGGGCCTCAGCTCGATGAGGAAATGATTAGTACAAATTACCACAAAATCACTGTATATCCAAAGAAAAATGTAATGGTAATCCAAAATTATTCATATATAAATTCCTCTATATCATGTGACCCATTAAAACCTGCAAAGGAAGTACATCTTCTGTAAGCTCCATATTGAATAAAATTAATGTCCCAAAGTATTTCTTATTCCTTATTAAATTGTTGGTAATAATTTTTCAATTAACGGTGACTTATCAATAGGACGATGTCTGCACACACTGAACAACACAACTAGGACCAAGAGTTGAACGGCGGCCAAATTCTGTCTTGTCAGTTCTCTACCGCTCTTTGGAAAAATTATGATCATTTAAATACACGATTGTTTACGTCAGCTAAAGTAACGTTCATCAAATTCAATAAAATACTCCGACACATTCTTTCAGGGAATGGAGTGCCTCTATAAGTGATCCAAATACCAACAGATAAAGAAGTTCGTGTGAATGATAAAAGGCATTAGAATTTATTTTGGTTTCCTTTCAAAACAATAATAGGTTTTCAAATGTTCAATGTATTAAGGACTTATTCATAAATTTAAATATCTACAGCAACAATTAGATAAAATATTCATACCCAATTTCATGTTCAATAGTTTTAAATCCCTTACAACTAAGCAAATGTATAAAAATGTTTTAAGCTGTTGGAAAATTGAATGCTAAAAGGTAGTGCTAATACTGGTCACATATAGGTATATAAATGTACATTATTACAGTGTTGGGTATAGGCCATTGATTATTGCATAAATAAGTTAATACAAATATTGGATGAGAGGATTACTATAATTCCCTTTCTTGTCCTCCTTGGGGATTGCCAGACAAAGTATATTAAGCTAAATATGCACTCTTGAAGAATTACAGTCTACCTAGGCCTATGTTTTATCATTTTATTTTCTTCTGATACATCTCGTTCAGTCCAATTCCTATCTATATATATTATTAACTTTATGCAGTTTCTTTATCATCATTTCTAATCACATTCATTGACAAATTTATTTCATTTTAATGATCATTGTTCAAATATCTGCATTTAATGTTTGTTACTTCTTAATATTAGTATATATACTAATATCTATTAACTGAAATCATAAAATACCTGATATAAGTCAATTCTAAACATTAAAAGCAGGAGTTATGCTGTACGTTATATTGATTATATTTAGTCAATCTTATCTGACATGTACTCTATTAGTTATTTTGTTTGAAGGTTTTATAATAAATATTTGGTATGCACATTTGATCAATCCTTTGGGAGAAAGGTATGTGTGAAATTGACAACACACTTGAATACATGCATGTCTAAACATGTGGCTATTGGCCAAGTCATTTAAACCTGCTGTCAACTGCTTAACCTAGTCTAATTCTGACGTGAAAAATACATCAGAATACGGCAAAAATCCCAAAAAATCATTAAGATTGTAATATAAAAGGTACTAATAACATTTACACAGCTAATCAGTTAAAATTCACACACTGTATTTATCATATCAAGTGTGTACAAAGGGACAGAACTGTGGACATTGATCACAGAAATTCTCCACTCTTTCAACGTTATCTGCAATATGTTTTGACATATTCATACTGCACTTACTCCTGGTGATTATTTTTGCATTGGGTTTTTCACATTTTAGATGATCTGATTAATCCAAACTGCGTGTGCACTACGATAGCGTCGTAATCACTGTGGAAACCAAGCCGTTTCTACCTGTGCACTATACCCTCTGCATATTAAGTATTTCAGCAAAGAACATTGAAATTTCACGTAAATATAATTTTCTGATATTAAACATATACTTACGGCAGTATGTTCCCAACAATGAATCAAAATTATCCCTATTTATCTTGTTATTTTGCATCCAAGAAGCGGGGCATCGTTTTCAACGAATCGTAAAAATTGGTAGAACGAAATACGTAAATAAGTTCGAATGTCGATCCCGATAGAATAGAGAGCAGGTGTTTTGTGAACAACAAAAATCCGCAAACATTATGCTTTTTATATTAGTGTAACATGCCAGATATTTACAACATTTCAAATGTAAAAACTTATTTTTTTTTATTTAACAAACATTTTTATATAAGTTTCATGTTTTAGCTTTGTTTTCCTAACCATTTTGGGGGGGGGGGGGGGGGGGTTGGGGGGGGGGGTATCAGGAGAAAACGTACCCAGGAAAAAACGTACCCAGGAGAAAACGTACCCAATTTCTAGGGTACGTTTTCTCCAGGAGAAAACGTACCCGGGTACGTTTTCTCCAAGAGAAAACGTACCCTATGAAAATCATAGATATACTACTTAATAGTTTTTAATACTTTTAAATACTATTTTACATAATAAATATACAGAAATGTATGAATTTTATAGATATATGAATTTAATACTTTATATTTTTAAAGGGTTTGGACATATTAAATATTTTACAAATGCTACTTTAATGCATATTTCAATGCATAAATATATAAAGATTTATTCATTTTATAAATAATATCTTTATAATAATTGTAGCAACTTTTATTTTAGTACGAATTAATGACCTGTCCGACAAAAAGTGTTATCAATCTACTTCTTTTAAGTTTTCCATTTACCGTTAGCCTTACCTATATGAGTATCTCTATGTGAGATCCCCCTATCGACTTCTTGAGATACTCATCATTTAAATTAGTTCTCCAAATTAGATTGCAATAAAAACTAATTTAACGGTTTCGTTTATGGTGGATTAATTGCCGACTAATTAAACTGCTCAGGCGATGTTCGTGTATGTGTATATGTAACAAATAATTGTCTAATTAAACAAAAGTATTGTCTTAAAAATTTATTTACGTGACTATGTATTTAAAAACAACAGCAACAAATGATACAAACGTTTATTGAATATTTTATTTTGTTTCATCTAAGAATATTTAGGAAAACTATTATTTATGATTTTCATAGGGTACGTTTTCTCTTGGAGAAAACGTACCCGGGTACGTTTTCTCCTGGAGAAAACGTACCCTAGAAATTGGGTACGTTTTCTCCTGGGTACGTTTTCTCCAGCATTCGGGGGGGGAGGGGAGAGGGTCCGGGTGATATATGATTTGTTTTTATTTAATATTGATTTTGTGTGCAGTTATACATTTGTTTGCATGCGGGATGTAGTCTTGATCTGAAAGATATCGATTAAGCCTGGGGAGGTGGGGTGTCCAACAATAATTGTGTAGGCCCAATGACTAAAATTTCTAAGGGTATGAATCTTTGTCCAGACTGTCATGTTTTTCCTTTACCGTTAATATCAGATTTTAAAAAAATATGTTTGAATAATTTTTACAATTCCTTTCCTCAAATTTTAACCAAATCAAATTGCTTTCCCGAAAATAATGAAATACCTGGTTCGCGTCTGTTCCAGGAAATAAATTAGCTAGTCATGATACATGTAGCTTAGTTGTAATTAAAGATTGGAGTGATGTGGTCTAACAAACAAACCGATACAGCGCAGTATGTGTGTTCAATGACAAAGCATACAATTTAATCTTTTTAAAATGAAATTCATTTAGAAAATTGAATTGCAGCGCAGGGCAATATAACAATCAAACAACACGGTGCAGTGAAACGGCACGTTTGTTTTCACAAGTTAAAAAAGGTTTTGGGTAACATAATCTTTGTGTATTGCTTTCTTCTGAACTGGCTCGTGTGTTATATCGTGTGTTACATAAAGTGAGATATATCTTAATACGAGGAGTGTTATAGATACCATGCTGCACAATGTCCTCTGATGACGAGGGCCAGGGCCCAACTCCCCCTCCCCTCCCCCCACTCCGACCCGTCACCAGGAAACAGAGACAGCAAAGTAAGTAGTTTATTCAACGAACAGAGTTATGAGACGGGATCTAGAGTGGCCAGAGTTATGAGACGGGATCTAGAGTGGCCAGAGTTATGAGACGGGATCTAGAGTGGCCAGAGTTATGAGACGGGATCTAGAGTGGCCAGAGTTATGAGACGGGATCTAGAGTGGCATGAAGAGGGCTGAATTGTCGTTGTTATATTTTCGACTAAAAGTCTCTTTGAAGATATCTGTAAAAAGAAAAGATTCAAATTTAAAAGCTTAACTTATTATTTGAATTGAATGTTTCTTTCATTTCTAAAACTTCGAGGTTTAGTAGATGGACAATTCGTTGACCATTCGAGGTTTAGTAGATGGACAATTCGTTGACCATCCAGCCTCCTAAATAGATTTTTCCGGACAAATTTGGCGTAGACAGTATATCCTTGTAATTCGTGTCTTTTTCACATTCACCAAGACAACATCAGTGCCGAAAAGAGTTCATCATTATTTGGGAAATGCTCCTTAGCAACAAACAAGTTACCATTGAATCTAACAATGGTACATGTACTAGTATAAATCACTACGTACCACATTTTGAACATCACTGGTAACAGAATCATGTAGTGACCGGGTACGGGACGATATTTGGTCAGGGAGTTTTATGTCAATGTGTATACTATACTGGTCGGTCACTACATAGTTATGTAACGAATATACTGTGGTTCATTAATATTTGTGGGCGTCAATTTTCATGGAGTTCGTCAAAATAACACTTTCAAGGATACGTGGTTTCGTGGCCAATGACTGTAACAATACAATATGTTATTAGTATAATTGCAATACAATGAACATTCAATATAGTTGGTCAGCTCAACAAAATCCACAATAATCATATTCAACGAATGTTGATGGCACCACAATACCTATATTTACTGAGTGGGTGTAAACATAAAATATGCAGCTAATGGATGCGAAAATATTTCAAATTGACAAATAGTTGTCAGGTTGTAATGATTGTATTTATTTTGTAGGTTTTATTTTATTATTACGACTTTTTAACAGATTGAGAGGTCAGGAAATTGCTATTATAAAACATGTTTTGTATTTGAAACCGGGTATGAATTGACGTTAATAAGTATATGTTGTGGACAGTCTCCGTGTAACTGATGTTTGGAAATCAGAATTCATTGATTACACACACATGTCGGACTTTTGGTAACTAGTGCAGAATTGAATTGAATTGCCTCACCTCATACCGCGCATTTGAATTAAATTTCCTTTCTCTATTCAATGATTGTATTTAAAAAACAACAAGGAGAAGCGTACGGTGGTGCATGCAAGAAAAAAATATAATCGCTTAATTGTTAAAATCGTTTTATTTTAAATTCAGGCGCTGTCCCTCTGTTGCTTCCACATCTACCTTACCAATCATCTTTCGAGATAGAAAGTGACGTACAAAACACTTCTCTGCCACCATCATCTGTTTGGAGCAGACGACAAGACAATTCAAAAAGAGCAGCAGAACGTCACACAAGAAATGGAAAGGTTCAGCGAACTTTTCGAGAAAAGACGGGAGAAAAGTTTACAACTCCGATGTCACCTAGAAAAGAGGAGCCCCCAAGATTTAATGGAAATAATGACAAGAGTTCAAGAACAGTCAACACATCTAGATTCCCACAGATCGCAGTGTCCAAAGCAAAGGAAAAGAAAACTAAAAGTAAGAGCAAATCGAACAATAGTGAAAAACTTTATAAAAGAAACTAACCTGATATTGCAAAACAGATTAATGAGTATTAGCTCGTTTTATGTAGACGCCGCCAACTATAATGATGAGGCTCCAGAGAAAACCATCGTCATCAGGAATTCTAACGTCACTTTGAATGGACAGCAGACGATCATAAGTCCTCGGCGGAATGGTAACTTTTGTCAACAAATATAATGTTAAACCACTGTTTTCAGAGTTAAAGCTTTCAGTGCTTATATATTACGTATTTTCAGGAAAAACGAAACAGACGAGAAGATTTTTGAATGACTTGCAATCTCGACTTGCGATTCTTCAAGGTACGTACTAGTTTCTATATTAGAAACCAGTCTTCAGGCATTAAAATATCAATGAGAATGAAGGTAAAATTGGTACGTCATACCGTATATTCGAAATTTCTTTTCTTTCTACTTTTGTTCATTTTTGCAGAGGAAACACAATCTCAGCTAGAGGAAAAGAAGAATTTGTTTCAAGTATTCATTGAAACTAGAGCTTACATGAAAGCAAAGGAGATACTTCTAAAGAACAAATTCCTCCTGATTAAGTCTAAGCCAGGAGATGGATCATCATCCATGGCGATGAAATTACTTTACGACCTCACAGACGAACATGACTGGATGATTCCACTTTGCATCGTTGAGGTAACCGACTTCGACGAAGCCATTGGAGGAAATAATTCCGTGATTTTGATTGATGGACTGTTTGATTTGAATAGCGTATCCCTTGAGTACAAGAAAGAATGGATTGAGAAACTCCAGCGGCTTGCATCCGCCCTACAGGTCAATAAAAGAAACAACTATGTCATTATCACAATGCCTGAGGACAGTTATGGATATTTGCAAAATTCTCTCCTCGAAAGTAAACTCTTCCAGTCTGCACTGATCGACATAAGCCATGGCGACAACAACCTAACCTTTGAAGAGAAGAAGTTATTCCTTAACATGTACGTTGTTCCCTTTTTCAGATTGGATAATCCACAGAGTTTAGATCTGATAAACTCTGCTTTACCATTTGGATTTCCAAAATGTTGTGAAATTTTCTACAATAATTGTTCTCTCCATAAAGACCCTTTATGTTTCTTCCGAGATCCACAGAGTTTCATACAGAGTGCGTTAGAACTTATCCAGAAAGTGGAACCGTCAAGATTGGCGCCACTCGTGTTAGTCCTTCTTGGTAATGGAGCACTGTCTGAGAGACAGCTTTACAGCATTGTCAGCAAAAGGAATACTGTTCTGTGGAGAACATTCGAAGATCATTACGAGGTTCTTGTTTGTGAAAGAAAAGACGTCAAGTGTCTGATTCACCGAGCCAAGGGAACCTTTCTACAGTTTGATCGAGTCACCAATCAGTGGATCTTTACTCATCCCGCTATACAGAAGGCAGTGGTGTGTCTTGTGGGCAGGATAGACCTGAAGCCCGTGATCAAGACATGTGAACTATCACTACTTCCGCAAATGCGCACTGGAAGTGATTTATGTCGAACCAAAGATGATGTGTTGTTGGAGCACCGCTGCTTTAAAGCTTTGAGCAAGCAAATCTGTAACAGCTTATCGAAGAGAGAAGAGAGGGCCTTGGCATTATTATCCAAGATGTCGGTGTGGGAAGAAAATAAATTTGTTGAATATTTTGCACAATTTCTGAAGGGAAATAACTGGGAAGAAACGTTTCTCTTGCAAGATGCGACCAACAAAGGAATCATCGAATATGCCATGAGCAACGGTAACATAAGGGTGGTTGAACACTTGTTATCCATTGCTGACAAGATTGGACAAAGAAAAAGCTTGTTAGACAAATCGTGTGAAAATAATTTGTCTCTGGCAATGATTCTTCTGAACAAGAATGTGAGACCCGATATTGTAACCATTCAGAGTGGAATAAAAAGTCAGAATACTACCATTCTTCGTGAAATATTGATTCGTCTTGGAAAGAAATTTGACCAGTTTGCACGGATACAGAGTAAGTTAGCAGACGACTTTAGTTATGATGTAACAATTGCAGACGAAGCTTGTTTGTCTGGTGATGAAAAGGTTGTGGCCATTATTGTAGAAAATTTCCCCAAACTTGTGAGTTGCACGAAAGAATCAAGTTTCTTAATCCTACTCAAAGCAGCCATCACGGGAGGAAATCGTCAAATCGTGAATAGAATGGTTGAGATAGGAGTTGATGACAGGTCTATTACTGGACAAGACCAGACCCAAAAGAACAGTGTTGTCTTTTATATAGCTTGTAAAAATGGTGAAACTGAAGTTGCAAAATATTTCGGAAATGGAGATGTAAGTCTCTTCACATCAAGAGACAAACATAATTATACACCGTTGCATTCGGTGGCGTGTGGAGGGACTAAGGAACTTGCTGAGTACCTTATTCATGGCGGAGCGGACCCATACGCGATAACAACGAAGAAAGCGACAGCTCTTCATCTCTCATGTGCCAGTGGAAATCTCGACATCACCGCCTTCCTGATTGACAGCTACCCAAAACTCGTAGAGATGGAAGACAACAAAAAAGCTACTCCTGTACATTATGCAACAAGGGGAGGGTCCATTGAAATATTTACCCTTCTCGTAGAGAAACATGCTAACCTAGCCAAGGTTACCACAAAAAGGGAAACGGTACTGCATGTTTCGTGTCACAGAGGATATCTAGATATAGCTAGACTAGTCGTAACTAGGTGCCCCGAGCTAGCTTCTGCTGCTACTGCAGACGGATATACTGCTCTCCACTTTGCCTGTACCACAGACGACCTTGACCTGGTGAGGTTTCTAGTTGAAGAGCTTCACCTTGACCCTCTGCAGCGAACCAATGATGGGATAAACTCAATACAGCTGGCCACTGGGTATGGAGTCCGAGAATACTTGGAGCGGCGGATATGTGTGTCCCAAAGCTTCGCCTCTATTGAAAATTTCCAGTGGGACTCGGACGACGATAATGTTCCGGAAGAGATCGGACATTGATCTGAACCATCAAATCTCTTTTTATTTTATTTTTTTGGTAATTATAATACTAGTTTTGTTTTCTTTTATTTATTTGAAAAGCTGCTTCCATACTGTATATACAATTATTCTTTTAGACACCACTGGTTCTAGTACCTGTTTTGTTTTCGCCAAAACAATCATGGAACTGATAAGCTTACAATTGTGTTTTGTCCTATCTAATGAATGACCATGGCGAAGATGAATGGTGAGCTTACTAAATTGACTGTTTATAAACTTCTCTTTGATCAAACAATGAGTTGAGATTGATACAAAGGGAGACAACTCAAACATAAAGCTGATAATAAGTTGTGTCCTGCTTTCAAATTCAATATTAGTAAATAAACACTTTGATACATCTCAAATGGTTGTTTTGTGTGATACCAGGCTTAAGGTTTAGAAATTCTTTGTTTTCCTTACCAATGCGGTAAGTGGCAGTACTCAGCATTTGAACAAAAATTACATATTGCATTAGGTATAGGGCATTTTCAAATATATGTATATACACACACACACACACACACACACACACACACACACACACACACACACGTCAGGTGCCTGTGAGCAAATCAGGTAACTGTCTTATTTTGAAAAATGCAAATGGTCAACCACTGACTCGTTCATGCGTTTGATTCGAATACCAGGTATGTAGTAACAATACCTATATAAAGATCGTGGATTTATTCTACTATAGTACACTCAACAAAACTTTTAAGTGTTCACCCTAATAAATAGAATAATTTTGAAATTACAAAATAAAATGATGTGAAATTTTCAACATTTCGTTACTGATATGTCTTCTCATCAATAGCACAGATAAAATAAACAACACCGATTGAAATCATTTACCCTTGACGAAACGTCAAAACATAAACTTGTTATTTTTCTGCGCATGCTTTAATATGATTGTCAATATTTTGTGACTGATTTTAGTATTTGGTGTTAATATTAAGCAATCCGAAGAAAACTTTTTTTTTATATAATTTTTCTTTTTCGTAAGCGTAATATCATTTTCATCGGCAACTTAAAACAATCGAAAAGCTCTGAGCAAAATTCAACCAAACCGGAAGTGTTAGTGGTATTTAGCAAAGGTCAACATCTCGGGTCGCAACCTGAGGTCAAGGTCAATGCATCGTTCTTAACAATTTGAAAGTTTAGTGGAAATCAGTCACCCTGACAGCAAGACGAATAAATGTGCTTATTTCATATATGAAATACATTATACTGGGTGAACATTTAGAAGTTTTGTTGACTGTATATACTACATGTACACCTATAGGTCCATGGAACTATGAATACTATCTTTTTCTATCAATCGTTCATTCCTTCACTAAAGACTTACTTCCTTTTAGATAGCTTCCCTCTAGAGTCCATACTAGTAGGTGGCCTCACATTTGAAATGACGATCATTTTTAACAAGGTTTTTTAATGTCAGAGTTAAGATGACAAATGATGAAATTTTTTTTTACAGAAAATATATAATATCTTGAAGACGACAACACCTTACACCGTCAATCTGCTACCCTCCCCATACCTTTAGAGGTGCTCCTGCAAAGATAAACTACCCAAATTTGAAGAATCTGTAAATTCTCTGAAGAATATGCAGAGCAAGATGTTGAAAACCCATTTGTGTGTTCGAGCAATAAAGCCCACACAGTGCTAAAGGCAATTTATGATATAACCACAAAAGCCAAGAACCTTTTGCAATGCAAATAAACAAGAAACTAATACCGCGTCGAAGACTATCCAGTTTTTATACTATTCTAAAAAAAAGTATGTGCAAGTACAGCACTGGTCCCTTTGGACGAATATATTGCCCTCCGCTTCGCATGGGGCAATATTTCGTCCCTCGGAGGCTAATATAATCAATTTGCCCTTAACCCCGGTCAATATTTGTATAATATTAGGCAATATCTATTACAAGAATGCATGTACTATAATTTTATAGCAATAACACAAATCACAATGTGAAAAAAAAGGTTTACATAAACAACACATACACACACACATGCATACAAACATACATACATTTATTAAATACTTTACTTAGCGTTGGCATGAATGGGATGCGGTGGCGTCGGAAGCAAATTGAAAGTTGGAGGGGGGGGGGCTAGACTTATCAAAAATCTTGACAAGCAAAAAAAAAAATCTTTGGTTATGGTTATGTTGCAAAAAAAAAGTAGGGGGGGGGGTTAAGCCCCAACCCCGGTTCCGACGCCTATGGGATGAAACCTATCTCTCATATCTTGTAACAGACCTACACAGTCTTAGAAAACTAAAGCCATATAACAAGAGCTTGGCCTTTGGCTATAGTTGTGTCAAAAACTAGTAGCAATGTGACGTAGGCCTGTCTACTTCATTGTCTGTCAATTTGTGATGAATTGAAATCAACATCAGGAATTGTATAAAACTGTTTCTATATAATAGTTGCATATTTCGCTAAGATCAGTGTAATGTTCGATTGTTTTGATGTAAATAACAGAAATTTATATTATAATATTTACATTTTCAACTGTCTTTGTCTTGATAACATTACGAATCAATTTTGAACCCTAAAACCCAATAACTTCATAAAACATGAGTGACACAAAATGGGCGTGACTTATAGCATATCCGAAAAACGGTATTGGCTGCGCCGCGTAGTAATACATAGCATGTGCTACATAAAAAAAAATAGTGGTTTTAAAATAATTTGTTTTAAAGAGTACAAATCGTCAATAATATAAATATAAGTAATAAGGATTCATTCTTTGAATACTATGAGGTGATCATTTCGGTCGGAGCGTGGTCAAATCTATCATAAAGCCTTTCGGGTTTTATTAGATTTGACCATGCCCCGACCGAAATTATCACCTCATAATACTCAAAAAAGATTCCTTATTCCTAAATTGAAGACCTTCATAAAATGACTCTATTTACACTGAACATCAAATCGTTACTAAATGGAACATATATTTAAAATCGATAAACGATATCTGGGAAGTTTACAAAAATATATTTACAATATACATACATATGTATGTTCCTTTTATTTCTTACGGAAACTTATTGTTAATTCATAGCACCTTAGAAACTATCAGGACTGAAATCTACACGCCCCGTTTATCGATCAGTCGAAACCTACAGCAACCTAAAATAAATCATGGACTGCACTTAATAATCATGATGATGTCAGACTCAAAGTTCCATAGGAGACAATTTGGATGTTTCTTTTAGCTAACGCACTGATGTACATTAACAGTAATTTAGTTAATTTAACCGACTTTTTACAATCAATTAATCAATTTGTTAAAAGAAAGATGTAAATATAAACAATAAAATGATTCATGCGGGTTATGAAGGTAGCGATCATTTGTGAAAAAAAAATTACATAACCCCCGTTATGTATTTTTGTCTGCAATGTCGCTACTTTCATAACCCGCATGAATATCCAAAAAAGCATTTTATTGTTTCAGTAAATACAATTCTCTCTCTCTCTCTCTCTCTCTCTCTCTCTCTCTCTCTCTCTCTCTCTCTCTCTCTCTCTCGTTTCGCTTTTCTCAAAATTAATCGTTCAATGGCTAACTTTGATAAACAACACGATACCATTATATAAATAGTGCCCGTTTGGGAGGGTAACAGTTGAAATTGACACCCCGAGAAAACCATTGTCAACCTTTGTCAATGTCAGCCATTGAACACCCGAGAAAACCCAAGGGCGTCGGAACAGGGGCGGCAGGGGCGGCGCTCGCCGCCCCAATAATTTTGTAAAAAAAAAAAAAAATGAAATAAAATTCTGTAACGGCGTTCTGTGTTTATTGGAGCGGCGATCACAACGGCGATCCGTGTTCAATGGAGCGGCGAAGTGTGAACTCTATTGTTTACACAAGCAAAACCGGGGTACAGTTACCTGCATGTTCCAGGCGCGTGTTGACAATAAACAGGGCATTAATTAGATAGGTTCAGCATTATAGAAATATCGATGTTCAGGCTCCAGCTTTGATGATTGCAAGATGAAAGTAATTAAACAATTATCGGAGAAAATTACAATGTATGAGCATTTGAATTAGTACATAGTACTAAAAATAGATAACTTCTCTATATTTTCAACAATTAATTATCATAATTGTCAATAACATGTAATTTCAAATTCTGCATTCTAATTTCAAAAATGGAGGGATTAACATGTATTAATCAACCTGTCCATTTTAAGTTTCCTAAGCGTTCATTCGGCAAGAAAGTTCTTTTAACCCTTCGTGGTTCAAATCCTACCCATGGTTACATTATGACGAGGTAACTATCTCACACATTGCATTGACAATCATCATTTTTAGTTATAACAATCTTGTAATCAATAATTTTTTTGAAATATTACACAACATATTTTATTTACAAAACCGATAGCACTTGACGCAATATTAAGCAAAACATTTTCATTTTTCATTGAATAGCTTAATAATAAGTTCTCTTTATTTTAGGCAAACGATCTGACTTTCTGTTTCACTTGCATATGGCTGCAGCAAAGGAAGGGGAAATATCGAATTCCAAAATCGAAGACAGTTTTCTGTTTTATTGTGATGAAACGAAATAAACAAACATCACATTCAACTTTGTTTTGTTTATTATAGGGCCATCATATAAACGACAATATAATAAAATAATATGTTATTAAAGTATACCAATTATTATATAAATTTCAAGTCAAATCCGGACACCGGATCCGGGATCAAATCCGCCGCCCCAATATGAAATACCTTCCGACGCCCCTGAAACCATTGTCAACCGACGCGAAGCGGAGGTTGACAATGGTTTTCTCGGGGTGTCAATTTCAACTGTTACCCTCCCAAACAGGCACTATTTATTTTATTATACTGAATGTCTTAATTTTAGAGAAAATTTTACTGCGTTTATATAGAAATGACGTGAATTTAAAGGCGAACCGTACGCGCATAATTTATGCGCATGTAACAATTCGTTCTATCGGCCCGTTGCCAAGCGTGTTTGCTAACGCTGAGGGTAAGAGAACAGATTGTCAACTGCGTCTAAACCAATCAGATTTCAGTATTAAACATGAAAGTATAATAATCCGTTTTGTGATTGAACAGAAATCTGTACATTTATATAAATTTTGTAAATGGCTTCAATCTGAAACTGATATTCTATGCATGTACTCATTTATTTGCTGCTGCTAGGTTGTTCCTACAATATCCTGTATTCTCTTCTGTGTAGCAGTTTGTATTTTTTGGTATGGATCCTGTGTGAGTGACTGTTGGTATGAGCATAGAGCAGCCTGGAGGTTCCCTGTGATCTGTTGACAGATCCCCAGGATCTCCCAGGAGATGTCTCTTGTATATACATGTACATACAGTCTCTGATCATGGTGGACTAGGACCTGTAGCTCATCTAGAGCTGCTTGTGATAATGTTGTATCAATGTGTCTGTAACACAAGAACTCTAGGAAGTGTAACATTACAAACACTGGGATATATAATATATGCTCTCTGTTCTGTAGAGCAGACTGTTGTTCTGGTAATAGACATTTCCAGATTTCGCGAACTCGAGGTCGGACTCGAACACTGACGCTTACTTTATCCTAAGATAATCAGGGAACATGTCAATGCACGATTTAAAAAAAAATGATTTAAAAACAACAATACAGATAATACTATAGTAAGCAATAGAAAAATATAACTTGATAAAGGATATAGCAATCAACACGCAAATCATCCACCTTTCAACCAGTTAAAATGTATGGTTTCCCCATTACGCATAGTTTTACAGAATTAATCCCAATTACAGAGAGAGAGAGAGAGAGAGAGAGAGAGAGAGAGAGAGAGAGAGAGAGAGAGAGAGAGAGAGAGAGAGAGGTTGATAGCTTTAATATATATTTGGATTTGAATGTTAATTTGGCGATATTATTTTAAAACCCCCTTCTCGTGGTGACGATATATATTAGACATTAAATTTTACAAGGTAGAGCGACATCGAACTCGGACTCGTGCTTTGTACACTTATAAATAATGGGTTATATGTAAAGTTGAAAAAAAATTGTAAACTAGTAAACCTATCTTTTTTTCTGCATTATTTATTACACGTTATGAAATTTAGTATAGGCTGTTTTAAATTCATCATTTGTTTTCCTCTGCATGACAGAGAGGCACAACTATTGACCGTCCACAAGGTACCAATAGCGTAGTACAGTTTCATTTCCCGAATTGCATGTTTATTTATTTCCGCACGAGTGTATGCATTGATAAAATTGTCTCTATGGAAAAACGGTGTCTCCGAGGATGAATCATTCGTTTGGCAGTCCTTGGTTTTGACCTATTGCAGGTAGACTGACCTTTTCGAAGGATCAATTGATATCTCAAACATTTGTAAACTGGTTCATCAGATTTCTATCTTTGTGTAAAGCGCTTTCAAAATCCCAGTTTGCTAACATTATCTGTCAACACTGATCAAACCCTTCCCTCCCTAGCAAATGTGCGATAAATAGAACTCAGTATATGCATGATCTGAGTATCATTTTGATGTCCGATGAACCCGCTTCGTACAAAGCGTAATGTAATAAAATTACAAGTAATAGCTTTCCAAAAAGCTTGCCTGACTAAACATATTTATTTCATTGCAAGAACATGGTTCTATGAATTTTAATCTGTCTTTGATTTGTAGTTCGTTCTTCTCGCAGTCTTCCAAAGTTGGACTGTTTCAAATTATCTTTACTAAGGGGGGTTTTTACTTTAAATGAATTTTACATATTATTTGGTTTGAACCTAAAATATTTTGTGTACATGTAATTTTCTCTTAAAACTTTATTTGCCGCCAACAAAATAAAAATATAGCAATTAAAACTTAATTACGAACACAATACAATTGTTAGAACTATGCTTAGCTTCCCATCATGGATTATTCCACTGTAGTGGCGCGTAAAATTATGTTTTGACAATATGGGTGCATTCCATAATACCCGTATCTGTGGAGTCAATAAAACTCTTTTTTGGCATTTGTTTAGTAACAACTTTTACTTGTTATATATTAATTTTACTTAAGTTTAGCAAGAATCAATCGATAACTATATGCACTAATTATTTACATTGAGTAAAACACGGAAGTAACACCCCTTTTACAATGAATGAAATCCCTCAAAGCACAGTAAACGACCAAAAAATTGCGATTCCTTCCTCCCCCCCTTCATTCACCGTTGAAATGTAGGGGCCTTTCTATTGGATTGCACACGTGTACAGTGAACTTGCTCAATGCTGCTTTTTACATCCAATACAACAATTTTGTTTCTCTTTTAAAAAAAAAAAAAATCAACCGATGCATCTTTAATGTGCCGGCCTTTAATTGCCTCGTTAGGTAATAACTCGTTGTAATGATACCCCCTCCCCTTCAACCGTTCAAACATTGCTATCTATTTTTAAGCATGACAAGGTTAGCTTTTAAAAAAGCTAAGAAAGTCAGCCAGCGGACCGGAATTTTACGTTTAGGGCAAAAGTGAATACACAATCTTTTAAAATACTAGGTAAATAGTTTCCAGGACAATATAATAATATGCGGGTGCACATTTAGTTTGCAGCCTTATTTTTATGGCTGTACATGTAGGTGACGAGATAAGCGTGTAGAGCGGTGTACATGTAATGTATGACTGCACACCTACTTAATACTTATAGTTGTAATTTTGTTGACATAGCTCTCTGATTTTTATGGTTTGGTGGCAAACTACTTCCAATATATTTACTTTTCAATCTCACTAAGAGAGTTGGGAAGATATACGCGGACTCCAGACTGTGGCTGCAAACGATTCCCAATGACAGTCTTCCAATACATTGATGCGCAGTTTGACCTAGAAACTGACCGGTTTCATAACGTCTTCGAATATTTCTAACACGAACTGTCTAATTTCTTCCTAGAATTCCAATTTACGCAAGCGCAATTGAAGTTTCATTAGTCAGCCCGCGGGCTGACTAATTAAGTTAGGATGAAACTTCAATTGCGCTTGCGTAAATTGGAATTCTGGGAAGGAATTAGACAGTTCGTATTAGAGAAATTCGAAGAAGTTATGAAACTGGTCAGTTTCTAGGTCAAACTGCGCATCGATGTATTGTAAGACGTCTTCAGCCACAGTCCGGAGTCCGCGTCATATCTTTTCTACTCTCTTAGTGAGATTGAAAAGTAAATATTAAATATTAATAGTGGTTTGCGACGAGACCATGAAAACCAGAGAGCTATGTCTGCAAAGTTACAACTTTAAGTATTAAGTAGGTGTGCAGTCAAACATTGCTTGTACGTCGCTACACGCTTATCTCATAAGGGTGCAAACTAAATGTGCACGCCACCCGCATATTATTATTGTTCTGGAAACTATTTTAAAACATGTATCTTATATTTTAAAAGAGTGTATTCACTTTTGACCTAAAATTAAAATTCCGCTGGCTGACTTTCTTAGCTATTTAAAAAGCTAACCTTGTCCTAAATTAATATAGTCAGCCCGAATTACACACGTGCACAGTGAACCTCTTTTTTGCTTTAAACACTTGCTCACTATTGCTTAATTGTTACATCCATTATAACGTTTTCGTTAATTGAGAATTTGAAGGTCGTCACATTATTAATATGCATTGATAAATCTTTTTTCAATGAAAAATGATATTGCTAGCTTCCATTGTTGACTGCACTGTTTCGGATGTTGTAACTTTTAAACCTTAGATATGCCTGACGTCATGACGTCAGGCAAATGACGTCAGGCAATCAGTGATACAAATTGTGTGGACCCAATAATAATGTCTATATCCACTATAATAAAGAGCCTGTGGGTCGGATTAAAGTACATGTATGTAGATGTGTGAAGTCCCACCGATAACTGCAACTGCGTTGGGTAAATCCTCCCACTGCGTGGATCAATTTTTTATTTTTATTTTTCGGGGGAAGGAGGGGGTGTTAAATTTGCGAAAGTTCTGATCGAGGCATGTTTTTTAGTTACTTTACTATATCCTCTAAATGCGCGCGCATGCTCCCAAATACTCATATTCAATTCAAATTCAATCAGTCACTGAATGTTAAAAATCTAAGTGTTGTTCAAAATACTAAAAAAAAAACTCTCATTGAGCCTATCGCCGGGGAGGGGGGAGATATAAAAAAAAATTAAAAGTGAATTGCATGGGTATAAGCAAAGCCATACTATTAAAAAGCATCTCTCTGTTTCTGGGTGATACATTAAAACATGTTTTAAATTATCAATTATTTGAAGTACATATTCGGCTATCTCTGGCAAAGATTCAAGTGATTTTCCCTTCGCGTCGGAATGTAAATATATACAGTTGAGTTTTCAATAATTATGGTCCTCGTCATAGCCAAGCGATCTCTCCATTTTAGTTAATTTTCCCCTCATATATTTTAGTTTTAATTTATAATCATATGATATAGATATATGTACTTATAAAACACAGATTTAATGTGGTCAATATTCACTTAGCATATGTGTATATGTTACAATTGTGTTAGAGTATGCAAAGACTCATTTTTATTGTGGTCCTTTTTATGTTGCATCTCTATACATATTTTGTAAAGACTCATTGTTTATTACTCTGTTTTATTTGTCATCATTTTTATCATTTGTTTATAATTGACTTTATGCTGGATCTTTGAGGAATAAACATCATTACCTTATATCGACTCAATTATCAATTACAGAAAACCTACCAAACAACGTCTCACAAACGCACGAAACCTTTTCGTGACACAAGTATAAACGTGTACGTTCTCTTGATGATTTTATTTCTATATTCTTATTCTATATTGATTACATGTTTCGAATAAAAAATAATAAAATGTTGAAAGGGGGAAGATTTGCGTGTTGATCGCTATATCCTTTATCAAGTGATATTTTTCTATTGCTAACTATTATAGTAATATTTTGTATTGTTGTTTCTAAATCATTTTTAAAAATCGTGCTTTGACATGTTCCCTGATTATTTTAGGACAAAAGTAAGCGTCAGTGTTCGAGTCCGACCTCGCGTTCGCGAAATCTGGAAATGTCTATTAGTTCATTGATATAACAGATTTCATTGTCAAGTCTGATATCCTGAGCTACAGCATGTCTGATCTTTGTTGACCAGGACTGTCCCCCTACAGCCTCAGTATACCTCTCTCTGTCTACATGTTACCTATACATCAGATATGGCTGTGCTAACTTGACCTTTGTCATCTCTATAACAGATAAAGCTTCCCTGTATCTGAGTGTCTTGTAATAATATATGGCAATGTACAACATGTCAGAAACACACCCAAACTTGGCTGCTAATTTCAGCATGTGACAGGACATTTTGTCTGCAATATACATCTTTTTGTTGACACCTGTGTTAGTGTACGTATATGTATTGTGTGACTTAAATGCAGTATACTGAAATAAGGTAGCTGTAAGTTTGTGTAATGTGACAACTTGATAGTGTGTCAGGGGTGACTCTACCAACTGTTCTATTGTGTGTATGACTTTGGTAAGACCACGTAGGTCTGTTGAAAGGTTACAAGCCATTGAGGACTCCTTGACAAGTTCTACATCATAATCAACTTCAGACCTCATTATACGTTCATCTGTACAAATAGAAAGTCTAGGATTGTACAGGACATCAATGATGTAGGACCTGATAGAGGAACTCTGTAACAGACAGGCCAGACCTTTCTTGTACAATTCATATAACTGTAGGAACAATCTGTTTTGTGCTGAGCCATGGACCTTTGTCAGAAACAGGTTGTTCTGTGGGATGAAAAAATTTGGACAAATCCCCTCATACACCCATCTAAGGAGAAGTTTTAAGCAGACCCAGAAACCAGCCAGGAGATTTTGTTGACACCAGTGAGGTAGTGTGTTTTGTTGAATCGCCCAGAAAATTGTTGTCTTCATGTGATAGGAACACAACAGTTTATTGGTTTCTTCTGAATGTTGATTCACTACTTCTTTTAAGAAAAGTTTTAACAACCCATATGTCAAAAACTGACAGTGATTCATTGATGAAACAAGTTTGTACTCTGCTTGAGAGAAAGAAATTCTCCATTCTTCATGTTCTTGGGGTCCTAATGGGTGTCCTATTGCTACAAAGTGACATCCATTTCTGACGATGTCATTGACAACTTCAGGATCAGGCCATGAGTGACATCCATCTATCCACGAGGAGGCAGACGGAGGCCAAAAGTTACAAACAAAACACCAGACATGGTCATATTCTACTCCTCCTCGAACACCACTACCACAGGGACCATGTACAGTAGAATTAGGTTGAACTGTTGAACAAGTTAACTGTCTGTATATAGAACTAGATATACATACTCTGTCCTTCATTCTGACACATGATGATTGGACTTCTCTGTATCTTGTTGGTGTCAGTAACTGAAGTAAAGTGAATCCTGGTGGACTCTCAGAACTGTCAGAGAGAATCAAGGTTGTATTGGCTGTGTTGTAATACTCAGACTGTGACATATCCATGATCACTCGGTGGTTGTTTGGCCAGTACATCACATCTATATCTGATCCCTTCAGTCTGAATCCTTCTCTTCTACTTCCACTTAACATCTCAATGGCCCCATCATCAGGTATCACTCGTCTGTCCACCATCTCCCTGATGTCCTCCATCTCCCTCCTGAGTGCCACCTGTTGTGAGGTCCCCACTTTATCACACAGTCCCACAAACACTGACTCTGACGTGTGTTGAATTCCCTCACATCTGTTGTAATTAATAGGGAAATATTAAAAATGGTTTAATTCAAAATTAAGGCTTATTATATATTTTTTCTTTAAAAATTAGATAACTTTGTTTTAACGTGCTTTGTTTTACACCAGTAATAAATAATTGTGAACAATGCATTTTAAATCCGGTACCATTTTTATTTAGCATAAATCATCAGTTTTTGTGTTGCTGATTTAAATAGAACTTTTAATGAAGTAACCTTTTATTGGTTTTAAGGTGGTGGGAACAGGATCTGGGGAATAATTAATGGATTGAAAACTGGGTGTGGGGTTGCTTATTGGCCACTAGTGGTCGATTGGGTAATGTATTACTATGAAGACAGTGATATAGAGAATGTATTGATCTTTAATACATGATCTTTAATACAACACTGAAACTGCTTTTGAAAACAACTATTCGAATACTGAATTTTACTTACGTTACTTGGTGAAACGACTCCATTTTGAAGGAAAACTACATTACTTGTGGGAATTTTTAATCTATTTTTAGAAAATTACTTTTCTACTTCGATTACGACAATTTAGTAGAGTCTTGTAAAATAATTTTATGTGCAAAGTGATTTTTTTTAGATCCGGGGGGGGGGGGGGGGGGTAGGGGGGGGGGGGGCTTGTTTTGTCCTCTTTTGCTTGTCATATATTTGAATGTTTTGCTGTACAATTTGATGCTGTTTTATATATAAGCTTTTTTTAAATTTGTAAAAGCGTGCTCAAGTTATGATCCTGACAATTTCCTTTCAAACAAACTATGTTTTCGGGGATAATTTGTTTAAATGTACCAACTTTCAACAAACAATGAATTCATACATCATTAATATATTTAATATAACTTCTTAATATTCTATACAGGAAGATTTGAAAGATTAAGAACGAAAATAACAGAAATAACAAGAGGCCCATGGACCACATCGCTCACCTGAGCAACAATAGACTTTATAAAATCAGCTTTATAGAGTCATATACAAGATATCTGAATAATGTCATATAATTATAGATACTGTACAAAAAAAATCCCCTGCATATTCTTATGTTTATCATTTAGCCCCTATGTAACAGGATGATTTTACAGTTTTATCACATATTGAGCATTGCAGTTCTCGTGAAGATCTTAAACAACTGTTTATACATAGATTATAAACCTTCATCAAATTTAAAACCGCTTGTGAGTTGTGAGGCCCAAGAATTTCCAGGGACCAGAGTCTAATCAGTTTTAAAGAATTAACAATATGTCAAAATGCTTGCATATAAGTAAAACCATACATAATAACATTTGAGTTTTTGTAATTTATAAATTTATAAATGTTTTCCTTTGTAAAATTGGAGCCCCCCCCCCCCCATTGTGGCCCAACCCTATTCCTGAAGATTATGATTTTGACAAATTTTAATCTACACTATCTGTATTGACTACAGTTACAGCTTTTCTAGGCAAATTGTGTTTTAGAAGATGATTTTTAAAGATTTCCCCTATATACTCCAATGTAAAAATTTGACCTCCTCTCCCATTATGGCCCCATCCTACCCCGAGGATCATGATTTAAACAAACTTGAATCTTCCCTACCTGAAGATGCTTCCACACAAGCTACAGCTTTTCTGGCCGATCAGTTTCTGAGAAGAAGATTTTTAAAGATTTTTCTCTATATATTTCTATGTAAAAAATTCGACCCCCCCATTGTGACCCCACCCTACCCCTGGGATCATGGTTTGAACAAACTTGATTTATCAAATTTTGAATCTACCCTAACCGAGGATGCTTTCACACCAATTTCAGCTTTTCTGGCTGATCAGTTTCTGAGAAGAAGATTTTTAAAGATTTTTTTCTCTATATATTCCTATGTAAAAATTCGACCCCTATTGTGGCCCAACCCTTCCCCTGGGGATCATGATTTGAACAAAATTGAATCTACACTACCTGAGGATGCTTCCACACAAGTTTGAGCTTTTCTGGCCAAATAGTTTTTGAGAAGATTTTTTAAAAATACCAACAAATTTTCAATGATTTTTAATTATCTCCCTTTGAAAGAGGACATGGCCTTTCATTTTAACAAACTTGAATTCTCTTTACCTAAAAGTGTTTTGTGTTAAGTTTGGTTGAAATCGGCCTAGTGGTTCTGAGAAGAAGTCGATAATGTAAAAAAGTTTACAGACAGACAGACGGACGGACGGACAGACTCCGGAAAAAAGTGATCAGAAAAGCTCACTTGAGCTTTCAGCTCCGGTGAGCTAAAACCGGGCATGAAATGACATTGACAGTAATGACACTCAAAGCCAAGATTATTCCCGGGCCTTAACAATCTTGATTTCGAGGTCGGAGTCTTCTATCGCAGGGTCTTAGGGCCCGTGTCTCAAATTAACAATAGGGGCGGATGGTTTCATACCATCGTAGCAAGCCTGTATCTACTTTACTTCCACTCTACATGTATTTGTTGAAGAAGAATGAACACAAAACACGCGGCTTGCGACAACACGGTTAACTTGAACCATGGTTAATTTCAAAGTCATGTGAAAGCCATTTGAAGTGGCGAAAAAACGAAATAACTGATCAGTCCGTTAGATTTCAGTACCTTCGTGTCCTCTAGAACCAGTACTACATATAGAATAATATACTGAATGCTCGTCAGTAAGAATTCTCCCGACTTTTGAATCATAAACAATTAAACTCAAAGAAACAATCAATACAAAAAAACCTTTATTTAAACAAAAAGATGATATAAAGATACAGATTCGACTCACGGAGACAAAAAAATCGTTGATAAAATTCTTACATAAAAAAGACAAAATTTTTATGCTAAAGCTGCCATTGCGACTTCTGTACCTACAAACACAGCTGGAACAAAAACAGATACATGTAGTCGTGTTTATCACGATGACCACCATAATGACACATAACAATGGGGTACGTGTTCACCCTTCTATCTATTTGTGCTGTCTATAGATCCTTCGGACTCTCGTAGCTGTCTTTTGTGGGAAATTCCAGTCCATCTCCCGGAAGTGGGGATGAAATAAACGGAGATATCCAGGAAACGCGCCATCTCTGCCCAAATAGTTGTCTCAGATTCTCCGTAAGTCCGAGATCATACGACCGATTTCCTTGAAGTCTTTCATGGGCGGTCATGTTGTGACGGACGTGTTTCGTGTGCCAGATAGCCAGACCCGACAACATCAACGAAAACAGCGTGCAGACGAAGGAAATAAGGACGACGTACGTCTTGTAAAAGTCAAAAACACCGACCACGAACATCACGAGCGGGAAAACAAAGCCCGCTAAATTATACGCTGAGAATTCCCCCAGCATTTCCCAGGCAAGACTTAGACTGATGCTGGACGTAAAGATGGCGAGCAGGAGACAGTACATCAGGAGCGTCAGATAGTAACGGTAGTTATAGTAACCGATGCACCGACCCGTGTAAATACAGTGATGGTCCCGCTTGAGTACACAGATGTTACAGATGCCGCAGTGAAAGGACCTGGGTGGAGCGTTCGTCTCGCAGTGGTGACAATAAAACCAATCTACAATAAATTAAACAGAATTGGATGTAAATTGTTTATATTAATTCTCTATATAAACCAAATTACGGTTGCGATGCATCTAGTCACCAATTTTCCTCGCATTTTATAGTTTAAACAAAGAAGCAAGACATTCTTGAATATGTTGCTCCATGAACCGTCAAGTTGCAGTGGCAACAGACTATTAAATACGCAGATCTATGATATTTTTAATTAAATTAAAGAGAAAGTTTTGTGATGTAGGTACAATTTAGGTGTTTATATTTAATTAATTAAGATCAAATCTTTATCGTTAAAGTGAAAAAAAAAAAATGATTTTCAGATGAAATTTTTCCGAAATGCCCTTATGCCAAATTATGACATTCATAGACTACCGTAAAACAAAAAGCGAAAGTAGACCGCATGTTTTAGTATCGCTATCAGTACATGTGTACCTGGTTTGAGGGTGGAGGGCAGGATGACTCCTCTGGTTGTGGTGGAGACTAGCATGACCTTCCATATTCCCCCAATAATGTTCACATACAAAAACAAGATCCACGCCTCACACAGGTAGACCGTTAGATCACTGGTCCCGTGGGTGTCCCTTCGCCATGGCAGCACGATAAAACAGAGGTAAAACATGACGTTATGGACTAACAGCAGCATGTAGACGAACATGACCTTGTCAAGGGTCCTCTTGGGGACATACGACTGGAGGATCACGTCCATTGCTGTCTCCGATACGTCCGCGGGGTTTGTGTAGTGTCGGGTACGGTCGAACTACTGCGGCACGACGGCGACAAAATTACATGTATGGACAACCAGGCATGATGCAACGTGGTGGGGGTGGGGGGGGGGCTAAAAACTGACTTAAAAAAATAGTATAAGTGTTGGAAATAAAAGATGAACTTCACATACACACTGGCATTATTAACCTCGTACGTGTGAAGATTATATACTTACAAGTAAAGAAAAAAAGCAGGCACGTAGCATCGTTTTTTTTAAATTGAGGGGAAGGGGCCAAACTCATCCTAAAAAATCTTGGCAAGCAAAAAAAGGGAAAGTTAAAACTTCTTGAAATCGTTGAAATCTTAATCCGATTAACCCCCCAAAACGTGGGGGGGGGGGGGGGCAACTTCGCGTTAATTCACTTCTTTATATGTAAATTTAAGAAATGTTTTGCTACCAGTAAATATCTCTTTCATTTCTTAAAGATATGTGTGTCCATTTCAACCATGCATACATAATTAACCCGATATCCATATATCACTGTGATATGTGACATTTTAAGTTTCTGGTATTTTATCAACCAATAACATGTCATGCATTTGATGATTCATTCTTCACGTTAGTCAAGCTGGGAAATATATGTACATCGTCGCAAACCACGGCCTATATATATATATATATATATATATATATATATATATATATATATATATATATATATATATATATATATATATATATATATATATATATATACACGATCTTCTCCCATCTGGACACGAATAGGGGGAGCTACATGTACATAGGGTGCATGCTTTCCATTTAACCGGCATCGCAGGATATGCCGGTGTTTCCTTCGTCGCCGATTGATGGAACGCGCGTCGCCGGCGAGCGATTGTGGCAACGCAATATACCGTTGCCGATTAGGAAACAATATGGCGTCGATGTTATCATATTCTACAAAACCAGGATTTCTAAAACTACAATTTGTTCTACTTCATTGAAATACATTAAAAATGCAAATAGCCAAAGTTTCTGGATCAAACTTCAAGATAAGTATCAGTTTTAAGCTGTAATCGTCATCGCTAGAGCATTTTGACGTTGCCAAACGTTCCATTTACCTCACCGTTTCTCGATGATGTCGCCGGCGAGCCAACGTTAATGGATAGCGCCCACGGACTCCGGACCGTGGCTTGAGACGCTGAGGTACATATAAGTATAATTTTGTTTATATACATCCCTGAACGAACTGTACTTGGACAGTTTGCTTTTGCATTATGTTAAAAAGCAGTGAGTTTATATGAAATTATTCAAAATCTGAAATTGTATTTTACTATTAAAACCAATGGACATTAGCACCATCTTAGATCTATGGGTGTTGCTAAAACGCGGAACGGAAAGCGGAACGGAACGGAAAACGGAAAATATAATATCAAGATTTTATCGTTAAAATGGGTAAAGATTTATAAACTGTTTTTTTTTTCATCATTTGTTCATATCAAACGAAATGATTAAACATGGTTGTTAAATTGATATCTTTATGAATGTTGATCAACTATAGCATTGCATTCAATTTGCTTTTAAATAGTTGTGATGAAATAATTATGTTAAGAGTACATGTAATTATATTATATATAACTTTTTACTTTTTGGGGGAGTTGATTTTAATCAACTCTCTTGTAAACCGGAACTGAAACAGTGTTTGGACCTAAGCACAAATCATCACCGCTGACAAGAGTTAGTTCTTAAAAATAATAGATAAATTCGGTGTAATGTATACTGAACCAATGTTTTTTCAAGAAAAAGTATTTATAAATACCTTGAAAATAGTCAGATTTTAAATAGTACGAACAATTTAGATATTTTTTTCGCATGTATTCCTACGCCAGAGTTCAATATAGTCTTATTCAACCTGACGCTCGGCTGTCTCCGTAAGTCTCCGACAAGCAGAGAATCTCTCTTAGTAGTCGGAGACTAACGGAGACAGCCGAGCGTCTGGTTGAACGAGACTAGAGTTCAATATTGCTTGGATCCAGACATGTGTACAATTTTTAATATATTCGATCAGTGCCTACTATCTATTCAAGATATATAACTATAGTCAGGTACTCTTTACACAATTGCGCTGAAAAATATAGTTCTGTTCATGATGAGCAGATACAACATTACAATAAATGTTTAGAATATCGATGTATATGTAATACGTGGAAGAAAACAAAACTAACGTAAAATTATTTTGAAAAAACAACATACCCCAAGAAATGTAAATGTGAAGTATTTATATTCCTACGCTCGCTGCCTCCTCAGTCTTTTTCACGAAAATGTAGGTCATTCTTCGATTGACAATTGTTTCACTAATGAATATTGCTTATATTATTACAATACTTATATTATTTTCATGATTAATGTTCGTTAGCTATCACACAATCTCTTTTAATTATTTGTTGAGTATGAGTTTGTGTTATTTCTAGCTTTTCTTTTTTATTAAACGACGGAATGGTTAATACGCAACACCTGCACCGTATTTCTGGTCGCACTTGTGTAGACTCTGTTTAAGCACAGATGTGTGCACTGTTTGCTAATGACGGGTGGCAGTATTTAATACGGACATGAAGAACTATATACATCAGTTTCTTAACAAGTTAAGAGATCGGCTGAGCACAGTGAAAATTCAAGTAATTTAACAGTCGAATATCTTGGATATGGGGTAACCCATATCTATTCTTGTTAGAAATGTTTCGATTACTGATGCATAGTTTGTTGGAGCTAATTATATCTTTAAATATTACGGTACACTACATGATTCATATGGAGTTTTCTCGAAATTCTTGTCGGTTAAGTTCGATCGAGAATTCATATTATAAAAATGTGCGTAATTCAAATACATATTAGAAACTACTTGTCATGCTTAATAACATATTCGTTGATTTTAAAATAAGTAATAATCGATAAAATCAACTCCCGTCAGTACTTCAGTACTTTGATTTCTTCTATCATATGGTATTGCTGGCCTAACAGTATAGAGGAAAGCTTATTCCCATAGAATGGTGAGATAATTTCTTATGAATAATGTGTCTATGATATTTTTTAATTGCAACCTATTTTTATGATTATTATGGGAGAAGTGCATATTGTATATACATTGAAATTGTAAGAGTTACCTCCCTTTAATTGCTTTTATGAATTATGATATTATGTGTTAATTCAAATCTAGATGGAAATTGAGTACATTATCATAGCATGAGACTTATTGTTTTATATTTGCAGGGCTTTTGATCATTTGATTAATTTCAATGATTACCATCAACTTGTCACTGTGTCCACAATAAATATAACTATATGAACCCTCAACAGGCGTTATTTTTATATAAGTAAAACATACACGTGAGATGGTTTTCTTTTATAAATGTAGATTTTCTGTTCACATGGAATGATTTTGGACGAAAAAACTTGGAAGTTCTGCGGTAGGATTCGAAATTTTTAATAAAATACCATGAAAATAATACATTGCGCCTGCCCCACCTGCATATTGTCGAAGTGTTTGAGCTTTTCCATAGATATCTCAACTCCCATGTTACTAGAGGTAGTTTATCTATAATCACCGTCTTCCGTGCGATACTTTTGGTTATCAAATTCGATTTTAATTAAACATAATAAGTCTTTGAATACTCGATGACCTACTTTCACCTCTTCAAAATCACGGCCCCCGTGTTACACCGATCACAGCCCCCTCATGTGTGATTCTACACGGTGAGATCTATTCGTCCAATAGCGTAACTCTTGTTCACTGCAGCTTAGACGCAAGATCCAGCAGATACATCTGACACGCCCCCCCCCCCCGGAACTTGGTCATTTCATTCCGCTGGCTATGGATTTTATCCAGTTATATATACATTAACTGTGGATTTCCTTTCTTTTTTCAAAGAAGCGGTTGTAGTTCGGTATCCAATTACTAGACTGACCTGTCTGGTATGTTTATGGTTTTTCTCAGCGTTTCCTTGAACTGGTCTTACAGTTTTACAAATGCGATAAATCCCACCTTTTTTTGTTTCACATTTGTTCAAATATTTATACATGTAATGGTTTACAGCGTTTCTCTTTAGAGGTTATTTTTTGTGGACTTATTTTGTGACGTAATGGTAAACTACACACAGAATTTACGGAATAACCTCAGAATTCCAAACATCCGAAAATGGAAGAATTGAATTTTCTATGTATTATTGTACCAATATAATTGATAATGTTGATATACGAACCGTATTCTCTTTTGAGAAGTGGACAGGCATAGCCTACATCCACATGTAGGCTATGCCTGTCCACTTTTTAAAAGAGAATAATACGAACCGTAACTCGCTGTACATGAGTCCTTAACTGTTAAGTGGATTCAGAAAGAGATGTTTAGCGGTTGTTATTTTAGTAATGGGGAACTCGTGTTCTATTTGTCAGTAACATCTTTTATTCCGTTACTATAAAAAGGGATCAATAGATTCAGAAATGCGCTAAGATTGCTTAAATGCAAAGCATAAATTCAGTAAAAAAAAACCTGTTTAATCATTATGAAAGCGAATAGCATAAAGATTTAACACATACATTTCAAACAAGGAACTAGATTTTAATACATAACTGTTCAAAATATAATGCACCACAAAACTGTCTATTTCTATTTTTTCTTACCCTACTGAACTTATTTCTTACAAACATATTTTGCTAATTTGCAATCTTACAAAATAAAACTGCTTAACCTCACACAAAGTCCATGTAAAAAATAACTAATTCTTACGCATATATTCTTACACAGGTTTTATTCCATACAAGTCTTTTTCCAATTTGTTTACATTCAAACTTCACATACAGGTACACAAAATCTGAAACAAGTTGAATCTAGTCTCTTTTGAAAAATGGACAAGCATACCCTACATCCATGAAGCTTTGCCTGTCCACTTCTCAAAAAAGAATAAAGTTGAAGCTTCACATGCAAGTCCTAGCACACATATTTTATATTGCATAAGCCTCATCTCATACTAATTTTATATCACACAAGTCTCATCTCACACAAGTCTCATCTCACACAAGTCTTATTTCATGTAAGTCTCATCTCACACAAGCCTCATCTCACACAAGTCTCATCTCACACAAGTCTCATCTCACACAAGTCTCATCTCACACAAGTCTTATTTCATGTAACTCTCATCTCACACAAGCCTCATCTCACACAAGTCTTATTTCATGTAAGTCTCATCTCACACAAGTCTCATCTTACACAAGTCTCAACTCACACAAGTCTCATCTTACACAAGTCTTATCTCATGTACATCTCATCTTACACATCTTATCTAACACAAGTCTCATCTCACAAAAGTCTCATCTCACACAAGTTCGAAATATCCTACATGTCTGATATCATACAAGTCTTATCTCACACAAGTCCTACATGTATCATACATACATCTTGCCTCATACATATAACATCTTGCACCTTTTTTTCATTCAAGTTTCTTCTCATAAAATTATTTGTTTTTCTTTTACAAATCAAATAACTTAAATCTAATTTTTCCTTACCCCCCCCCCCCCTCTTTATGAAGATTGCTGCTTAGTATATGGCACTAACTTCTAGCTTAAATGCTACATGTACTTTATCACGTATTCAATATTGCATGTTTTGAATGAAATGTCATGATTGCTATAATTCCATGTCAAAGAAAAACCATCATTCCATTCTGCATATTTTATACAATATAATAACTATGAATATACATTGTATTGCATGATCTCTCAAATCTCTGATAATTAGATTATTCAAAATGATTTTCTTTTCCAACTAAGTGCTTATTCTATACACTACTAGAACATCAACGACTGCACATTGAATGCACTCTTTAAAGATATTCATTCTGTTTCAAGTGACTAGTTACAAAAATCTAAAGAATAACCACTACAATATACACACACTTGTAACCATAAAATGAAGGTTAGGATTTCAATACAATAACATAAATGAAAATATAGTAAGAAAATGTACTTACATCATTCAAATACATAAATAGAAAAAATAGAACAAAAAAATAACTATAAACTTAATTGACTCTAAGTTCTGTCTATGGTTATTGGTCCTTTGGGTTCTCAAAGTTTGCTGAGGTTGGGAAAGACATTCCGTCCCCTGGAAGGGGGGAGGAGATCCAAGGGAACAGCCAGCAAATGTACCACTTACTGCCAAAAATATGTCGGATATTCTCCCTCAAGCCTAGGTTATATGTGTATATATTGTGCCTTCTTTCATGGGTGGTGAGATTGTAGATGATGTGCTTGGAATGCCATACCAAGAGAAATGTAATGATCAACCAGAAAAGAGTGGAGACCAGGGTAAGTAGACATACAATGGCTGTGTAAAAATCCAACATCCCAAACAAGAGGAGGATCAATGGAAAACAGAAACACATGAGATTGTAGAATGAAAATTCTCCGAGTATAGTCCAGGCAAACCCCATACAGTAGGTGGAGGCAAACATGGCTCCCAGCCAGGTGTAGCAGATGAGACAGATGTAGTAGCGATGGTTGAAGTAGCCGATGCATTTGCCGGTGAACATGCAGTGATGGTCTCGTTTCAGGATGCAGCGGTTGCAGGTCTGACAGTGAAACGAGCGAGGCGGAGCATTGGCTTCACACACGGCACAGTACTGCCATCCTTCAACAAACAATCATTCTAATTATATATACGATTACACTGTACATGTACATAATTATATGGATATTAGAAAAGCAAATTAAGTCTTTATTTTAGCTCTGAACTGTAAGTATGGATAACAGTTGTAAAGTGTTGAAAATATATTTCTTACAAGTTTCAAAATAAGTAAATCCAGAACTAAGAAAATCAATACCAGTACCGGTAATGTATTACCTATTCCCCAAATATCTCAACAGAATCTTGCTGTGTCACACCACCCTTTTTACAACTACGGATACCAAAACCAAGTTGATTTTCTCAGTGTAATATAGACTAATATGGCTGATCCAGTAAACTCAGCAAGACATTAGAAATGTATATCTGAGCTGCAAAGCTTAAGCAGATGAAACACACTAGATAAAAGTTCTATTGTTTAAATGGTCTCAAATACCTACATTGGTTTTTTTTTTAGTCCAATGGCCATTTTACAACATTAAATGTTTTTGCAAAGAAATCCCAACCACAATTAAAATCACATTTGAAAATTCCCTGTTTATGGTCACCATTATAGTGAAAAAATCTGAGATATTCCGAATGCAATTATTTGGCAAAATGGCATTGAAATTCAAACCAGAAATAGTGCATTTTCAAAATGCCTTGTTATGACCTATGAAATGGATATTTGGAGAACTTCACGACATATTCATATTCAGAAAGGTTTGTAATGTATATTTCTGCGTCTTTCCCCTGCAGATTATTTTCAACAGACTTAAAATCCACGTGAAGCAGATCCACTTCTCAGCAGCCACAATACAAGTATATGGGATGGTAGAAGGAATAATCTTACCTTGACCAGGCTGCGCTCAGGTCACAGTAAGAATTCGTCCCATATACTTGCAATGTAGCAGGTAAAGACCTAGTAAGTTGTCAGAACTTGTGTCCGAACCATTTGTATATGTATCTTACATATACACAATAAAATATGTTCAAATCATGTAGCAGCCGCAAAGAGGATCTGCTTCCCATTGATTTTTAAGTCTGTTAAAAATAATCTGTAGGGGTAAATGCATAATCATACATTACAAACCTTTTTGAACATGTATATTTAGTAAAGTCCATACAATATCCATTATGGGTCATACCAAGGAAACTTGGTAATACACTATTTCTACGTTTGAATTTGCCTGCCATTTTATCGGAAATCGCACTCGGAATGTCTCAGATTTTATCACTAACATGGCGACCGTAAACTGCAAATTTTCAAATGTGATGTTAATCATGGTCATGATTTTGTTGTAAAAACAATGAATGTGGTAAAATAGGTCTATGAAAGAGCAACAATGTAGGTATTTTACATAAATCATCTGATAAATTAGGCGACGATTTTTATTCAACGAGTTGTGTGTTTTCTATCCCTGAGCCTTGGTGAGGGGATAGAAAACACATGAGTTGGATAAAAATCATATAACATTGCAAATCATGAGAGATTCTTCTTATCACATGTTTACCATATCTTTTGTTAAACCTCAATCCTTTCTGTAAAAATTATAATTGTGAGCTACACAACACATTTAGTGCAAGATGTCAACAGCATGGAAAAAGTTCCTTAAAGATTAACAAACAAACCTTTCATTTTTAAACATATTTTTATCAATTTATGATAAAACAATTTAAACAGCATTAAATAATTCACATTTACAACTCCATACTTCACCTGAATTAATTTTTTTAATTTTCATTCTACATCAATCAACAGATTTATCATGACTTCACCTCAGGTAAGAATACAGTGTAATATCAAAAATTTATTACATGAGTGATTGACATCGTATATTGAGCTAAACATGTGATAAAATGCGATTTTTTTTTCATTTGCTACAAAGCGAGCATTGGAGACAAATTCTATTGTTAAACTGGGTCTGTAGGACATCTGTCATTTTAATGATAGAACATTCTATCTAATTGGATGGATTCGGGGTATCAGGAGAAAACGTACCCAGGAAAAAACATACCCAGGAGAAAACGTACCCAATTTCTAGGGTACGTTTTCTCCAGGAGAAAACGTACCCGGGTACGTTTTCTCCAAGAGAAAACGTACCCTATGAAAATCATAGATATACTACTTAATAGTTTTTAATACTTTTAAATACTATTTTACATAATAAATAAACAGAAATGTATGAATTTTATAGATATATGAATTTAATACTTTATATTTTTAAAGGGTTTGGACATATTCAATATTTTTCAAATGCTACTTTAATGCATATTTCAATGCATAAATATATAAATATTTATTCATTTTATAAATAATATCTTTATAATAATTGTAGCAACTTTTATTTTAGTACGAATTAATGACCTGTCAAAAAGTGTTATCAATCTACTTCTTTTAAATTTTCCATTTACCGTTAGCCTTACCTATATGAGTAACTCTATGCGAGATCCCCCTATCGACTTCTTGAGATACTCATCATTTAATTACATGTAGTTCTCCAAATTAGATTGCAATAAAAACTAATTTAACGGGATCGTTTATGGTGGATTAATTGCCGACTAATTAAACTGCTCAGGCGATGTTCGTGTATGTGTATATGTAACAAATAATTGTCTAATTAAACAAAAGTATTGTCTTAAAAATTTATGTACGTGACCATGTATTTAAAAACAACAGCAACAAATGATACAATCGTTTATTGAATATTTTATTTTGTTTCATCTTAGAATATTTATGAAAACTATTATTTATGATTTTCATAGGGTACGTTTTCTCTTGGAGAAAACGTACCCTAGAAATTGGGTATGTTTTCTCCTGGGTACGTTTTCTCCTGGGTACGTTTTCTCCAGCATTCAAATTCGGTAAGATAAACATAATTTATATACATGTATATATCACATTTATAACTGTGACATTGAAAATGCCAAATCTCGACCAGAATATAGATTTACCGATCTGTTCCAATAACAGGAGGGATGTTGCATAAAAGAAGTATCAAACACCACCTAGCATCAACAGTATTTATTTACCAAGGTTTATGAGGTTACAGTGTAAAGTCACTTTATCAATTGTCTTCTCCAATATATTACCTGGCTTGAGTAGGGTAGGTAGAATTATGCCAATGGTTGAAGTATTTGTTGACATGATTTTCCACATGTTTCCCATGACGTTGAAGTAGATGAAACCTCCATACACATTGTACCACAAGATTTGAGCATTTGTTGTGCCATAATTTTCTTTCATCCAAGGTGCAACGAAAAAATCGCCAAGAATAACTACACTGTGAATAAGGGACATAGCATAACAAAAGGAAAGCGTGTCAACAATATTCTTGGGAAGAATCTGGCGAAAACTTCCCATTTTGATTAAAGACATTAACCAGACACTCAAAAAATTTTCTGCTTGAAAATGTCAATGTTAAAACGGATTTTAAAATGAATACCATATTTATTGTATATTGTCAAACGCAAAATTGACCCCAATATTTTTGTCAACCCATTCGTTAGTTCTATAAATTCTGAAGTAAATCGTCTTCGTGTTACCTTTACTTAAATGTGTAAACAAATTACAAACGTGTCTTGATTTAATTAGTTGGCATTTAATTCGCACGATAACATGTAAAAATTAGATGTAGTTTCTTAAATAAACTAAGAACAACTTACTTTTGTTACGTAAAATAAACATCATGGCTGCGCTCAGGAGGTTTTCACAAGGTGTTTTGCAAAATGGGCAAATATTTTTGAATGCAACAAAACAATGCAATTTTTACGCAGGAGTGATACCAAAAACACATTTTTCTACGTTTTTAAAGAATGTTCATTCCAAACACAGCTCGATTTTAAGAAGAAAATGGAAAGTTTTGGCTTGCGTAATTGGAACGGGGACTCTTGGTACCGCACTTTTATTTGACAAACAGAAATATGTTCTTAAAGCAGATTTTCCAGGACAATATATAGCTCCAACTAAACAGGTATTTTCTTCGGACAAAAAATATATATTTTACTTTAATAGATAAATCAAAATCCAACAGAGGAAATTCCAGCTTGGCGAGGAAATTCCGGTTAGGAGTAAGAATATGTCATGCTGTCCTTTAAACATTTCAGTAAATTAGCAATATCACAACAAGAAAACTACACGTCTTATTTAATAATGGGAAACATTTTATCATTAACGCTTAAGGCGTTTGTTGTTTGATGATGATGATGATGAAATACACTCATTTGACTATAGATAGAATGTTCTATCGTTATAATGACAGAATGATGTCCTACGGACCCGGTTTAACGATAGAATTCGTCCCATATGCTGGCTTCGTAGCAAATAAAAAAAATATATCGCGCTGTTTTCATATGATTGGTTTCAAATACCTACAATGTTGCTCTTTTATAATCCCATTTTACCACATTAACTGTTTTTGCAACGAAATCACTGCCACTTTTAACATCACATTTGAAAATTTGCTGTTTACGGTTGCCATGTTAATGATAAAATCCGAGACATTCCTAGTGGGATTTCCGACATAATGACAGGCAAATTCAAACGTGTATATTAAGGGGGATGTGCAGCCATCTTGTACATTTGAGGATAAGATTGTAACCATTTATTTCTTGAACTGGCTTGTTTCTGCCCGAAACTGGCCAAAAATGTTGCCAAAAGATATAAAAGCAATAAATATGAAGTTGTACATGCCATTTTGTTTGAAAAGTATGCATACAAGAACAGGACAATGCCTTTTTAATCACTCTGAACAGCTGTCAAACTGCGCAGCTACAGACTTATTTTGAAGATTTAAAAATCTGAAAAAATATGAAGGAGGTTTATTGGTGTCCTCTCTTTTATTAAAAGTAGGTTTGGTATGTATTCTAACATACCCAAAATGCATGCAGGATTAAAATTTTAAAAAATTTAAAAAAAGTATATGCAGAATTTTATGGAGCTGTCATTTTACGAGTTACAAATACCCAATTTTTTTCCCCTCTGTTTTAGGGTTAAATGAAGGGATGGATTATAACAAATACTTCTGGAATTCATTAAATGTCTTACTAAGTCTTAAATAAATCATATTTTACCACAATAACGATAAGTGGAGGTGCTGCGACTGTATTCCGACAGGATATTAGAAACTAAATTTATAGTCAAAATTATTGTTACGGGGATTTTGTCTGTTATTTCCATGCAAATCAAACTGCATAGTTTAAAAAAATTACCAATAACTGGCTGGTATGTATCAATCCTGTTATTCAACAGTTCAATAGATAGTGTTTAGGGCCGAAACTTTTCTATCTACATTCAATTTTAATGGAAACTGCTATGCTTTTTTCGAAACTCATTGGCTTATTCGCAACTGGTTAAAATGGCTTCTTACGTAATTTGTTAGAATAAAATTTTATTTAATAAAAAATTAAATACAGCAATATTGCATTAATATTAGCAAGGATATAGTGTACATCAGCAAAAATATTAGATATCAAAATAACACCAGGGAACATTTACAGCACCGCAAAATCTGTACCCTATTTGGAATTGGTCAAATGACTGTATATTTCACTCTCATGAAAAGCTGGTTTGTTTTACTATCATATTAAACTGTTTTTCATATTTTCATATAGGTCCGATTTGATGACGACAAGACAGGGCTGAAGCTAACATTGTTCCAGTTTGTTACTTGTCCCTTTTGTTGTAAAGTTCGAGCCATGCTCAACTACAATGGAATCTCTTATGACATTGTAGAGGTGAACTCAATAACAAGAGATGAAATAAAATGGTCTAAATACAAGAAAGTACCAATATTGGTGGCACAGGGAGTTGGAGAAGAGGGATATGTGGTTAGTTAACAATTAAGACTGTTTATAAATCCTTTATATTGGAATTATAGCCATGTTTGTAAATTTGTTTATTAATCTTTCTGTCTATCTGAAGAATGATTGTGTCCAGGCATATTCTATGGAACTAACGCATGGATTTTTGTGAAAATATGTACACTGTCGATTAACCACATAAAGATGCCACATTATGATTTTGTTTTAATTAATAATTAAACAATTTTTCTTTATTTTACATTGATGGACTTCCGCATTTTAAAAATAAGATTAAGAATGACATGATATCTTACTGAAACTACACATTCATTGAGGAAGGGGGTATAATAGAATCATGTTCATTTTTCAATTTCTGTTTAGTTTGCCCCTCAGTCTATCTGTCAGTTTGTCTGTCCATTCTGTCAGTTTGTCTGTCCATCAGTCTATCTGTCAGTTTGTCTGTCCATCAGTCTATCTGTCAGTTTGTCTGTCCATCAGTCTATCTGTCAGTTTGTCTGTCCATTCCACTTTCATGTTTGGTTCATAAATTATTTGATTCTTTTCATTAAGTTAACTTTTGCCTGTAGGCATGTCATGATTCTTATATTCATGAAGTCACTAACCAAGGCTATGGTCACATTTTCATCAACATGGAATTTATCTGTTATCTGAAATAAACCGTGTGGGTGGTATTAATCCTTCTTGGACAGTTTTGATTATTTATAATGGTTTTTTTTTTGTATTTTGCTTTCCATATAATATTGTGTTTGCTACATATTTTCTGATAACAAAATGCTATATATTGTAAATTTATCTACACTGTCTAGGGTTGTTATGCCTTGTACTTTCAGCAATTGAATGACTCCACTGTCATTATGAGCGTGTTGGAGAGTTATCTGAACGACAAAACAGTTTCCCTAGAAAAACTCCTAACCTTCTACCCAACCATGGACAAAGAGATCAAAGGACGATTTAGAAGTAAAACAGTCACAGAGATTCCCAACAGAAACTTTTTGATGTTTCAGGAGCACTTAACGGACAAGAGAACTCCTGAAGAGAGAGCGTAGGTGTCTGATACAAGAGAAAATATGTACAGCCTTTGTCTTTTATATTAGGTAACCAGAAAAACTGGCACCATGGTGGCTATGACATTTCAAATACATTATTAGGGCCCCGCTCTGCAGGCGCCCTGTAGTGATCAGTCTGTCCCTCAATTGTCCATCGAAGATCGCTTGTCCGGAGCATATCTTTCTCCCCTTAGCCCAATCTGGCTCATACTTCACCCACAGAGTGCCTTTAGGTAAAGGGTGTGTAGTGACCTTAAACCATGTTTATAGGTCTAAAATTAAGGTCATAGCAGAATTATAAATAAAATCCTTGTCCAGGGAATATCTTCACTCCCCTTGGTCCAATCTGGCTCATATTTCACTCACAGAGTGTGTATGACTTCAAAGGGTGTGCAGTGACCTTGAATAAAGTTTGTAGGGTCAAGGTCATATCAGACCATGCAAAAATCCTTTTTTCAGAGCATATATACTCTCCACTTAGCCCTATTTGGCTCAGATTCACATAAACAGAGCTTTTTAGTAAAGGATGTGTAGTGCTCTCCCCTTTGCCCTCTCCACTTTGCCCTTTTCGGCTAATACTTTACTGAAACAGAGCTTTTTGGTTAAAGACATGTAGTGACCTTGAACCAAGTCAATGTGAAGGTCATAGCAGATCTCTTTAAAATTAGTTTTAGACCATAGATTATTTCCCATTTGCTGAATCTTGCAATCTTAAGATTGAACAAAAATGCCGGTATGTAAGGGGTAATGAGATTGAATGAGAAGTTCTATGCCAGCTGGAAAATTTCGAAGTTATAGGTTAAGGTTAAAGCAAAATTCTCGGACATTCTTTTCATCCTATTGTCCATTATTTAAGCAGGCCCTTTAAAGCTGAACACCGCTCGTAAATAGGCACTGCTCGCCATATTTCTCTTTCATCACTGCTGTCCCTAAAACTCTTATATAAGGGGCAGACCTCTAAACAGTTCAAAGTACATCGCTGTAGAGGTCTCACCTGTGTGGACGTTACATCTTGCCTCGCCATGTTACTCAGTCGCGATGAAATTATCAAATTTTATGCACTTTTTTCAAGATAAGAGAATACTAACAACAAATAAATTGGTCAATTCATTATTTACAAACAGAATATGCACATAGTTTAAGAAATAAATGCATAAAATCTAAAGACGACGAAAGGAATACTACATGTTGGCCACGAGTTTCAGGTGTGCAATCGGATGTAACGAAATCGAAGGGTTTATATACCAGGTACCTGTGTGACGGTGCCTATTTACGAGCGGTGTTCAGCTTTAAGATGGTCACCATTTCAATGTTGTCTAGGTATAATTGTGATGAAAAAAATTATGTGAAAATAATAAAAACTTATTTTATATAAAATCAAATGTCAAGTTATGCCCACGAAGATTTTCCATGTTGTACATTTTTATTTGTTTAATTTATAAAATATAAGATTTCTCCCTTTAATCAAAATCATTTATTATAATACTATCCATGTGCAGTTTTCTGTTTGTTTTAATTTATGTGGTGTTTCTAAAAAAGTCTGTCTTTATATTTTGTGCTTTTGGATACATATATTTATTAGTGAGTGTTTATTATTTTTTATTATTAGTTTTATTAGTTTATTATTTTACATGTATTTGACACATATTGCTTTGACAATTGTTTAATGTTAATTGGACCATGTTTTTCTAACAGTGAGGAGCGGAGGATCCGGGTTTGGGTAGATACTGTCTTCGTTCACTTGATCTCCCCCAACGTTTACCGCACAATGTCTGAGTCCCTGGACACGTTCCGGTGGTTCTCCAAGGCGGGAGACTGGGAAACCAACTTCACCGGCTTCCAGAGAAACACCATCATCTATATTGGAGGATTTGTCATGTACTTTGTAGGGAAAAAACTGAAAAGGAAGTGAGTGCCAAAAGTTTGTCATATATACCCCGGTAATTATAGAAAAATGTCTTTGAAAAAAATTTAAAATCAGTGTGTCTGTAAATGAACAAATTAATTGCATATTTTAATAGTGAATTAATGTTTTATGCTCATGCTTGCAATTTTAATGTACCGGTACATGTATTGTGGTGGTTACATCTCTATGTTGTAAACATTAAGCCCTTGACTCAAATGGGTGACGACTAGTAGTCAGTAGTAACCAATGACCTCATGACCTCTGACCTACAGATACAACCTGCAGAAGGACGTGAGAGAGTCTCTGTATGAGGGAGGAAATGCCTGGGTTAACTTTCTCAAGGGCCGGAAATTTGTGGGCGGAGACCAACCAAACCTGGCAGATTTGGTATGTGTGATTCTCTTGTACTGTTGTGTTGGCTGTGATTCTTACTCTGAGTATTGACATTGGCAAGGTGTCTGATTTTATGCACAAATTCCAGCATTCTTATTAAATGAAAGTCATCCAAGAATATAACTTCTCTTTTAGCAGTATGAAATTGTGTTGTAACAATAGTTATATTTTTCAAACGAAATCTACAAATGTACTACTTGTTTTTACATTATTATAATACCAATTTTAATTTTCTTACAAGATGACTGCACCATGAAGACATGAACAGTTAAACTGCTATATCTTTGAGTTACACCCCTTGACCAAAAAACAAAAAAAAAAACCTACAGCAGATATTATATATTTGCTAAAAGTGATTACTATCCGAGTTTCTCCAGTTTTGAAATGAATTCATTTAACATCTCATTTAGCTCTATTTTTATTTATTGATACAGTACACTTAATTTCTACACTGCAGTTAATATTTGAAGATTATGTCCAGATAGTCTATTTACCACAAGCTTTGTGAAGATATTGTTATAAATCACCTAGATCCACACCTCAACAATAGAGTTATGTGAATTAGTTCTGGTAGATATTGTTATAAATCATCTAGATCGACACCTCAACAATAGAGTTATGTGAATTAGTTTTGGTAGATAATTTTATAAATCATCTAGATCCACACCTCAACAATAGAGTTATGTGAATTAGTTTTGGTAGATAATTTTATAAATCATCTAGATCCACACCTCAACACTAGAGTTATGTGAATTAGTTTTGGTAGATATTGTTATAAATCATCTAGATCCACACCTCAACAATAGAGTTATGTGAATTAGTTCTGGTAGATATTGTTATAAATCATCTAGATCCACACCTCAACAATAGAGTTATGTGAATTAGTTTTGGTAGATATTGATATAAATCATCTAGATCCACACCTCAACACTAGAGTTATGTGAATTAGTTTTGGTAGATATTGATATAAATCGTCTAGATCCACACCTCAACACTAGAGCTATGTGAATTTGTTGTTTGTGTTTCAGTCCATGTACGGAATGCTGACAGCGATGGAGGGTACAGAAGCCTTCAGAGACCTGGTGGAAAATACCAAAATCAAGCTGTGGTACGATAGAACCAAGACAATGGTGGAGGGGCACCAGGGAGCTAACAGGGGGCGAGACGTCACCCGCAAATAGTGGGTGTGGTCAGAGGGGGGTGTTCTTGCTGCCCCCCTTCCCCCTCAGGTGTCCAGCTCTGAATGTTATCAGTGGACTGTGATAATGTCTTTGAAGGCGAGACCTCAATATGATTTAGTGTCAGATTTATAATCTGAACTCAACAAATCATGTTAATGTGATCAAATATGTGTGTTATGACCTTTGTAAATGTGTTTATGACCTTTGTAAATGTGTTTATGACCTTTGTAAATGTGTTTATGACCTTTGTGAATGTTTCAGTAAATAATTATAAAGGGTTCTGTTGATTTGGTTTTTTTGGTGGGATTAGGTCAGTGGGAGGAGAATCTGGTGATGGGGTTTACATCAAGTACACACTGTTGTGATGGGGTTTACATCAAGTACACACTGTTGTGAAGGGGTTTTCATCAAGTACACACTGTTGTGATGGGGTTTACATCAAGTACACACTGTTGTGAAGGGGTTTACATCAAGTACACACTGTTGTGATGGGGTTTACATCAAGTACACACTGTTGTGATGGGGTTTACATCAAGTACACACTGTTGTGATGGGGTTTACATCAAGTACACACTGTTGTGATGGGGTTTACATCAAGTACACACTGTTGTGATGGGGTTTACATCAAGTACACACTGTTGTGATGGGGTTTTCATCAAGTACACACTGTTGTGAAGGGGTTTACATCAAGTACACACTGTTGTGATGGGGTTTACATCAAGTACTGTAAATTCCTAATTAAACGCGAGGAATTAATATCCGCGTAAAATCGCGAGAGGCACATCTCACGGATTTTAAAATCTCACTTTTATTTTTCTGACAGATGTAAACTAAAGAAACTATGATAAAAATCTGGTGTTCGCGATTTCATATTCTCGGGATTTGATGCACAACGGTTGAATTGCGGAATTAAGTACTCGCGAAAAATAAGGAATCTACAGTACACACTGTTGTGATGAGGTTTACATCAAGTACACACTGTTGAAACCAGACTTACCGGTCTAATATCAATTCCTCATTGAGTAAAAATAACACATTAAATTCCATATCAAATTCTAATCAGATTAAGATGTATTAAAGAGCATGTAGCTTCTACACGTATTTATTTCAATGATATATTAGAATGAGTTTGAATTAGCAAATGAAAAGCAGCCCAGAGAGTTCAGATATTGATAATCTAAAACAATTAAGTAAGATTACAGTACTAGCTCAATTATAAATTAGCTGAATTTTAGCTATATTGAAGAGAGACAAAATAAATTATGCCAATTAGTTCAATCTATGTTGAGTGTGGATGTCTGAATTATTCATTGCACTTAACAATGGATAATTTTATTTCCATGTTACCAACATTTTGAAGTTATTTATTCCCATGTGGCAACATCTAAATTGTTCATCAGAGTAATGATGAAGTTAAAAATACAAGACTATGATGAATTCATCCTGAATTAGATATTTTCTTTTGAATATTTGATATAAAATAATATAAAAAAATATAATAAATATGTATTGAACAATTAATTCTTACATGTATTATGAAGAAAAACTTTGGCTGTCGGAATATTTTCTTGTCAATAATTATCATTTAAAGCAAAACAAGGTTGAGTAAAAACTTTTGTGAAACAAACTCTCAAAATTGATTTTAATCTGATTCATGTCACAGAATTCGCGTTCTTCATAAACTGAAATTTAAACTTAATTGAAAATAATATATAAGTAATGATATAGTTTGAGGACATCCCAAGTGTATTTATAGTTAAATTTTGTTTAGACTTTGCCCACTTACAAGTGCAGATTGAAGTAAATTTTGAAGAAAAGCTGAGCGATCTGGGGAAAATACTTCCATTTGGCTTTTTAATACATGTATTACGAAAGTTTTTTATAACTCCTTCGTTAAACTTCTTTCTTCAATTGAAATTATATCATTCACCCTTGTACTTTGGTCACGATTTGAGATATAAACCCATACTTTTAGGGTTGAATGTTCAAGGACTAACTGCAGAAATGTTACGATAGCTTTACGGCAAATTTTGGTCTATTCAAGTACATGTAATAACTCAAACAAAAATTTAAAGGGACCTAGACACGATTTGAGCTTTAAAAATTTTTTTTTTATTATTTTTCCATTTTAATGTCTAAAATAGTTTATAAGGGTATTATAAATGCATTGTCAAAATTTGAAAGTCGACTTATAAGCAAGATACAGCGTTTGAAATTCTTTGTTTTGTAAACAAAGCTCGAGCTTTGTTATTGTTTACATCTTTGTTGTATTGGTATAAGTTTCAATCTAATGTTGCTTTCATTGTTGATTATATCATTTATAAACTCATTGAATCAGTTTACCTTAATGTTTGCCAAGAATAACTTTGTCAAAGAAATGGTAATTCCTTACTTTACATTATTTGTAAATAAATAAGAGATTCGAGCTTTGTTTACATAACAATGAATTCTTACCTCTGTATCTCACATGTAACATAACTTCTAGCATTCAAATTTTGGCCAATCATTCAAAATCTGATCTCAAACCGTTTCTAAGTTCCTTTAAATGTTAATTGACACTTTTCAAGCAAAAACGAACCATGTTTGCATAACAAGTATTCTTAACGCTATATATTTTTTTGATAAATCACTTAGTAAAAACAAATAAGAAAAAATAAATTTGAAAACTTTACTATGGCCTTTTTATAGCATATACGCTCGATGTTTTCTAAAAGAAAAACTCTTAAATTTTGGTTTATTGGAGAAAGGGGAGGGGAGTCTATGCTGGTAATAAAGTGATAATTTGTACCATTAACGATCATAAACCCAAACAAGAGGTCCAGGGACCACATCGCTTGCCTGACCAATGTATCTTGACCAAACTACATGAATTTGCTACAAGTAGAAAGCTATACAATGTATTTTATACAATACGTTGACATGTTTATATCTGTCAGAAATTAACATACAAACATGTACCTTCTCGTGATTTCTTTTCATGCGTCTAAAATTACATTGTTAAATTTGCAATTTTACGAAAAAAGCAAAACAATGCAGACCCCTGCATGTTCAAATGAAAGAACTTGGTTCACTAACCACCAAAAACGGCCCTGTGACCAAAATTGTTCAATTCATACTTAAAGAATGTTCATGAGGTTACCTTTCTCAAGAAATTAAAATTTTTCAATTATCTTAATTTTTAGGTGTCCAGGAGGTTTCTAAAAATAGCTCACCATTTTTGCTAAATAGCCGCATTATTGTAATGAAGGCATACTGTATGCTCAATTCAAATTAGTTGGTGTAGCTTTAACTCATTTATAAATGATGGTTTCCTGTCAATAATTCTCAGAACAAAAAGTTGGCACTAAACTTTTAAAGAAGTTTAATAATTGCCAAGGTTACCATGGCAACCACAGATTAAATCATCACTCATAGGCTTATAGATACATGTGAATGTCTACACTGATGACAATTATTTCAAACACAATGATTTTTCTTTAAAAAGTTACCTGTTTTAAAAAATGTTCTAAATATTTAATATAATGGACTAAATTACAGTTTCTATGGTAACCAAACTTGTCCCTTAGCAATGTTATATATCACATATAGTTATATCAAGTACAACAATCAATTAGATTCTAAAGTACATGTAGCTAAATGTAGCTCAACAAAATACAACAGCTCATTTGTTTCCTTTTGTATAGTTTTTTACAGACTGTTATCAATTCTGAACATTTTACACCATACGTGATGTTACATTATCATATTTACAATTGAGATCAAGATTCAGAATGCATGATTTTAATTTTATGAAGGTAATTTAAAGAAAGAATAAATATTTATACATATGTACACTTACTTTTTTTACATTGCACATTTATATTCTTCAAGACAATTATTAAAGCAGTCATTACCGTACATGTATATGGCATATAATATTAAAAACCATATTCAACAAGAGGCCCATGGGCCACATCGCTCACCTGAGGAACAATTTTCACAACTTTAAATCTACACTACCTGAGGATGATTCCACACAAATGTTAGCTTTCCTGGCTGATTTATTTCTGAGAAGAAATTTTTTTTAAAGATTTACTCTATATATTACTAAGTAAAAATTCAACCCCCCATTGTGGCCCAACCCTACCCCGGGGGTCATGATTTTCACAACTTTGAATCTACACTACCTGAGGATGCTTCCACACAAGTTTCAGCTTTCCTGGCTGATTAGTTTCTGAGAAGAAGATTTTTTTAAAGATTTACTCTATATATTCCTATGTTAAAAATTCGACCCCCCCCCCCCTCATTGTGGCCCAATCCTACTCCCAGGGGTCATGATTTTCACAACTTTGAATCTACACTACCAGAGGATGCTTCCACACAAATGTTAGCTTTCCTGGCTGATTTATTTCTGAGAAGAAATTTTTTTAAAGATTTACTCTATATATTACTAAGTAAAAATTCAACCCCCCATTGTGGCCCAACCCTACCCTGGGGGTCATGATTTTCACAACTTTGAATCTACACTACCTGAGGATGCTTCCACACAAGTTTCAGCTTTCCTGGCTGATTAGTTTCTGAGAAGAAGATTTTTTTAAAGATTTACTCTATATATATTCCTATGTAAAATTTCAACCCCCCCTATTGTGGCCCCTTCCTACTCCCGGGGGTCATGATTTTCACAACTTTGAATCTACACTACCAGAGGATGCTTTAACACAAGTTTCAGCTTTTCTAGCTGATTAGTTTCTGAGAAGAAGATTTTTACAGATTTAATCTATATATTCCTATGTAAAATTTCAACCCCCCATTGTGACCCCACCCTACCCCCGGGGGTTCATGATTTTCACAACTTTGAATCTACACTACCAGAGGATGCTACCACACAAGTTTCAGCTTTCCTGGCTGATTAGTTTCTGAGAAGAAGATTTTTAAAGATTTACTCTATATATTTCTATGTAAAATTTCAACCCCCCATTGTGACCCCTCCCTACCCCCGGGGGTCATGATTTTCACAATTTTGAATCTACACTACCTGAGGATGTTTCCACACAGCTTTCTTGGCCAAATGGTTCTTGAGAAGAAGATTTTTGAAAATTTCTCAAAAATTTCCAATAATTCCTAATTAACTCCCCTTGAGAAAGGGCGTGGTCCTTAATTTTCACAACTTTGAATCTCCTTAGCCTAAGGGTGCTTTGTGCCAAGTTTGGTTGAAATTGGCCCAGTAGTTCTTGAGAAGATGTCGAAAATGTGAAAAGTTTACGGACAGACGGACGGACAGACGGGCAGACAGACAGACAGACGGACGACAGACAAAATGTGATCAGAAAAGCTCACTTGAGCTTTCAGCTCAGGTGAGCTAAAAAGCATGACAAATTAATTAAGTCAGCAGAATCAAAGTTAGTTCATTGAAGAAACAAATACCTTAACAAAAATGTATAATTAAACCAATAAGGTAAATGTATTAACTACAAGTCATGTTACAATGCACACTCTACTATATTTATTCAACATCAATTGAGCTACCACCAATATATCCTAGTACATGCTTTTAACAATTAATCAAATTACAATCACACATGGCACTGGAACACACATACATACATGTACACTCATAAAAATCATTCTTCAGGCAAACTTTCACCACTATCACTATCAGATTCATCAACACTTGCTGGAATATCAGCTGCATCCAAGACATTTTTGCACCAATCTCTCACACCCAATGATTTATCACTACCATACCTCGCACTGCTAAGGTACCAAATAACGGCTGCAATGTGGGAGCACATCCCGACAACTCTCGCTCCTGCTCTACACGTGCAGTACCAAGATTCCACTGTACTCTCGCTGTAATGGATCCAAAGTTGGTACTTCTTGGACGAAATGTGTCTACTCTGGATCTTTGCTCTGAGGAGTGTGTTGTCCTCTTCATGGAAGTAAATGTCACTCTCACCATCCAAATGCTCCTGCATATAACTAGAAGACAACCTCAGTTGATATGTTCCGCAGGTAAGATTCCTGAGTTCCTCATCATCAAGTTTAGGAAACGAATCCAAATCTACTTCCGAGGCCGTTTTCCATACAGCAGTTTTTCTCTGCAGTCCATTCTCATCGACAAACGTCTTCAAGTGATTAACCTGATTTAAAATCCATTTCAATAACATTTCAAACTGTTTCCGAAAATTTTCAGCATCCATTAAAAATAAATATTATACAATGCATTAGTGTAAGTAAAAAAAATTTATTATACAAAACAAGTTGATGTTTAAACAAAATCCTACATTATTTTCAAGAAGACAAATATATACATTTGATTTCTTACTTGCTTGGACAGATGAAGCATTTTAGCACCTTCTGCATCATCCTTATCTTTGCTGGTACAGGAGCTCAATGGAGGTGAGAATCTGTTGGACACTGCACACATGATCCTAACATAATCTCCTATGTTCGGAATCTGATTGGTTGGCAAAACACGGTCCAGATATCTCCATCTCTTGATACGAGCATTTGATGACTCAACAACCCACCGCACCTGACAAAAAATAAACTCATCATTAATTATTTGTGATTTATATTAACATAGACTTTGCTAAATTAGTATGCTTTGTTAGAGACTGAGTACCAGAGGTAAACAATTTGTCTGTGGTATAATATTTCATAAATGTCCTAATTGTACTTAGAAAAAACATTATTACTGATACATACCTTTGTCACTAGCCGACTCATATTGGCATCCTCAGTTGACATCTGCTTTTGTCCAGCCTCCAAAAATTTTGGCATTTCGGCCTGTATCCCTAGATCATCCAACAAAGGCAGGGCATCTCTGAAGCCCCTATCCACAATGAATATATCATCTTCACTAAGCCAGGAGCGGATACTTTCAGCATTGCTGTTGATAATGTGACTGAGGATGGATGCATCATTGTTGCTTCTATCAGCTAAATAGGGGCCCAATATAGATACAAAATACCCTGTTGTTGTAACCACCACCATTGGCTTTATGAGGGGTCTCCCTTTATGGATGCTGTATGACCGTCGCTGAAAGTGAAAATTGTTACTTTTGTTCACATAGATGTATGTTCCATCCAAAACTAAGATGACTTGGTTTTTTTCAATACTTCCAAACAAAGTCTGAGCAAGTGGTCGGGTGTGTTTGTTGATGATCTCTTCTCGTGAGATGTGGGTAAACCCAAGATTTTCTGGTACAAACTTAATTAACAAAGCCTTCCTAACAGCAGAAATTGCTCTCCTCAAGCTGGATTTGGATGTTCGAAATAAAGTTGAGAGAATGACATTTGAGAGTCCAGTTTTCATTTTACAGAAAAAGATGGCAACAGAAGTAGTTAGGCTTCTGGCTGGTGTGTTCTTGATCAAACCTTCCACAGAATCACAAAGTTCTTGAAAGTTTGCTTTGGTGATCCCTAATAAACTTTTGTAGTCTGTGTCTGTCAGAGCTTTAGCATCATCGAAGTCCAAACACTGTTTTTCATTTCGCTGACACAATAAACGCATCTGCTGTAAAAGATCAGTAATAGTTGTTCGATTAACGAAGGAATTTTCAGTTGTTTGAAGTTGTTTGACAGCATCACTGGTAAACATCCCATCATGCAAATGAGCAGGACAACATCTGTTTCCTGGTGGTATAAGAACATTTTTCTCAACAAAAACTGCTGTTCTATTCTCAGCTGCAACAACTACTAACTTTGGTCCTGGCTTTTTGCACACACAGCAATATGCATGAGATTTAGCAGTGGAGGCCAGGGGAAGCGACACAGATGGTGGGCTGGGCATGCTTTTCTTCTGTTTGTTTTGGTCCTCTGATAATAACACTGAGGTACACGGAGCATGAGTACACAAATCTGATCTTTTAGTTCCTTGTGTTTCAGTTCTATACACATGGCGGCATCTGTTGCATATGACAGAGTTGTCTGAATGAGCCTCAATAAGGAATTTCCTTCGCAGATACTTCCTGATGTTTTTATCTATTTTTCTTCTGTCTGATGGTTTTGTTCTCTTTGAGCAAAGTATGCACAAAAAGTAGTCTTTTTTATGTCCAGGCATTATATCATATTGAACATATCTGCAATTTGAAAAGAAAACACATGTGATGCTTATATAAATACATAAATGTATAGGATCTACACATACAAACTGTAATAAATGATGAAATAATAGAAATTCTTAACATAAATGATAATTTAATGTATTGCAACTGGTATCATAAAATATGCATGCATCCTACAAAGGGTTTTTTTTTGGAGGGGGGGTGTAGGAATAGCACTTAATTCCTCCTTAACACACCTAAAATATCTGCAATTTACATATATATATATATTAATATATATCTATGTACTAGATCCTGATAGGCTAAATACTGATATTGGTACATCTATGAACATTTTCTCTGCATTGGCGTTATTATAATATCATAAACTATATAAAACTATGTAAGTATGTACATGTATGTACAAATGTATAGATATTGGTTGATGGTAACTATTTTTATCTCTCAATGTCTCATACATTTATGTACCATCTATCATCATGATCATACCCATAAATTATATCTATATCCTGCATATATACACTGTTTACTAGTGTGAAAAAGTGCACTCAATGAGTCTGATGTACGTTTATATACAGGTATGTTACGTTCTTGATTGTTTATGACAGGAAAACTCTCTCTCTCTCTCTCTCTCTCTCTCTCTCTCTCTCTCTCTCTCTCAAACATGCACATACTATAGGTATACCATATTAAGCTTACAACTATTATCCTAGAATAAAATCAGATAATTTGTAACTAATCATTACATAAGCAAATCTTATAGATATAACACATCGATCAATCCTGTCTACTGTAGTTCGAATTATCTCAAACGTAAACAAAACGTGCAAGTACTGTTGTACACCTTTACATTTCTTTGTACTTAAGAAAATTAAGAAATACGGTCAAACATATGCATAAATGGTCATGTCTTACCATTTTTTCATATTTGGTTATAATAATTATTTGGATAAAGACACGCTGATCAGTTGACGCAGACGACAGCTTTACATACAGAGCGATATCGATACGTGCACATTACAGTATTTTGTTTCACTTATCAGTGTGAAATATTGGGATGAATACATACCTCATAAAGTCGTTAGTTCCATATAGCCCCAAAACACTGGGTCAGAAAGGCTGTTGACATCCAGGTACAACTTCACCATGCTTGAAATTTTGACGTTTGTGTGACAGACATGTAATCTATTTTTAGAATGCGGGTTTCCCGTCTAAAAATTGTGTCGTGCGAATACATAAAAGTCGATTAAATTCAATTCACAAATATGAAATAGCTCATTAGATAATCGTGTTTTATTACCGTCATCGTCTTTTTTAAAGAAAATATTTTATATTTTGACCATTTATTATAGAATCCGGAATGCCATATTCTTCTAAAAATAAAATTTTAAGTATGGCGCCACATCTCGCCCAAAATTAAATTTAGCGATATCGTTTTGTTGTTTTAAGCTGTTTGATTTTATGTAACAATTGTCGTGGGCGAGGCATGGCGCCCATGCAAAATTTGACACAGAAGTTGAGAAATTTGTGAAAATTGGTAAATTTGAGTAAGCATATCCGGTTTTAACAGTTATATTTACAGAACGTGGGGGTTTCCCGCCAATATTTCATGCGGGTTTCAAGAACACATTCCGTATACAGTATATTCAGAGAAAGAATGGCTTTCATTATAAAAGTTGATTTTTCATAAAACCACAGGGCCAAATATTATAGTTTGTGAACCAAGTTCTTTACCCTTACAATGTCCCAGCGACATATTCTTGATTCAGTATCCTATATGGACCCAGAGACGTTCGTTTTGTTGGTTTTGAGTGGTCAGTCATAATAATCAATATATTTCTTCGTCCTCGGCAGACTTTAGAAAAAAAGACTATATTTCTAGAATTTTACAAATCTTGCATGCGGTTGACAAAAATGTATGCTAAAGTTTAACTTAAGAACTCATTAAGATATTTACAGTGAACATTAACATCAGTTAGCCATTAAAGATTACACGCAAACGAAATCATTTAAAATGAAAGTCATGATCCAAGTTGAACTTGTGATACACCCAAAGTGATATGAAAAATCACTTTCTGTACAAGAAGTTTTGGTGAATTACTCGACAAAGGGATGTTAAATACTTTACGACACCCCTGCACGTAGATAAATAACGCATACATCCACATTGATAAACATTATATGTACCCCAGTAAAGGTATGTAAATTCAAATTCAGATGCATTAAATTTAAACTGCAGATATATATCCATAAAAATGAACATGAATGAAAAAAGGAATGCATGGGATGTTTTTTTGAAAAGATGTGTTTGGAGATTCTAAACCTCTTGCATGTACACAGCAATTAAATAAGGTTAATGTTCTAAAATGTGCAAAAATATCCCAGTTACAGATAATAATTTCTTCAATAGAACCCGGAGCGCAATATTAAAAAGATATATCAAAGTCAAAAATATACCATTAAAACTATGGAAGGGAATTACCGCCAAAATTCTATGTATCTTGCTTTTATTCTTATTATGCTTACTTCTTTATTCTTCAGTACATTTACACTTGCATGCCACTTTATTGTTCTCATATTCATGCTTATCCAATTTCACTTTGATTCTCTTTGATCCTTTATTGTTTGCTTAATTCTATGTTGCAACATTCTCTTCTTATTCGTGTAAATTCTTTTTTCTATCTCTGTTACAAACGTGAATTCAAACACGCAAACCATAAAGCACTTTGAATAAAGACGAATACAAGTTGCATGAATTTAATGAATAAAAAAAATGAATATAGTTGAATATTAAATTGAACATAGTTGAATCTTCAATCTGGCAAAACCCATGGTGCGAAAATATGCGCCCCCGAGCTACAGACCTGCAGTTAAGGCGCTCACCATCTAAATGTATCAGTATAAAAAAATTCTACTCTGTACTAAAAATAATTAATCATATTATATTTGTTGTATAGGGAGCTTTAGAATACTCTAGCTGATCAAGTTGGGGAGCGCCTATGTATGCTGTAGGTGCGAACAAACTCGGTACATGAATGGTGCCGTATAAAATAGAAGGTGGACCACCCAAACCAGCCCCGGTGTAACAAAAGGATGAAATTAAACAAGTAATGAGTTTATTAACGTATCTTTTGTTGGTTTTTCCAGTCCGTGAATGGCTCAGTCTGCCTCCCAGGGAATGGAATCATTTAATCCCGGGAATTAATGCATTTCTAAAATATGATTCGTCGATTTAAACCTAAATGAATGAAATTAATTTCACGGTTGTATTTGGGGATTTTCCGTGGAATAACGACACACAATAGCCTTCAGATTAACATTACGTATATATTGTGAGTGTTTATTGTCAGTCCGCGGTTTTCCTGATTGGGAAGGCAATCTTAGGAGTAGGAATTCATTTTTCTGTAAAGCATAGAATAAGAACAACATTCTTTTGTTATAATTGGTTTTTTTTTTATAAATAAGAAGAACTGATCATGGCGTTGTTATTCTGTACACAGCTTTAGTCATGCAAGTTTTATAAGACAGTTCCAAACACAGGTCTCGGGTTAATTAGGTCAAAAAGATAATATCCGTCCGTATCTGCTGGCATTGAGGTGTGAAATACCTCTTGTTGTGATTCCATCGTGACTCGGCCTTATCTCTCTCCCGTACAGAGGGGTCTTTTTCTTGTATATAGGATGGTCTGGATCGTGACATTCAGCCCACCCCGTACCAAAGGGTCCATGGACTCTTGATGAACCCGACCGCTGCTCATAACTGCATGATCGGATGGGGTGTCCAACTGTTGTGTTGGAATTCATTGCATATTTTACTCTTCTTTTTTTTTTAATTGGATTAGAGTTCAGACCAGGTGAAACCTTTAACGTACAAAACACGACTGCTAAATTATTGATCATGCATGTGTTTACGATTAAAGGTCTTGAATTTTCTTAACATAGGTTCCTTTTTAATAAATTGCTCATAAGATATTTTATGACCATTCGGTTCTGATTATTACGTTACACATGCTGTGTCTGTTTTGTTTTTAAAAAGCAAAAATATGAACTGCGATAAAATGAAACATAACGGGGTTTTTTTTTTTTGCTATTATTCCCCGCTTCATATATGACCCTTTTTAACTTCAGACAAAATAAATTGACAGTAACAGATTGGTTTAGGTGTATAAATATGTGTTAGATCAAACTTAGCAGATATAGTTTGCTTGATGGAACTTCACTTAGAGGGAACAAAATCAACAGACAGACAAACGGGCGGACAAACGGACAGACAGAATAAAAAGTATGTTGTACATTTGGTATTACGCAAATATCCCAAAGAGATTCCGAAATAAAAAAGTATATAAGTGAGGCATAATTAAATCTGGATTTCTTATATGGCTTCGATTCAACATTCACTTCACATTAATGACTTAATTAAATACATTTGGAGTTTATTCAAAAGTTTCTTTACAATCACATACAGGTTCAACAACAAGGTACAAGAAGTTGTCCTATATGTAACAGAACGCAAGGCAGGAAAGCTTTAGCGTACAGAACGCAAGGCAGGAAAGCTTTAGGGGAAAATTCTGTTCGTAAAATATGAACATCAATTTACCCAGGAAATAATTTGCACTGTTTGTACCCGTTGTCGTAAAACACTAAAAAGTCATAAAACTTGATATACCAGTATAAAGCAGTCATACTTTATATTTTAGACTCTTGAGTATCGATGTGAAATATTTAATTGTTTTCTGTTTAACGATCAGCTGTGTGGCCCAAGGTACTGTATTTACTGAATCAACATATTTTAAATCAGAGGGCGGGGCATCTATTGTTGAATTTCCTTGTCGCCGTTTTTTTTTTATTACCTGTGGGTACAAATACAGGAGGGAAACAATACGTGCATGAGATCTGTCAGAACCCTTTTCTCTTTTCCTGAATAAATAAAAAGGAACGAATCGTGAGACCTCTACTCCAGCTAGCTGTTAAATCTTCATCACCTTTTGAATAATTATCACGCACACCTTTTATTGAATTAAATAGGCATATAGAAAAGCTGTGAACAACCGCTTGTATACTCCATAAATGCCGAAACATTGACGAGCGAGGGAGTTTGTATGGGGGGTCGTTTCTAAAGCTATAGAAGAAAAAGCAACAAAAGTAAAACGTGTAGTAAAGTTTCCTGTATATGCAAGAGAAGATACACTAAGTAATGTCCCCATACCATGGGTAAATGATACATGTGGTAAAGTCCCCCTACCATGGGTAAATGATACATGTAGTAATGTCCCCCTACCATGGGTAAATGATACATGTGGTAATGTCCCCCTACCATGGGTAAATGATACAGGTAGTAATGTCCCCCTACCATGGGTAACTGATACATGTGGTAATGTCCCCCTACCATGGGTAAATGATACATGTGGTAATGTCCCCCTACCATGGGTAAATGATACATGTGGTAATGTCCCCCTACCATGGGTAAATGAAACATGTGGTAATGTCCCCCTACCATGGGTAACTGATACATGTGGTAATGTCCCCCTACCATGGGTAACTGATACATGTGGTAATGTCCCCCTACCATGGGTAAATGATACATGTAGTAATGTCTCCCTACCATGGGTAAATGATAAATGTAGTTACGCCCCCTACCATGGGTAAATGATACATGTAGTAATGTCCCCCTACCATGGGTAAATGATACATGTAGTTACGCCCCCTACCATGGGTAAATTATACATGTAGTAATGTCCCCCTACCATGGGTAAATAATACAGGTAGTAATGTCCCCCTACCATGGGTAAATAATACATGTGGTAATGTCCCCCTACCATGGGTAAATGTTACATGTAGTAATGTCCCCCCCGCTACCCTGGGTAATGATACATGTGGTAATCTCCCTTCGGTAAATGATACATGTGGTAGTGTCCCCCGGCCATAAATAAATGATACATTTAGTAATGTCCGCTTGGTAAATGATACATGTAATAATGTCCTGATGTCCCCTGGGTAGGAATTCCATTCAGTTAAGAGTGGGGAAACCGATCGTAATACTGAAAAATCTATTTGCTCCCAATTTTTGACACCCTCGATTGAAACAATTTAGAAATTCATAAGTAGTATGACAACCGTAACCAAACTTCGTTTTTCTCCTGGCACATTGCAGGTATGTAGCATCGTTTTGTTTTGTTTTGGGGGTTTTTTTTTTTACACTTTTAACAATTGTAGCAGGACGGTAAAGTCCTATATATACACGCATGCACGTTTCTTGTGGCGCTTGGGAACTTAACCTTATGAAATCTTTTGCTCACGTAAAAAAAAATTCCGAGTGGGTAATTATTTTTTTTATTTTTCATAAGTTACACGTTTAATGAAAGAAGATAATCCGACTTCATTAATAGCTATTCAGGCTGTGATTAAAAGCAAGTTCATATGCACCTCAGAAAAATTCAAGGACAGGGTCATTCGGACGGGCATTGGGTTTTAATTGCTAAATGCACAGAACTAGTATAGTGTGTGAAGTACCACTGATCGAAGGTCTTCTGATTGTTTATAACACAACTAAAGAATAAAACCCGTTTATTGTAAAAATAAAACAGACATTTGATGGTTTGCGTGACTCGAAATATAAATCACGTAATGCAAATTTATCTAACGGAAACGAATGTTATAACCACTCGTAAACAATAAAACACATTAAATGTGTTTGTAATTTCACAAATTCTGCTAATTTGTAAAATAAGTATGATATGATTGATCAATAAATTAAGATTAAATACACAGTGAAGTCCATATACACACGAACACGCATACAAAACACAGATAATTGCATTGATTCTGAGGTACGATTCCATTCGTGCTTAATGACGTCATGAATGACGAAACACTGTGTACTGTTTCAAGCAGAAGTCCACACGTCTGTCTTTGATAAACTTTCTCAAAGATTCAATACTAGGAATGGGACATTCGTACTCATTCTTTACAACCCTATGGGTGTCCTTCTCAAAGAAATAAAAAACAGGAAACCAAATTTTGATTCGCATCCGATTTCGCCTCATCATTGAGAGGTTGTTGGCAAACGTTTGGTGGTACATGAAGATTCTTGACGAAATGTAGAATGCGACCACTACATCCAGCGTATAATGGCCGTGGGAGGCAAGGATGGCCCACATTCCACAGAAACAGTACAGCCACAGAGCCAGGTGAAGCAGACGATACCGACTGGGCGTATCTGCAAACGATACATAAACCAATGGATGATACCTCAATGCAACTTACTTTGGAAAGGCATTTTTTAAAATTCTGCCCCTTTCAAAATTTGTGGCGCGAATTTATTAATGGGTGTAACTTACATTCAATAGCAGTGAGAGTTTATAAATGGGTGTAACTTACATTCAATAGCAGTGAGAGTTTATTAATGGGTGTAACTTACATTCAATAGCAGTGAGAGTTTATTAATGGGTGTAACTTACATTCAATAGCAGTGAGAGTTTATTAATGGGTGTAACTTACATTCAATAGCAGTGAGAGTTTATAAATGGGTGTAACTTACATTCAATAGCAGTGAGAGTTTATTAATGGGTGTAACTTACATTCAATAGCAGTGAGAGTTTATTAATGGGTGTAACTTACATTCAATAGCAGTGAGAGTTTATTAATGGGTGTAACTTACATTCAATAGCAGTGAGAGTTTATTAATGGGTGTAACTTACATTCAATAGCAGTGAGAGTTTATTAATGGGTGTAACTTACATTCAATAGCAGTGAGAGTAGCGATAGTCATAGTGATGGTGTGGCCGCTAAACATGTAGTCCCCACACGTCTTCATCCCGCCAATCTTCATCCCCATCCCTGAGTAAACCACCATGATTCTCCTGAACTTACTCCAGCTGTCCTGGAAAACCTGGCAATGCATCGAAATGTACAGTATACAGGAAAATATTCGCACCCGTTTTATTTTCGCCCCTTTCGTTGTCAGCAGGCGAATTAAAGACTGGGCGAATTCAATGACTCAATTGATCTCTCTTTAAACACAACTGTGTCCGGGCGAATTCAATGACTCACCATTCTGTCACAGCTGTAGTGCTTTTCCGGCATCGGTAGATTGGTGACTGTCACACAGATACAGCGCAGTAGGTATATACTTCCGGCGATGACCAGGGTCCGGCGCAGGACCACCCATCTGTAACCATAGCAACGAACAATACAATACTGAGGCGGAATATTACACTGTTTTCTACAATTTATTCATTAACATGAAGATAAAGTGATTATATATATATATATATATATATATATATATATATATATATATATATATATATATATATATATATATATATATATGAAAATACCATTCAATCTTTAAAAGAGGGACAAGTTGGCAATGAATGTAAAGAAAACTGTTCAAAGAAATTGTTTTGTTTTTTTTTTACCAAACAAGGAATATTAAATGAAAATCAAAATATGGCCTTTTGATACAATTTACTATATTTTTATTTAAATGTGGTTTAAATTTTTTCATTAAAATGGTTCAATAACCCATTTTAATTAGAAATTTGTTAAATCGTGCCCGTATATTTTCATAGCGTTTTACTGCAATAAAATCAATTCTTCATCATAATAGCCATGAGTGAATATCGCTATTCTTGTCGGGCCGTTTGTTTGTTTTCTTGAAAGGGCAAACCTTTGAGGTGCTTATAGAATGCCAAATAGACCTTTGAAATGTGTGTCACAATTATGTGTACATGTGTATAAATGTACATAGGCTTTCGCAGGGTTGGCAAGGAAATATTGTGAGTAGTGATGGCCACTAATGCAATATTAGTAGCCCGTCTGCTTGACTGCTAACAAGAAATAGCGATATTCAACATGATCATCGATCGATTTCAAATTATGAAATACAAATATCTTAAGAAATAATTAAGTGAAATGAATAAATCTGTTGGATTTGCTTTATAATGATCCGGTTTATTTCTCGTAGACGGAGGAGGGAGAGGGCCTTTAAATTTTCATTATGAAAGATCATTGGGGGATTAAGTAAGGCGCATAAACACACAGCATTGAGTGGATATGACTCTACATGATCTAGTGCTAAAACAGTTTATCCCGACAATAATTTACAGGAGAGGGTATTTTATGGAACGATCTAGGAAAATTTTAAACACCGCTGTTTGATGTCTGAAAACATCTATGTTCTCGTGTGCCTTAAGGAAACTACCATCCAGGCGTCGCCGACACTATATAATCAATTCTTTATTTATTTGGAATGCAGAATTAGGATTTTGTTTTGACTAACTATACAAGTTTTTAAAAGTCTTCTCGGAGTTATTGCAGTTGAATTTTAAGGAATATTCTCAAGAACTGATAATAAATTCACCTCATATGTTCCATTCATGAGACCAAGAACTTGTAGTTTTTGCGATCCAATAATTTGACTTTAAACTTATGTGGTCTTTGCTTATAAATACATGTAAATACAAATACAAAACGCATTTATACTTTATAAGTTATTCCAATCCACAGTTCCCAAAATTTTTTTAAGAAAAATACTTGGGTTAAATGTGCATGTATACGCATGCTAATGATGTGAGAATCTAGCGCCTTGACCCTACTGCCTCTTTAGCATCGCCATGATAAATGATTAAAAAAAATTGGATGATAAGAGTGTATTAAAAATACTGTTTTGAAGATAGACATAGAATATTAATGTAAATAACCTTATAATCGCGAGAGGGACAGTTTCGCGAGATTCGCGATAATTGGCGCCCTGCAACGGCCCTTTTCTATGATAATTGGTAAAAGTCAACATAATTGAACATGTCGTCTCATCATAAAAATAGTCACTTCAAAGCAGTTAATCATTGGTAAATAGGTAAAAAAAGTTGTCGTAAAGGTGTTGGAAAACTGACACACAAAATATATTGTATAGAGGTCAAAGAAAGAATATATTGTAGAGAGGTCAAAGAAAGAATATATTGTATAGAGGTTAGTGTAAGAATATATTGTATAGAGGTTAATGTAAGAATATATTGTATAGAGGTTAATGTAAGAATATATTGTATAGATGTCAATGTAAGAATGTATTGTATAGAGGTCAGTCTAAGAATATATTGCCTGGAACATAGAGTGACTAGATCAAGGAGGGTATAGTATAATAGGAAGATAGTAAATAAATATGCATAAATCTAATTTGCCGTTACCTGTGCTTATGGAAGATAAAAATGATCCCCAGTAAAGCCAGCAGGCTCAGGATCACGCTCTCCGATACCTTGTATGCCCAGGGAATCATGGCAAAGTTATCCAAGTAAACATCCGGAAGTGGCGGGTACCGCTTCTTGTCCGGAAGCTTGGACTGGGCGGTCACAATGGCAACGGAAGTCATGAAATGAGAGAGTGCGGCATACGCCACCGCTAGCACCGTTTTGCGGAGCTCCGAGTGGAAGCGGCTGTAGTAAACGGTGTTTTGGTTGTCGTCCGTCTTACTCAGCAGTTCCCGGTCACTGTCAAAGCTGTTCTCAGAATCCTCCATCTCCACCACCTCGAAAGCCTTGTACGGCAGGAGTTGTGGGCCCTGGCCATTACAGATCTCTGTATGTTGGTGGCGCTGCTTCAGCTGCTGAATACAGCCTACAAGTTTCTGAACATCACTGATTATTGTCAGATTTAGCGGCTCCCGTTGGAGTGATTCCTCCGTCAGACCACACAAAGCCGGCCCGTCAATATTCCGGTCCTCAAATAATTTCCGATATTCCGGGAATCCGGATTCCGTCAGCCACTGTCCCACACGTGCGCTGCTCCAGTGATGTAACGACTCCATCTCACTAAAATACCAAACACCAAGACATACAGAACAGCGTCTCTCCTCACTCTCTCAAAGTTCTACTTTAAAAACTGGTGAAAATGTCGATTTGTTTGAGTGTTAAACCAACTGTTTGATTTTTTCCCGTTCTCTTTGGTAGAGAGGTTAAAACTATGAATTACTTGGATGAAAAGAAGGCCTCGACATTTAAACTTGAATCAATACTGATTTGTAAATACATGCTTTGACTGGTGGAATGAAATATTTTTGATTTAATACGACCATTGTCCAAAGATAATTCCTTAACCGTCTGGTAAGTTTTCACGTCATTAAACAAAAACAAATTGAAATCAGCACCTTTAGCCCCCCCCCCCCCAATCAGCGCCCTTTAGCCCCCCCCCCCCCCCAATCAGCGCCTTTAGCCCCCCCCCCCAATCAGCACCTTTTAGCCCCCCACCCCCCATACCCATATTCCTTCACCAAACGGTACGTGCCTGTATTTGATATTTTATTATTACAAAGAACTGAATAAATGATCACTAATTAGGGCGTTTTCAACTCGTTGTTTACAGCCCGAATTAGATAGAAGTCAAACATTAATATTGACAGTTACAAATATTACCTTCGGTTTTCTACAGACAAACTGACATTGAATGAAGCTTCTCCGCGGGCCGGGACAAACACCCGCTACAGCGAATTTAAAATTATAAAAAATAAACGGGAAATGTTTGTTAAAGATCTCTTTCTAATTATATGCAAGGGAAACCTTGCGCGTGACACAGAGATCTGATTAAGGAACCCAATGTTTACAACAGTCCTTGACGACCAGCGCATACACACCTTCCGTTCAATGGTCAACACACGCGCTCCTTTCAAGGGAGAACACGTATTTAGAAATAAAGTCGATATTGTTTACTAAGTATACAATTTCATGATTTCGAAAGATCTTTATATGCACAGAAACAAAACCAACAACAGAATGATAATGGTGATTAAATAATCAGACTTTACCAATAGATTAGTCCGAGTAAAATTAATTCATGACGCTATTTCGTACAGAATTTCACAGTTGAAACCGTTTGATAATAAGGAAGATTGACTTTTTGCTGATGCATTCAAAGACGTCGGTGTCAAAAAATCAATCATAATCATGAATAGTAATAAACGAGAAATTATTTTATTATCAATAATGTACTGTTTTTGCAAACTGATTCTGGACAATAATAATTAAATTGGGTCAAAAGGAGCATACAGGAGATTAATCATTAAACACAAAACATTATTAAGTAAATAGGTACCTATTATAAAATGGTAAAATTCTTGAGTGAAGGAATCCATTTTTCAAACAAAATTGTGTGGATCAGATATTTCCAGTTCATACAAAAATGAGAGACACCTTAAATAAAGCTTCTTAAAACATCCGCTTTTTGGTATGATGAAATATTTTAAGGAATATTTTAATTTGTATTATCAAATGACTATCTAACATGCATTGTATTCTTAAATCATAAATGATTATCTAAAAACATTTTTAAAAAATACAACTTACTTATTTATTTTGTCGGTAAAGGGTGTTTTTAACATGTTGTTGCCATTAATGTTTTTGAGCTAGCGCAATTGTCAACGAATCAAAAACTGTTTAAAAGACATTTTAATTCAAAATCAATGTCACTGGGTGTGCAGGCATTGAATAAAAATGTACTTTAATCGGCTCAGAAAAAATTAAATAACACATGTCATTACAAAACCACTCACATGCAATCATGCAGTCTCCAGAAGTTGGAAAGTTGAGAATCTAGGACAACAGACGGACTTTCATTTCCCTACACGTTTTGTATATCCAAAAAGATTCTAATCCGCCAGATCGCACAGGCGTGTCTGACAGGATATCGGGATGTCGAACGTTATCAGATCGTTTTTTATGCTAAGTCTCTGTACCTGGCCAGCTGGGACTATGAGTAGATTTACTCCAAAGATTTTAGTCGGGACCCATCCTTCCAAAGATACATCTCTGGTAACGGGGCTACAGTTATCACGTGGATATCTCAATCAAATTTATGATACTAGTTCGGGACTCGAGTAGTTTATGATCAGCATTGTGCTGGAAAAGTCAACATAAGGCAATAATCAACGGACTTGTTCTTCATATAGTGTAAACAATGCATTAGCCTGGCCGAAATCTGGAAAGGGGTGAGGAAGGGGGTGAAGGGGGGGGGTGACAATTGTCAGTGTTAGATGGTTGTAAGATGGCAAGGTCTTATTGTAGCTTTATAGATCTACTACTGGTACTAGTCACAACAAAATCAGGCAAAGAATGAAAGGGGCTTTGACTAATTCATGTGTTTACAGATAGTAGCCATCCCACACACCTTGGGCTTCAATACAGATTCTCTGCTGCTTTCCTGGTCGAAGATATTGATCTTTAATTCAAGTCTTTGTTTAATAAGGGCAAGTAAAACACTCAATCGGCGAGCCGTAAATTCATCAGGGTTGAAGGCCATATATTCAGTATATTTACAAAGGGGCATAACTGGTGCTATTTAGTTGACGTACAATGCTCGGTGATTATTTGGCACGCTGTGTAAGGGCACTCGATTGCTCTGGACAATAACCTATTCCAATGTCTTCCTTCACACTATCATTCTTTAAGATAAACTTCATTTTAAACCATATAAGAGAAATATGTTTTACCGTAGTTTGTTGAAAGGTCCCCTGAATGACATATCCGGCTCTTTTATGACGTCATTTGAGAAAATATTATACAAAGACGCGGTCTTTTCCAGAGCCATCGACGCGTGGCGTTATCCATCTTTTTATGTTTTTAAACATGACATTCCTTAATAACCGATTCCAACCACTAACATCTTGTATAACAGCATAATTTCACCGAGCTAATTTTCTGCAACATTTAGAGTTATTTCCCTTAGTTGGTGTAAAACAATTTCCAAGCATAGAAATAGGCCCTTATGGAGTTACCCAAAATAATAAAATAAGAAAAGGAAACATCAAGCAGGTACGTAGCATCAGGGAGGGCCCGGTGGATTAGAATTTTTTTTTTTTGCTTCTCAAGATTATTTGGATGAGGTTGCCCCCCACCCACCACTTTCAAAAACGATACTACGTGCCTGTCAGGTTTTTATAATATGCTGTGACGTCGCGCACGGTGTTGGTGTTAATTTCGGTATCGTAAAAAAACGCCATAAAACGTCATTTTCACTCATAACGTAATGATACATTTCATTAAGCACAACATACAAAAAATAAAAAAAATAAGACCTTTAAATTGATTTTTTTTCCACTTTTATATTTTAAAACTGTGATATAAAGATATATTTTTAAGCAATATCAATGTTCAAAAGCATGCGATTCGCTCACAGCTTGCAATATTTATAAATGAACTTCCTCTGAAATTCGTAAAGTGTCATATATTGTCAAGAATAGCACCTGATTCAAAAATGATATACAAAACTCCCCCATTCACAAGTCTGTTCTATCCTTCTATGTTTCCTTTTTTTCTTTATTAATGTTAATTCGTAGTGTAGCAGTCAAAGATCCTGTTTAATTACTAAAAATACATGTTCATCGTCACATCACGTTTAACGTCATTGCGTCATTTTACATGTACTCATGCCGTCATTATCTTATTCGTAAAAATAAATTAATTTGACTCGCTAAGTTTGGATATTTGGCATTAATTTTATTTTTAAATTTTTATTCCTATTTTTTATTAATATTATTATTATAATAATATGTTGGCTACCTTTTTCACAAAACAATGTGTAGGTATTTATAATTTTCACTATTACTGTTTTTATGAAGAAGAAAAAAAACCCCAAACATAACGTTTTAGTCCTTGCGTCATTTTACGTACCCGTGACATATAATGTTGACATCATTTTATTTCTAAAAATCAATTATCTTGATTCTCAATGCTGGTATATTTGGCATCAAAATGTTTGGGAGAAAAAGCACATTTTTGACTGCGATTCGTTTTTTGTGAATTTTTTCGCGCCACTTTTTAAAAGAAGTGTCTAAGTTACTTTCTCTTCTCATTGCTAATGTGTTTTTATGAAAGTGTGACATCATGTTGACATTATAAAATGTCTCTATTAAGAAAATTTGCGGACACATGTGCTTCTTTTTAATGGCTATACAACCTATGAAAATGCACATTCTATAATGATTTCTAATATTATAAAATATAGCCAAGAATTTTTTTTAATGGGCATGATTCTTGTGATCGCCATGCTACGCATAACGTTCGACTGTAAAATATCTCTTTTGTGACACGTGTTTTGAATAAACTCCGGATTTTTTTTATCAAACTTAAGAAAATTAAATTATAAAATATATATTCAGAAATTTTACACAGTATCCATTTCTCTCTATTTAAAATTTTTAAAAAAACTTATCGTTTTAAAAAACTTTAATAGATATTGCAATTTCCTTAATCACAATTTATATTTTGATAATTAACTGATCGACCATTCGTGGCCATTTTTGAGTTTTGTTACACATCTACAACTTTATTTTAAGAATTCTTTGATCCGGCGTCGATTCCTGGCATTGATTACGTCGAAAACGTTATGATGTATATCTGTTACATCAGCAAAGTAATTAGTCCGCCAAACATTTTCCCCCAAAAATGAAAGTTCACCGATATATTTTAGTTTATTTGAGATATGTATCTTAAAAGTGTTACCTATCTACATGCCATTTTTAGTAAAATTTTAAGTTTCTAACACCGATTTATCAAATATTTAAAAAAATTCCTGCATTTTATTACATGTTTTGTTGAAGTCCACACACATTCGAACAGATTGGTATATAAAATTACATATGTCCAAATTTTTGTTTTCAAAAAATAGTCTATTACTGTACGCGCACTCTGTAATGACATTTTAACACCAACACCGTGCGCGACGTAAGTATATATATATATTGTTTGTATGTATTCCTTGTTATGGAAAGAAGGCAGCGATTAAGGCATTTGACGTTAAACTGAATTTACAAAGGGAAGAACTATACTTTGTATTCAGACACTTTTGATAGAAATGACCGGGAAAGAATTATTGGTTTGAATAACTTGTTAAATATTTGTAATTTGCGGAAAAGGGAAATGATGTTACTGTATAGGCCTTAAATGCATATTTATGTACCGGCACTAGAGTTGTGGATCAAGTGGGCGGGGGCAGTGGGGTCCAGCCTCCCTCCCCTTTCAGAACACTGACCCCTCCAAATTATTGTCTTTATCTACTGCATATCTATGAGGGAAAGGGTGAATCCCCCTGGCAAATACAAACATAATTAACAAGATAGGCCTCGGACCCTGACAAACAAAAGTATCCCTTGGTGGAAAAAATATTCTGATTCCACGCAAAAATTACCAGCTACTGTCCAATTGTGGAACTCTTAGATTTAAATGTCCTTGATCCGTTCCTGGTATATCCATTGTTCTTCTACATAAGGCAACCATGTAAAAAGTTAAATAAAGGTCAATGTGGATAAATTGTTTAGTAGTTTGACATATTTGATACATTTGGTACTTAACTCTTAAGCTCGTTAGGAAACCACCACCCTTCTCCTTACAATCGTCAGGAAACCACCACCCCTCTCCTTTAGCTGGTCAGGAAACCACAGCCCTTCTCCTTACAATCGTCAGAAAACCACCACCCTTCTCCTTAAGCTCGTCAGGAAACCACCACCTTTTTCCTTACACTCGTCAGGAAACCACCACCATTCTCCTTACACTCGCCAGGAAACCACCGCTCTTATCCCTACTCTCGTCAGGAAACCACCACCCTTATTTTTACACTCGACAGGAAACCACCGCCCTTCTCCTTACACTCGACAGAAAACCACCACTCTTTATTTTACACTCGACAGGAAACCACACCCTTATTTTTTTTTACAAACCACCACCCTTATTTTTACACTCGACAGGAAACCACCACCATCCTATTTCTTACACTCGTCTGGAAACAACCGCCCTTCTCCTTACACTCGACAGGAAACCACCACCCTTATTTTTACACTCGACAGGAAACCATCACCCTTCTCCTTACACTCGTCGGTAAACCACCATCCTATTTCTTACACTCGTCAGGAAACCACCGCCCTTCTCCTTACACTCGACAGGAAACCACCATCATTTTTCTTATACACTTGGTTGGTGGTTTTAATCAGACTGGGAATATCCTGTTTCTCGTCTAGAGATTTCCTTTTTACTCAAAATAAATCGACAATAATTACCAAATACTTTTTTCCCTATTTGGATTATAATATACAGACACTTAGTGTGAAGTCCTTCTGCTGTAATACGCAGCATACACAATACAGAGCATTGATTCTAATTCAGAGTCCAGAGCAGACAAGTACATGTTATTATTATAATTACAAGAGAAAGACATGCCAATGAATAGTATAAAAAGTATTAATGTATAACAATCATAGCAAATGACAATGTTAATTCCAACAATATTTCACTTAAAAAGGAGTACTATAGCATGTTATCATTTATAAATTTGCCCACAAGATTAAGAATCTCCTTGTCTTCAATATTGAGTAGCCAAAAAAGTTTTTGTTCATTATCTAAAGCTGAACATTTTGGAAATTTGCTTGTAATTAACTGAAATATTTCTTTTTTTTGGTGCTCCTATTTTTCACATCTAACCAAAAAATGATGTTCATCATCTATACTGTTAGAATTACATCTATTACATAATCTATCTTCTCTAGGGTTATATGTACATGTCATTGAACTCAGACTCCTTTTTATACTTATTTACTTAGATACAAAATTAACTTATTGGCAGGGTCTTTTGTAGAACTGGATCTAGCATTAAATGCAATGAGTTGTTATGCATGAGTTCCATTCTAGGCACTTATGATTTTAGCGCCCCCCCCCCCCCCAATGCAACTGTCAAAATTTATGACGCAACTTTCTCAGCTTGGTACATGTGACGAAAACAATTAAAAGGAGTAATAAAATCGAACACTGGTACGACAGTCAGATTGTCAATACTCTATTTACTGAAATTTGCATTGATAAACAAAAGATAGATATCGTAATATAGTACAATACATACCTGTCCTCCATAACAAGGCTTGTTTCAATCCGTACTACCCCCAAACCAGCCCGTGGTCATGTGACCCGGGACCACGGATTCCACGTGACTTTTTGGGTAAAAAAGAACTCTTTTAAAAAACCAATATGGGTAGATATATAGATATTTACGGGTGGTAGTCCACCCGTTTAATTTGTTCTGTACTACACACAGCTTCTAGTTACTCTACCCGTGATAATATGACCTGGGTTCATAATAACACACTATCTGTCCCAAATCCCTGTCAATACCACGCGATCTTTACTAACATTGTTACACAACTTTAGAATATAAATAAGTGAACATTCAAATGCACGACTCATAAAATCTCATAATACATTAAAAAATCGGAGGTTATATAAGGCGGGCAGTCACAGTTGAAGGTATTGTGTAACTTTTAGATAAGATATGTTGGAGTCACATGAAGATGTGTACCCCTTACATGTGTCTATGAATTCTCTCTCTATGTCCAAATTATAGCCTCATTGACGTAAGTGACGGGTGGATACAAGTTTAGCTTCACATTCAACAAATTGTTAAAAGATAGTGATGCATTGCAATGAATAACTAATGATTTGCCGGTTAATAATCTGGATTTATTTTTTTCTTATTCATGTAAGTCTCGCGGCATACTCCAATGAAATCAATACACCCCACCCAAAGACGTGCATTCCTTTCCTCACGTGCTTTTATAACTGGGCTACGACCTTTGTATTTTGTCACCTTTGAATTTTAATTGCTATATATTAACAAAAACTATTTAAACACTTCCTCACGAGGTGACTTGGTCTGAGAGAGAGAGAGAGAGAGAGAGAGAGAGAGAGAGAGAGAGAGAGAGAGAGAGAGAGGGGAGAGAGATCTCACTTTTGACCAATAACCAGGCTTTTAGCAGGTCTAAATTATGACCTCTGTGAAACTAGAGATGGTAGATAATTATAGCAGGAGACATGTCCATTGTTTGTGTGTGGAATAGATCAGTAACCGGTGTGAACCAGTGCCTTACAAAGGATTTACAAAATCATAGACCCAGGAGGATGTAGAGATACCTGTCCAAAACATGTCAACCTGAAGAACAGATATCTATATTTATCTCATTGCGTGCTTGCCTGGGCTATTTAATTTCATCGTTCTAGTTATTCCACCCTAAAATACTGCCAAGTGTTGTGTTCAAGTACACGTGTACCACTACCCTCCCCACCCTCTTGTTATGATCTGACAAGTTTTCCCCACCCCTCCCCCTTCCCCCCTGATCCTACCCACATTTCCATCCTAATGATTCAGGTTATTAACCATCCCTGCTGACCCTTCTGACTCCATCCTACAAGTTTTATATAATATAAAATTCTGAAAAGAATTCTTCAAAATTTATTACACCACTGGACGCTTCCGCTCGAGTTATTTAAGGAACAAGGTTAGCTTTTTAAAAAGCTAAGAAAGTCAGCCAGCGGAATTTTAATTTTAGGTCAAAAGTGAATACGCAATCTATTAAAACACAAGACAAATAATTTCCAGAACAATAATATAGCTATGCGGGTGCACATTTAGTTTGCATCCTTATTTTAATGGCTGTACATAGTACATGAACAGATGTAGATGAGGAGATAAGCGTGTAGCGGTGTACAGCAATGTATGACTGCACACTTACATGTAAAATACTTAAAGTTGCTACTTTGCAAACATATTGGTCTCGTCGCAAACCACTACCAATATATTTACTTTCTAATCTCATTAAGAAAAGTCGGGAAGATACACGCGGACTCCGGACTATGGCTGCAAACGATTCCCATTGATAGTCTTCCAATACATCGATGCGCAGTTTGACCTAGAAACTGACCAGTTTCATAACTTCTTCGAATTTCTTTAACACGAACTGTCTAATTCATTCCCAGAATTCCAATTTACGCAAGCGCAATTGAAGTTTCATCCTAACTTAATTAGTCAGCCCGCGGGCTGACTAATAAGGAATCAAAAAATTCGGGCTTTATGATCGATTTGATCACGCCCCGACCGAAATTATCACCTCATAATATTCAAAGAATCATTCATTATTACTTATATTTATATAATTTTAAGCCACCGTACGATTAAATATTTAAATATAAATAAGCAAACCTCGCTGGCGCCTCAATTTGGCGACATTTGAAGTTATGGGTTATATAGTACAAAATCGATACGTAGTGTTATCACAGGCAACGACACTGGAAAATGTAAATATTCCTATTTCAAGTTCATTGAAGTCCGACCTTCTGAAGATGCTAAGAATGGTCTGGATTAATTTCAAGCTTGCTCCAGCTAACGTTACCCAGGCAGAACTCAGGGGATTTATATTTCTATGTAATTTCAGTAAATGTTATCAATTTTGAACAGCCTTACAACTTAGCCTTCCATGAGCTGTGTCCCTTAATTACATATACATGTTACTTTACGGACCTATAGCTGAGAGCATGGTTAAGACAGTCTATACCTATTGTTATACCCCAGAATATAACTCTATACGATGGCTGTTGGACTGGAACTGTTAACAAGGCTGCTGAGTGGTGACGTCATATTCCGCGAGCACGAGTTATTAAAGTATGGGTATAACAAAACAGTTGTTGACTGGGGTTGATCTGTCGGGCCGGTTCGCAAACTGTTGCCCGCGGCCCTCGACCCCAGTCAACAACTGTATACTGTTGACCGGAGGTGATAACGGGTTGTAAAGTGTGTATACATGTAAATATTTACAGGGCAGTTCTCCAGCCGGCATGGGTTTCTAGTGGCTGGTTCTTTATCGGATAAATTCTGATGTTCTTTACTTATTGTTCAATCTTAAGTTAAACATTTATTACATGACGTAATGATTTTTAACAGTAGATTTACAACTAGTAAAGGACACTTGTATGACTTCAGTTCGTCAAATATTCAAATATATCCATGCAGTTTAAAACGTAATTGGCTTAAATAACGTCTTTACGAGAAATTAACTTTTCATTAAAGAATCACTTTATCGATCTTATTCGTGATTGCTAGACATAAAATGACCATTTATGTCATTCTGCCTTTACGCAATGGCAGTAAATAACAGTATTTTCCCATCATTCTAAATCAGAATGGAGTGTCAAAACAAATAAATTATTTGGGTCAGTGAGGTATACAGTCTGAATTCACCGCAGCGTTTTCTAGTTCTAATCTTACAGGATGTGAACAAACAGTAAGATATGAGTTAGTCTGTCAGTATGACGAAATTGACCAAATAACTCAGTTACAGAAAAATCTCTAAAATGTAACATTTTCATAATTACGGGGGTTGTCCGGCCATTTTGCACATTTGAGTACAAAAATGTATACATTAGTGGAACTGATTTGGTTCTGCCAAAAACTGACCAAAACTGTCGTGACAAGATAAAAAGGTAATAAATATGACGTTTTAATGTTGTTTTGTATGCAAATTAGTGTACCCTACTCTTAAAACGGGTCTTAGAAACTATCAGTCGGCACCAGATATAATTGTCTGTATAGGGTACCCTATTCTTAAAATGGGTCTCATTCTCCTTATTTGATTGAGGAAATATCGGACCTTGTATTATTGATGTGTTTATTTCGCAAAAAATGTTCCTGAAAAATGTTTCTTGAATTTCAATATAAAAACATTTTTCTAACTTTTTTTATTTGTCAATCCGATTCGTAATCAAATTAAATGAAAGATGTTTACCAGGCTTTTTGCATAAAAAGAAATATTGTTCTCGATTGAAATTCCGTTTCGCAACGTTCTATTTTTTCACCTGTATTGTTCTTGCATCCGAAATCGATTCTGGTGCAAAGTCCCCCGTCGCGTACTTAAGTTATGAATCGACATTCCGTGGTACTGTCGGATAAAACATAAATGCAAGCATGTCATACACAGAGTGCTTAGCAACTTATCCCAAGTACACAAATAATTATATAGTGGGACATTATTATATAGTGGGACATTATTAACAGTGAACAATCACGTTTTCTGTTTTGTCTTGAAATCCGGGAAAAGAATCTCGGGGGAAAAAAATCAATTGTTCATCGAGATTATTTTATTTTTACTAGTCATACGTTTACTTTCCGCGGAATTTACAGGTAGCTGGATCAAGATTTACCCCACCCCCAACCCCGTTGATGTCAGTATGTATGATGAATCTGACAAGTCCACACAGATGTCACAAAATACAGGTGAAATAAAACAAACAGTCCCGTGGGGTTTTGGTCAGTCATGTTTCGCTGAAAACTCAATGTTCTAGAAAAGGAACTCCAGCAAAATGATCCATATCCTCTTCAAAATAGCACGCATAGGAGAAATACCATGAAACAGGGCGTCGTGTTTAGTCTTAGTCAAACATCGAAACCCAATATACTCTCATCTTCGCTAGCCAAGGGTTTCCGATCTACTCTGCTCCTCTACAACCCTTGGCAGATTTAGCCAATGTTTTCAGAACTCGCGCTAACGAATTTGATTGGATGTAGAGGAGCAGAGTGGATCGGAAACCCTTGGCTAGCGAAGATGAGTTTTCTGCTGAGCTACAGAACAACTGTAGCTTTCCGGAAATATTGTCCGGATTTGCGAACCCTAGATCTATTGTATAGTACTTGCAAAGAATAAAAGGAAATTTATATATACAGCCGTAGGGCTAAAAAAAAAAAGCGTGCGTTCAACTTGGATTTTGTTTGTTTTGTGTTTTAAAAACTAATTTTCCTAACTTATCCCATTGAAACATTAGATTTCATTTTACCACTACTGTTTTATTCGTGACTTGGAGAAATCGAAAAGATCCCTGAAAACATTATTTATTTCTTTGCTCATCTTTAAAACGTTGTTTAATGAATCTGTCGCGACTGAATATTGTATGATTTTTTTCTTTAAATTTTCATTCACTTTCGTTGTGAGTAAATGGAAATAAACCATTCGAAGTCGAAGATTAAATATTGAATAACCCTGTGGTTTCATGATGACGTGCATTCCAAAAGCATTTTCCAGTTTTATCAAACAGGTTCCTGTAAACTAATTCCGTTTTCTATACACCTACATGTATTAACTGGCTATGAGGACAAAAGTGTGTGTGTTGGCCCACGAGACTGCAACTTTTTCCCCAGGAAGATATTGAAAGGAAAATGCTGTTGAGAGAGTCAATAAACATACTACATGTATGCCCAAATAGTTAGTAAAAACCTTATAAGTATTTTATCATATCATTTAAGCTTTATTTGTTCTTGTTACTTTGAGAAATCTACAATATCTTTAAAGCACAATAGTCCAATCCACACTTTTCAAAAGTTGTTCCACTTTGCGGGGTCAAGCCAAAGGTCAAAAGGGAAAAAACCAAATTTCCATTCTTTATACAATCATATATTTGGGCGTACTGTGATGAAATCGCTTTGAATTCACTATGTGGTGGCAACCCACATATTGATTGAGGCATTCTGGGGCAAACAAAATACACATCGAAAACGGGTTTTAATGTCAATTGCAAATGATATAGATAAAAACATATAGATACAAACTTCTGTACTACAAAGGCTACTGTGATACATCGATGGTTTTTCCCTCAAAGATGACGGCCAAAAGACATAGCTTTTGTAAAGTATGGATTGAGATTACAACTAAGATTTCCACATAATTATCCATGTAGGAAATTCACGACCAGTTTTGCATATAAGCGCTAAGTATTAGTACATGTATGCGATACTGGCCGCGGGTTTTCGAAGAAAATATATATCATACATGTAATATGCCACATTCAAACGACGCCAGCGTCTAACAGTACTTTCAGTACTTTGATTATTAATTACAGGTGTAATGCACCGTTTTGGTTGAATCAGTTGTAAGCTTAGATGTTTAATGACCGATTGGGAGACGTAGATGATCGCAAAATAATTTTACCGATGAGTTTCTAGAAAAACTTCCAGGTGATGTGACAGTTTGAAATAAACCCAAGATGGCGGGGATGGGTACCTTGTGCATTATTAGATTTAGGATATTCATTTTTATTATGAGAAAAATATATAACGTCAGGTGCCTGTGGTCGTGGGAGATTTAAACTAAATGCATTGTTGTTATGTCCATAACGTTTCCTTCCTAAGTTGTGTTATATTCTCCCTCACTACGTTCGTTCGAATATAAAACAATAAAGTGCTGAATGAATAAACACAAAAAGTATTACATAGGTACGCTGCTCGCTAGCATTTATTTTATTTTACACAAAAACACATATTATCAACCATCTGTCAGTCCAAAATTAACGCTTTCCATATCATCTGCCATATTACCTTAAATCGCAACAAGCGAGCGAGCTTAGAGTGCCACGCCACCGCATGGTCCTACTATTTATATTACCTGATCACGTGACCCGAAACCTATTCGAGTACGTATGAAAACCCATAATGCACATAATTTTAAATATCCGCTGCCCATGGTTGTTGGCTTTTTATTGGGGGGGGGGGGCTAACAAATACTGTTATATACTGAGCAAGTATTTTTTTTATGTCACTTGAGACACACGGTTAACCTATTGCCGTTGGTCGTACGTTGTCAATTTTTAACTTGAAAACTTCGAGGTAAACTGTCAATTGGCCATTAAAAATATGTGCTCCTTTTTAGGAAATCTACTTTGACTAAAAAACGAACCCTTAAATGCAAACATGCGATTCCCTGGTCGATCTAAGGGCTTAAGTGTTCAGGTGACCGTCAAGGCCCGTGGGCCTCCTGTTAAAATGTAGAACGACACGAAAAGAACAAAGAAAACTTTTGTTAGAAAAATGAAACTGGTTTATCCAAAAAAATTAAATTTCAACGACAACATGGGAAGGATAATAGGCCAAAAAAATAGCACATGGCACACGTGCCTACGAGTCTTATTCTACATAATGACCGTATAGTTTCGAAATAAGAAAAATATCTATATCATGTGATCCGTGATTCATTCATTTATAGATCTGTAACTGTTGAAATAAAACTAAAATTCACCTTTACAAATATTTTGCTCATATATATTAAAGCAGATGATTTTATTTTCGTTTAAGAATAAACAACGATTAAATAACAAATACTCGACGATCAATAAATACCCCCCCCCCCCCCCTCCTCGTGCTGATTCCAGTCATAAAGCATAAATAAGGATAACTCTTAAAAATCTTCTCTCCAGGTCCGATACACTTGCAAACATTTCTAAAAACCTTTTTGTTGAAAGTAACTATATCAATTAACTACATATCCGTGCGCTCATTTTCTAAAGATGAAGCTTCAATGCATGGATATATAATATTTTACCATTTTCTATACTCTAGCACAATCTAGGAAAAAGTCGGGGCAGTTAACGCTTTATAAACCGCGAAGCGGTTTATAAAAAGATAAAAAAAAAAGCGTAAACTGTTTCAAACCATTTTATATCGTACAAAACTAATAAATTTTGAATTCATTGCTTATGATTTAATTTTTTGCTATTGATTGTAGATAAAAACAGTCATATGACATTTAAAATGACAATAAATCGTAAAAAATTCAAACGTAACGTCAGGCGGATTGATACGTTTTTGACACAATAAATGCATAAATACATAAATCAATTCATCCCTAAGCGACGGTCATAAATTTTACCGGCTGCAAGAAAAAAAATTGCAGGTAAATATGTATTTATCAAAAATTGGTATATGAAAGGGGTGAAAATTATTGGAGATTTTTTGAATGAAAATGGAAACATATTATCAAGAATACATTTTACTGAAAGATTCCATTTTCCATATATACGAAATATATATAAGAAAAAGTAACAAAGCATATATACATATGTTTAACCTCCAATGATTGTGTACCTACAGTTACCAACATATGGAATGCTGAGCTACATGTATATGATACTTTGCCAAATGATCTCTGTGTACAGGATGTTTTTAAAATATGTTTTAGAACTACCAAAGATTCAACTGTTAACTGGTTACAATATAGAATTCTTCCTGTTAAATATTATCTTAAGAAAATCAGAATTATTACCTGTGATTGCTGTACTTTTTGTAATGATATGTCTGAAACCATACATGTTTTTGTAACATACAAGAAAATACAACCTCTGTGAATGCACTTAGTGTACTTATATTGGAGAAATGCTACAAAAATGTTAGTTTTGATGCTTGTAATGTATTATTTGGTGTTTATCCCCTTAATGGGGAGAACAGAATTCTAAACTTTGTAATCTTATATACAAAGCAATATATATTTTAATGTTTAAAACAAAATAAGATGCCAATATTTTTTTAGGGCTTTTACGCTATTTAAATCAAAGATACAAGATTGAAAAGTATATTTATTTTCAGAAATCAGAAATTGAAGAATTTGAAAAAGCATGGTCTCCATGGAATGATTTTATTAATCATCTGACAGATTTTGACATGTGTACAATAATACATCATATTAGTATTTCTTATGTTTTTTTCTTTTTCTTTTTTTCATGGATTGTAGTTTTACTGCTTAGGCATTCAGTTTCACAATTATCACAAGCAACAACCCTACTCTTTATTACTATATTGATTACAATATGGGATAAAAAAGTGAGTATGTGAAAAGTGAGAGAGTGATTATATCATAAAATAATTTATACAATGTGTACAGTACAGCCTTTGTTCACAATAAAAAAAAAGTCAATCTGTCAAAAAACATTATTAGATTATTATGTAAAAAATTGGTATACAAGTCAACAAATCTATAATGATGGTAAATAAAGCACATATGTAAAACTCAAACAAAACTGGGGTTATGAAAATTATTTATCAATACATGTAGTTAAAAACTTTGATCACAGAAAATGTATATGTAAATTAAGAATTTCCTGTCACAGATTGCAAATTGAAGTAGGAAGATTTACCAACATCCCTAGAGAAGATCGATTATGTAATAGATGTAACAGATGTCATTCTAACAGTATAGATGATGAAACTCAGTTTTTGATTACATGTGAAAAATATGATCAGTTAATTAAAAGCAAATTTCCAAAATTTTCAGCTTTCGATAATGGACAACAACTTTTTTTTGGTTACTCAATATTTAAGACAAGGAGATTCTTAATCTTGTGGGCAAATTTATAAATGATAACATCTCTAGTACTCCCTTTTAAGTGAAATATTGTTGAAATTAACATTGTCTTTTGCTATAATTGTTATACTTTAATAATTTTTATACTATTCATTGGCATGTCTTTCTCTTGTAATTATAATACTATGTCATGTACTTGTCTGTTCTGGACTCTGAATTAGAAATAAATGATCCGTTCATTGCTTTTAGTTCCACATAAAAATCTTCATGAGTCAGCAAAAAAGATGCAAAATATTCCATCCGTGGTAGATAAATTGTCAATAATGCGAGTTAATTCATATGCAATACTTCCTTTTTTATTAATACATCTGGGTTATGTTTGTTCTCTCCCAAAAATTTTTTTGTCAAAAGAACTAGGTACAATTTCAGTCATATTTGGCCCTGTTTTAGAGTGATTTTTAAAAATATCACAGGAAATTGAAATGTAACGTTTATTTACACAAAAATACATATAGATTAAGAATCTATAAATAGTTACCTGATTAGACTTTCACAAGGTTAATTGTGACAAAACAATCAGTGCATTTTACCGTAATTTTCATAAAACTGAGCAGAAGACACAATGCAGTTCCTTGGTAGTTTTTTTTTTCAATAGTCCGCAGCTGTCGCCCACGATGAAACTCACATAATAACTTTATCATTTGATATCACATAAAATATATTTATTTCGTTGTGGGCGACGGCTGCGGACACATTTTTCTTTTAAAAAAACTATGAGAAAATGGTTCATTTTTTATATCATTTTTGACCAAATCTTAGAAATATGCCAAAATGTTGAAGTCATAATTATTTTTTGAAAACAAGATAAAAGTGTTTAACTTGGTACTTTATATACACACAGGTTCAAGATGATATACATGTATGTGTATTTTTAAGAGATTTAAACAACTTTTAAATTTTAGGGCAAATATTGAAAGAAACTGTACCTCCTTCTTTAAACCAAGCCATCTATCCTTCCATTAATGTGAGCTACTTTTCTGTGCACATTCCACTTGCCCCAATATGTTGTATGTGATACAGAACAACACAAGCAATGCTGACATTCTTCAGTCTTCAGTCTCCCGAACCTGACTTATCACAAAGTCATCAAAATGTGGGTCACTGTCTTCAGAACTTAATTTGTAATATACCAGTTCTTGTTTTTCTCAACAGCTAAGAACTTCGTTAAAATCCCAACTCAGTGTAAAGAGCTAACAAAATGTTTATCAACGACTTTTAGTTACTACCAAAGCTAAAATATACATTTCTCCGAGCTTATTGTGATGTTCTGCCATTTCCCTCCATTTTCAATCTGGTTCCTAGTTCCCACGACAGAATGATTAATATGAGGTAAATAAGGGGCGTGTGAATATACATGTATATGTTTGCTGGTAAAAGCAAATGAAAGTTTTATAAACGTTGTATTTGAGTTCTCAACAACCAGCTGTTAATTAGTGTTCATATGTTCTTCTCACATCCTTATGCCGATCTACTGGGGTTTTAATCAGTTGAATGAAAAATATCTCTAGAGAACCTCTGATTATTCTTTGTAAGCTTTATCATTTTGGTGGGGCAACTGCTTAATGTTACTTGGATCAAGTTTCATGCTTGAAATCATTATTGTTTCAGGGATGCCATATATTGAAATTTTACAATATTCACACATATATGTTACAACCTAAGTAAAATTAAAACACTTATCAAAATCCCTCTATATTAGAATTGATAGACTGGGTTTTCCCCAGTGTATAAACAAAGCGGACTGAGCCGCATGCAATGTTTACTCTTATCAGCATCACCGACAGTGATTGAGGTAGCCCCGCCTTTTGCCCTTATAGGCTTAATTGTCTACCAGGTGGCAGAAAATCTAGGTCGGCCTCGGTTTTCCCTCTGATAAAAGAGATAACTTCTGTAGAAAATTATCTCACTTTGTTTCTGTTAACTTACAATTATTAATGCATGTAGCAACAAGGGAGGCGGTGCTGGGCTGTAGCAACAAGGGAGGCGGTGCTGGGCTGTAGCAACAAGGGAGGCGGTGCTGGGCTGTAGCAACAAGGGAGGCGGTGCTGGGCTGTAGCAACAAGGGAGGTGGTGCTGGGCTGTAGCAACAAGGGAGGCGGTGCTGGGCTGTAGCAACAAGGGAGGCGGTGCTGGGCCCCGATTTATGTTGGAAGGCATCATTTATGTATAGTCAAATATAGAAAAAAAATTGAACGAACGAACTGAACCCCAACTTTTAGCTGGGGGGAAAAGTAAAGAAAACTTTTACAAAAAATGGCAAGAAGCAAATCATATTGATCAAATTTTCATGAGGCAATAATCTACTCGATGGTAAAATTTTGCTTTTCAGTCTAATCACTATGTCTAATTTTCTTCATATCATGATAAGACACATTATCAATTTTTGAAAAATCTAGCAGCGCTTCATCACTTCAACTTTGTTTCATTTAAATCTATTGATATTGACTTTAAAAAATCAATATGAATTTTGTTTAAAAATATATGGTAATTAATATATAATATATATATAATATATGATATATGGCATTAATATAAAAATTAAGGAATTACACAATATACATGTATGTATGCTAATTATTGAAGTTGTTGTATACATATACTTTGCTTGCTCTTATAAATAAAAGATAAAAAACAATATACCGTATATATATGGTAAAATTAATAGCAGAGGGATGTTACATCTGAAGACGTATAAAACACTCAAAACAAAGCCAATAATATGAATTATATTCGGGTTTGACATGTGACCCTCCGATACTTGTGTACTGTACACAAACCGTCGCAAGTGGAGGTGTGAACTGCTAATTAGGATAATTATCCGGCTATAAATCCGTACCAAGATACCCCTTTAGATACATGCAGTTTTGTTGCATATGCTGCTGTTATTGTATATACTGGAATTTGAACAGGATATAAATTGCAGACATCTACTCTCACATGATACTATATGAAGTTGGTAAACATAAACGATTCGTGAGAAAATTAGAGGCGGCGGTAATATACGATATCCAAAGGTTAGATAACATTGTGCATGTCAATGTGTGACATTTCATATTTGAGTGCTTTTTATTTTTAGCGCCGATGACAATTCGCAAAAATTTAAAACGTAACAATTAATCTATAGCTTTATGACTCGGATTCGCAAAAATTAATCGACGTAAAATTTCCAGATTTACGGTATATATATGGTAAAATTAATAGCAGAGGGATGTTACACCTTAAGGAGGTTGGATCCTGCGATCATAAGTCTTTAAGTTTTTTTCTTAAGTATTTTTTAAAAATCTACATACATAGCTAAACCAAAATTCAAAACAAATTTTTGGGGTCTATATGCTCCTTTCGGTGCTACAGTGTATATAATATGACCTTTCTGCACTGAAAGAGCAAATTGCACATAAATCGCTTTTTCCTATATAATTTTTAATCGGAATATACCATGTCATCAAATACAAATTTATATTATTTAAAATTAATAAAATTAAAATAATCATAAAGAAAAAGTTTGCAACTTCTTCACCTTATTGATATTTTGACCTTTTTGCACTGATAAAACGCTGTTTGTATCCATTAACAATTCTACATGCAATAAAATTATTTTAAAAGTCTCAAACTTTTTCTGAAATTTTAATAGACTTGTCAAAAATATCTTACAAATTCATTAATAAAACCAAAAGTATGGGTCTATGATGTAAATTTTGAGATATGGCATGAAATAAGCCAATTTTAGGCAAAAATTGGAGTTCATTTTTTCTTGACTTTTATGAAATATTAGTTAAATGTGCTAATATAAATCGATAGAAATATTGAAATATTGTTAAAATATGTTTTTTGAAACAACACGAAGATAACCCAATGCATAAACTAGCTGGAAATTTGGTCTGCACTGAAAATAAGGAAGCTAAAATTACAGTACTCTAAAAACAACTGAGTTATGAAAAATGTTCATTTTCTTCTTAAAAACCTTCCGCCACAAAATATAGTCCCTTACTTAACTCTGTAAATATGTAATTTTCCCTTAACTATCTTATTCAATATAGATTATTTGGCATTGTAAATTAGGAATTTACAAGTAGTATTAATATATGACAGAATTTCCAGACTAGAGGTAACCCAAATGGCTACCCAAAATCAGAGGAACGAACCTCATTAAGACGTATAAAGCACTCAAAACAAAGCAACCCAAGTATTTTATATATATATATATATATATATATATATATATATATATATATATATATATAGGTACTTGACATGGTTTGTGGGTCATGATCCATAAACATGGGTTATGGGACCCTGCATTTGTGGTAGGCTTATTACAAAAGGAAACGCATTTTTAGAAATAGTTTTTGATGAAGAAGCCAAATATAAGATAAATATAAAGATTACTCATATTTGGTTTCAAAGTTATAGATAACGTTGTGGGTCACCACATTGTGGGTATACATACCCACAGTGATATATAGTAGATAATATATATAACATACTTGTGGGTAGGAACCCACAAACCATGTCATGGCAATATATATATAGATTCTTTATGGGATATATCCCACAAACCATGTATGGGTGCAAAAACAATGAAATATAGCATACAGCTGAATATGATTTGTATAGGAGCACAAAATACAAAATATTATATCAGACTTATATATATAGGCTTTTTTAAGGGAATTTGTTTTATAAAAGTAACCGAAGAATTACTAACGTTTCCTAATGGCAACAGTGCATAGTATGGGGCATTCCTGAAAAGGTGGCAGATTTTTTTACTACATGTAATGCATTGAACAGAGCAGCCAGTGATGCACTGAAGAAATTTGCTTTGTAAACCCCTTGAAATAAAAAGATATAGATACTGTGCTTATGAATCACAGACTTATGTAATTTAAGTCAAAAGCAGCATACAAAGCATGCTTTGAAATGATCATATACTAGTATATGTTAATGCACCTCAGGAAGAAGTTTGGTTTGTGTACCCCTTTTGATAAGATGAACATAGATCAAAACATTGTCCTTAACCGGTGTCAAAAATAAAAAAAAAAATGTCTTCAAATACATTGTTTTTCTAAGTTTGGTTTATATAATTATCTTCAAAGAGAATATGGTAACAGACCAGAAAACCTCTTCACTAAAATCATTGACGCCTAAAGTGGCAAATGCCATTGGTTTGAAACTACTTGTAAAAATTAAGGTGTGAACAACTTATCTCGGTTATAGCTTAGGCCACATCAAAATGTCCTATACACTTTTCCTTGTGACTTTGTATTAAGGTAATACCCTAAATCATTATTTGCCTTGTCACCTTGTCCATGTACTACCACATCTAGGTCATGACGAATCCCTACATGACCATGACCATCTCTGTGTCAAATAAAGGCAGCGGCAAATGCATAACCCCCACCAAAAATATTGCTATGGCATAGCAATCCATCCTCAACACTTGTAATGTAGACACACAGATTAACAGACAGACAAGGTAAATCCTTTATACCATAATACCTTTATTTGCAGAGGTAAAACAACATTAATAAGGGAACACTTTTGTCAGTTAAAGATTATATTTTATTTCTCAAAGTTAGAAAAATGTGTCATGCATGATTTCAAACACAAGACATGTATATATATGTGAACATTCTTGATAGCTGTAATAGTAGTAGCATTTGAAAATTGTTCACAGAGAGACAAACAGAAAGCTACACAAACAGATCATCGCATACACTCTTCTGGTCTATGGCCAGCAGAGCTAAAACCCAGAGGTGTCATGAGAAATTGAACGTCACAGATGTCCTCTGCAAACATAAGGGGAAATATACACTACATGTAAATATTAGATATTAATATGATTGTCCTTTTAAACTATAAGTATTCTAAATTACATTGTAATATACTTTTAAAATATATCCAATACATATTTCAATCACATTCACTTAACCTTAAACATAAAAGTAACATATAAGAAATTACAACATCTTATTGCTGATATTAAGATTTTAAAACGAATAAAAACTAAACCATGAGGTTACACCACAGGTACACATGTTGCAGATGAAAGCAGAGAGAGTAATACAGATATAACACATACACATTCAATCTTCAATCTAAAACATGAAGCATACAGACGACTCTTGTTTATAAATAAGTCCAGGGTATTTCATGAGGAGATAATCTTCCAATTACAGTTCAAATTTAAAGGTTTATCACAGAATCATTTTTTACTGCAAGACCAAACGTCCTAAATTTGTTAACTCATTTAAGTCTCAGCATATGTTGCATTTTACTCTTTTTCTGATGAATACTTCTATCAGCAAGAAATTTGCATTTGTTTTTTACTTTCAGTGCTTCTGCCTCTCTTGGTACACTTTAATCTTTAAAGTCCATATAAAATTCAAATGTCCTATTCCATTGTCCATTTTTTCTTTGATGATAATGTGGTGCATGATGGTTTATCCACTGATTCTATACCACTTGGGACATAATCCTTGTGTTCTTCAATAGAATCTGTGAATCAAATATAAGTAAGTTTCAGTGAATTAAATTCTACAATTGTACATGCAAGTTAAAATAATGTTTTACAATAACTTAAAAAAATGTGCACAATCACTTTGTGTTGCATGAGAAGAATTGTTCATATCCTTAAATAACAGTTTTTTTGAAAAGTCTGTGAAATGGGATATGTTTTAAGGACTAATTGTCACAGAAATCCCCTAACATACAATTTATCCCCTTGAATAAATCACTTTCCAACTTAATTAGAAATACTTTTATTCACACCTTGATCTATTTCTGCATTGAAAGCAACTTTTCTTTTCCTGTTTATACATTGGTTTCTTTAAAAAAGAAAGAAAAAATTCAAAGAAGATATTCCTTTCATAAATACATGAAACAATACATATATCTTTCTTTCGCTGATGAAGAATTGAATACAAATATATCAATTAATGAACAAACTATCACTTTTTCAATACATCAAAAGCACATCTGCTCAACAATTCTTACTGCGCAAATGGAACTTAATTACAATGTAGAATTTTATTGACAGTTACAACCATTTGGCAATTAGCCCTAAACATTTAGCAATTGGGATATCAGTGGAATATATTCCTATTTACAACAAAAATACCAGTACACCATGAGTAAAGATAAAATTAGGGTGTTTACATTATTAATTAAAACTAAACAATGCTCGTATATAAGCACCGTCACAAGTTATATATGTATATATACCATTTGATTTCGTTACAACCGATTGCACAACTGTTACTTGTTGCCGTATAGTATTCTTTCTTTAGTCTTTGGTTTGTATGCATTTATTTCTTATTTTATGTGCATATACTGTTGGTAAATAATGCATTAACCTGTTTAATTGATGTTAGTATTCTTCTTGCTTGAAAAAGTAAAATAAAATTTGATTATTTCATTGCGACTGAGTAGCACGGCAAGGCAAGGTGTATGTCCTCACAGGTGAGACCTCTACAGCGAAAAACTTTCAATTGTTTAGATGTTTAGGCCTTATATTAGGTTTATAGAGGGATAGCAGTGATGAGAAAAAAATCATTTTCATTGGACATAATGATAGATAAGTCAAAAGAATTATGGCAGACAGTGACAATATATTTACAAGCGGTGTACAGCTTCCATAATGATCAAACTGTCTGAATTCCACTGTGTACAAGTTACATATACACATCCTTCATGGTGGTTAAAAAAATGATTGTGGACATGCACGCAAGCACGCACCGCACACACACACACACACATACAGACTTACATACATACAGACTTATTTATGACAATCATTAGAAAATCATCACAATCAAGCATCTTCAACTGTGACCCAAAAACAAGAACTGACAAATTAATTCTCTGTATCATATAGTCATACTTATATTGAACAAAACCCCATAATCATACAAATAACCCTATAATCATACACGTTTGAATACAAAAAATCCTAAAACAGTGACTGAAATTCCATGAACATGTTGATTACCTAGTGATCAACAAACCACAACAGTGAACCACATCCCAAGAACAGACACAAACCTGTATATGACAATATTTACTTTCACCTTCTTTCCATCAATTAATTTGCATTGATTGATCTGAGTGATATTAACAAATAACAAAGAAGACCTAATCACCAAATCTGGTGCATACGCATACTATCTTCTTTCAGTATTTCTTGAAGATCACGATTCACTGACTCGTCTCGTAACTTCAATCGCATCATGACCTAATATACTAATGCTTATACACATTTCATTTATGTTAATATTTGTCAACAGTAAAATGAATGCAATTTATCAATTTAATACCTTTATCAAAGGTTATAAGTATTCATTGAATACAATTTATAGCATTGTGCACTATTCTTGTCAGCATGATTCAGCTGTTCCAAAGGCTCTTCTGTTAAATGCGCATTACTCATAGAATAACAGAGATTTTGAAAAATAAATCATAATTGCAGAAAGGTAAAAACCACAAATATAACCATTTCATCCTTATTTTTTCGAGACAGGTGATCTGATTACTGCAACAGTGTACGCAACACATTTTCATAACATGCTAGTGCTTGGTATTCAATTTGTATACACACTATGTTGCAGTAAATTGTGACCACATCTTTCAAGTAATAATGCTTCAATGTTTAAAAACTAAAAAATTATCTGCGATCACATATCGATGTATATATTTGCATATAAACATATGTCTAAACTTGCTATATGTATGTACGCATATGAACAGTCAAATATCTTACCTCAAAGACACAAAAAACTCATAAACAACCCACTGCAAAAATATTTGAGCAAACAATCTATGACAGTGACCAACATCCCATGTACCTGGTAATTATGTTTGCAAATAAACAGATAACTAAACTCAAAGACACAAAAAGTCAGTAACAAACAATAGGAAAAATGTTCGAACAAATAATCTCTGACAGTGACCTACAATTCATGAATAGACACAAACATGTATACATGAAAGAGATTCAAAAACCACAAGCATTCCCATACATATCTTTCATTGTACATATGTACAAACTCAATATGTATGGACGCATATATCCGGTATACAAATGTCAATTAAGTAGAGGTGTAACAATACGGCGATATATCGATTGTATTGATCGTGAGGGCCCACGATACGCATATCGTATCATCACATGTGTATCGTGATACACTGTATGAGTTAATTTTCATTGACTCTCTAGAATAGTTTTATAGTACTTTACATAATATCATGGCATAACCATAACATGATAACATGAAGACATGATGAAAATTCAATTAAAGTTAGAAATAATTCGTTCATCAATTGAACTGTATACAGTAAAACACGCTTATAACGAAGTGCCAGGGACGGACGATTTTACTTCGTTATAAGCGTAATTCGTTATATCTATCAAGTTTACAACATGTAATAAAGACATGGGGAATAAAAATCACTTCGCTGTAAGCGTCAATTCATTATAAGCGTGTTCGCTATAACTGTGTTTTACTGTATTTACAGTTTGTTGATTGATTTTTTAAATAGTTGACATATTTCCTTCATTCAATACTATTTCTTATAGAGGTAGGCAACATATATACCAGTTTATTTATAGTTGAAAACTATATCGTGATACATGATGTATCGCATTGATATATCGTGATGCGTATCGTATCGTGGGGTAGCTGGCGATACTCAAGCCTACAATTAAGTAAACTCAAAGACACAAAAACTCATGAACAATCAACTGAAAAATGTTAGAATAAGAAATCTATGATGATAACCCACAATCCATGAACAGACACAAACAGGTATACATATACATGACAATGTCCCACAATCCATAAACAGACCCAAACATGTATATACAAGACAATGACCCACAATCCATGAACAGACACCAACTTTTTTTTACAGTACAATAGTTCATCAAACAAATTAGGTAAAATTTTTCTCCAGCATTCTATCATACTAATATCAAAACTCTTGTGACAAAAATCAAATTAGAAATTACATGTTTATCATATCTGTAAGTAATAGAAATAAAAGATTAATGTGAACAATTGAAGATCTTTATAGGAACATGGTTACAGTAACATTTTTTTCTAGCCTAAATGCTCATAGTATTACATTTAATCATACATACTAGAGTTTATAACTGCGTAAACATTACATGTAATTTGTATATAATTTGTTATTGTATGGATTATTTTTTTCAACAACAAAAATATTGATAATAGATTTTACATATTTATTTAAAACGACAGTTGAATTTTTATTGAACCTGTTATTTTCCACGGGATTCGATGTTGGGCCGAGATGTTAGTAGTGATTGGCTGGGATGTTCGGTAATGAAAAAAATGTAGAAATACAGATAATTTATTAATCATGTAAGCCAATAAGTCATTTTTGTATACCCTTTAAATGAAGCAGCTAGGATTAACAACTATGCAATTGTTAATAAAAAGATTTCTGCGAGTATCTTAATTTGTACATTTTTTTTTTCAAACTCTGCCATTAATTTATCATATTAATTTTGAAGATCATTTAGAGCTAATATTATATGTTTATCATGAACATCATTTATCCTTTCCTCTGGTGTAATTCATTCCTATCGTATCTTGCGTGTACACTTTTCAATGTACATGTATAACATGCGTCAATCCTATCATATCGTGTGTGATTTCTATCTTATCATTTTATTATCATGTTAAATTCATTGCGGGTACAGTATAACAGAGAACCAAAAATTCACATAAAGATCAAATATCTAACTCAAAGTCACAAAAAAGGCGTGAACAAACTACCTGGTAAACTAAAAGGGAAAATTTTGAGCATTTACCAGTAATCTACGACAGCGACCCACAATCCATTAACACATATTAACATGTATTTATGACAGCGACCCAAAAACCAGGAGTATTCACATATATATGTACTCAGAAACACAAATATCTAAACTCAAAGACACAAAAACCTAATGAACAATCTACAGGAAAAATGTTTGATCAAACATTCTATGAGAGTGACCCACATCCCATGAACAGACAAAAACATTTATATATGACAGCACTCCAAAAGCAATGAGCATTCACATATATATCTTTGAATTTACAAATGTCTGAACTCAACATGTATGAATGCATATACACAATTGACTAAACTTGAAGACACAAAAAACCCATAAACAAATAACATGAAAAATGTTTAAACAAACAATATATGATAGTGACCCACAATCCATGAACAGATATAAACATATATATATGGTACCCGCATCAATATTTTTTACAATCTTATACTATCATATCATTTATCAGACCTATCGATCAAGCATACAGATCTATCATCATGCACAAATCCAGTAGTACCGAGTGTTAATCCTAGAAAGTTTATCATTTAACTTCACGGTTTTTCTGTTTATCCTATTATGTTAATCATATCGTTCCTTTCCATAAGCAAGTCATTTTATTTGGAAGTTACATGTTGTTCAATACGCCGTTAAAGCAAATATTTATTGAGTAAACTCAAAAACATAAAAACTCATGAACAATCAACTGAAAAATGTTAAAATAAGAAATCTACAACCATGAACAGATCGACGCCAACATGTATATTTAAACAATAAAATGCTTTCTATGGTGATTCATTCGGGATATGAAGGTAGCGACATTGCAGGAAAAATACATAACCCGCGTTAGCAGGTTATGTAAATTTTTCCTGCAAAATTGATCGCTACCTTCATAACCTGCATGAATCATCAAAGAAAGCATTTTATTGTTTATATTAACATCTTTCTTTAACTAATTGATTATGAAAAGTTAGTAAAATTTACTAAATTACTCTTAACGTACACATGTACGTTAGCTAAAAGAAACAGCCAAATCGTCTCCTGTGAGACTTTGAGTCTGGTATCATCATGATTATTTCATGCAGTCCGTGATTTTACTTAGGTCGCTGTAGGTTCAGACCAATCGATAAACAGGGCGTGTTAATTTGAGTCCTGTCACTTTCAGCCGCTGTAGATTTCGACCAATAGATAAATGGGGCGTGTAGATTTCAGTCTGGCTGTTTCTATAGAGCTATGAATTAACTATAACCTTCCGTAAGAAATCGAGGAAAGTATACTTAAAGTTTGTAGATGTAAATATACGACAATGACCCACAATCCATGAACAGATACAAACAATAAATGTATATACATGACAATGACCCACAACCCATGAACAGACACAAACATGTATATACAGTTCAATAATTCATCAAACAAATTAGATACAATTTTCTCCAGCATTCTATCATACTAATATCAAAATGCTTGAGACCAAAATTAAATAAGAAATTACTTTGCTATGTAAACAAATCTTTTGTTTAAATTTTGAATGTTGAAGCAAAAATTCCAGTTATAGACCTAAAATGAATGTGTTAAATGTTAGGAACTGTTTATTTATTCTTAAAATGAATAAAAAGATAGACAAATCAGCTTGAAAAAGACTTGTATATTGAACCTATGTAAATAAAAATAGGGCACAAGCCTGGTTTACATGACAAAGAATTGTGAGCTCTGTATCTTGCTTGTAACTCAATGACTGACTCTCAAATTTCATTTGATCATTAGAAATATATCCTAAAGCATTGTAAATAATGAAAACAGAAAAACAAAATTTGACCAAAATCATGACAGTGCCCCTTTAAAATATTTGCATATAAACAAATGTCTAAACTCAAAGACACAAAAAAGTCATGAACAAACTACCTGGTACAGGAGAAATAATACAACAATTAACCTACGATAGTGACCCACACTCCATGAACAGACACGCAAACATGTATATATATGACAGTGACCCACAATCCATGAACAGACACAAACATGTATATATGACAATGACCCACAATCCATGAACAGACACAAACATGTATTACTATAGCAACCTTAGAACTATAAGCATTCACATATATATACATATACATGTAAACACAAATGAAACTCAAAGATATGGAACACCTCAACTGCCTTATGTAGATAATGCCCATAATATGCTGATAGTTCAACATTTCATGTTGATCATTGATCAACATTACATGCTGATACATCAACATTACATGCTGATACTTCTTCATTATATGATAATTTATCAATTATCATTACATGCTGATAGTATAACATTACATGCTGATAATTTTTTATTATATGATGATACTTATTCACTATATGCTTTCACTAATACATGCTGATATTTCATAAAATGATGGTATTACAGTATGCGGTGATTCTAAATTCGCTATAAGCAGCAGGATCGTGATTCGGTAAAACTCAGGGATATTACTAAGGAGAGAATAGACTAAATTCAAGCTACATTGTACCCAACAATTTAAACAAGCTTCTTTTATGCTTATTTCCTTATATAAATATGGACACCCCATTGGTTATTATCAAAACCTATATTCCCAATACTAGGGCTTGTGCCATTCAGCTGAACTGGATGCTGGAGGGAATGGGGACACCATCACTTTCATTATATTTGTTGGAACTTGCGCCGAAATCTCTCTGTGTCAAACAACTCCATAGTCCCCTTATTGTAACTCATCTTTGTTTAGGCGCCTTCAAATTGGATGCCAATTTTATGAGTACGTTTTATGTTGTAGGTTGATTGTTTTAATTCTGCAGGCAGGCGCCTTCAAATTTATTTCACCCCCTTTGGATTGGGCATTCTACGCCATTAAATAGCGATTTTACTTTCTTTCTTAAGGAAATCAGAGCATGAGCAATCATCCATTAGATCCCAGCGCTTCGCACAAACTATCTTTTATTTAGGGGGGTGGGGGGGTGGTGGTGGTGGTGGCAGACCTACCCCTCAATCACAACAAGTCAACAAGTAAATATAAAATAGGAAATGGGGGGGGGGGGGGGGGATCCCGTATTTTACAATATTTCATCTATTGATCTACATATGATCGAATTTCCATTTTCATAAAATTATTGTAAAACTACATGCAAAGGATAGAGCATTGCGTCCTCCAGATTGCAATATCTTACATGAAGTCAGATGCTAGGGACTACGTGCGCTGTTGAAACTGATTCTAGCAGTAACTGTACTGTTGAAAAAAATTAGTGCTTACATTGCCCACTCCTTTAGGTGGATCTCCAGGGAAAGCCCACCCATAAATCTGATGTAACCTGAATGACAGAAGTCTTTGTTTAGGTGCTATGAATACTTTTAGCGGTCCACTTTGACCAAGCGCCATAAACTTGGGTTCACTTCAGAATGCACATTTTTGGACAAAAAATCCCCTGGGGTACCTCGAACCCCCTGATTTGTATGCACTGATGGGGAGCGCCAATGGTTTTCCCAAGCAGGCTTTCTTTAAATATAAAATGACTCTGTTAAAGACAACACATAATCAAGTGGTATTATTTGTTGAGTATCTTGATCTAAACTAGTCTCAGTGGACCTTAGTAATATCTGATCAATCTCCGAAACAGAGAAAAAGCCCAGTGTTAAAAACTTGTTAGGCATCAATGAGTTCTGAATTTTAGTGTATTTCAATCTCAAGATGACCCTTCCCTATTTTTAGAATCACCGCAGAGTGAAGTACCATCATATAATGAAGAAGTATCAGCATGTAACAAAGAACTATCCTGATCATATAAAGACAAAGTATCAGCATGTAATGTTAAAGTTTCAGCATATGTGATGTTGAAGTATCATCATCATCCACATAAGGTAGTTGAGGCATTATGTACAAAGACAATAAAACCTCATGAACAATCAACTTAAACAAACAATCTGTTACAATGACCCACATCCCATGAACAGACAAAAGCATGTATATATGACAGCAACCCAAAAATCATTAGCATTCACATATATATTTGCACTTAAACAAATTTCTTAACTCAAAGACACAAAATGGGCGTGAACAAACTACAGGAAAAATGTTAGAACAACCAATCCATGACAGTGACCCACATCCCATGAACAGACACAAACATGTAGATATGAGAGCAACCCAAAAACCATGAGCATTCACATATATATCTTTGAATGTACATGTCTAAACTAAATATGTATGCATGAATATGCACAAATGTCTAAACTCAAAGACACAAAAACCCATGAACAATCCACAGAAAAAATTGCAGAACAAAAACTCTATGACGGTGACCCACAATCCATGAACAGACACAAACGTATATATATACGAGGGTTGTCCAAAAAGTTCGTGGACACATGTTATTCTATTCAAAATAGAAGCCCCGTTATCAGGAAAGTATTATAATATTGTAATAAAGAGCATAATAATGTATATGTATAAAAATCAGAGCAATGTATATTTTTGTAATGGAGATATGAATGTATATACATTGCCTATACAGGCCGCACAGCCCAGTATGACGTTAAATTGTAATGACGTAGTCCTGGGTTTATTTGAGAGTAATATGCCGCATTCACCGTTTGGTCAGAAGGTACAATCGCATATTCCATCAACATATCACTTGTGCCACTTGTGGATAAGTTTCCTTAATCGTTTCATTCATTTCAGTTTTTTACTTCAGTTGACACAATTTTTTTATTGCCAGCGGTCAGATGAAGTCGCTTTTTCATGTGTTTTTAAAGACATATTCTTGCCGTAATATCTTTTAATAGTCCTCTGCTGGTTTGAAAATATTTTTAAATGATGTATGAAAATAATGTACACAATACAGACTACATCACAATAGAAGATTATGAAAACAGTAAATATTCATATCTAAAAACTCAATTACATGGACAATTTTTGCGCTGGGACGTGCATACTTTCTGCGAGCCTTTGATACATTAAAATTTTACTTTATTTCTATAGAAAACAATAGAAACCACTTTGGTTTGATCTGAAATTTTATGACAAAGATTTAGATATATAATATGAATAAATTAACCCATTTAAAATGACAAAAACGCGATTGTCCATGAACTTATTTGGACAACCCTGGTATATATAATATATATATATGACAATGACCTACAATCCATGAACAGATACAAACATGTATGTGTGACAATGACCTGCATTTAATCCATGAACAGACACATATATGAAAATGACCCACAATCCATGAACAGACACAAACATGTATATATGACAATGACCCACATTTAATCCATGAACAGACACAAACATATACCGGTATATATATATTTATATATATATATGACAATGACCCACAATCCATGAACAGACACAAACATGTACATGTATATATGACAATGACCCACGTTTAATCTATGAACAGACACAAATACATATATTTGACAGTGACCCAAAAACCATGAGCAATCACACAGTTATATGTTTGCATATACACAATGTCACAAAGACACAAAAAAAATCATGAACAATCTACAGGGAAAATGTCAGAACAAACAATTCCATTTCAGAGAAAAAGCTGTCATTGTCAAAGTTAAGGATAAAGGCTGATTAAAAAGTGGTGACAAAATATAACTGAAACAACGAAATTAAGAATCCTCGACACCCTGTGACTTCTACTTTTAAGACAATACGTCACATCATGGCAATTTCAACTAAATATCTCTGTGCAGCTATGGGTTTACCCTCAGTCTACCAACCCACAGGTTCTGAGTGTGAATACTGGAGGGGCATTTATTTTAATGAAGAGAGATGAAATGTAAAGTCCCCCCTTAAAAAACTGATTATAAGGGGGGGGTTAATTTTTAAGTCATAACACATGCTAAAAATCAATATCTTTAATTAAGAGAATGGGCTTGTATGCAGAACTTTTAACAGGTGTTGAGGACCCTCAAATAACATATCTGCATGTATTACCTTCACTGATAGTTCCTTCCAGACAATGCTGATGCTACTACCATTACAAGCTTCTATCTAATATTCTGAAAAGAAATAAAATGATTTGGTGATCAATCAGTACTCAGATGGTATCCTTTAAGGAGGCTGGGTTGTTAATAAATTAACCATCAGATCTTCTTTAAATTTTTTGATATGATTTGTCTAGCTATAAAATCATTTACAAAAGAAAAAAATCTAAATATTTTATCTTTAAAATCTTATTACTTTTCTCTATCTTTATACATAGGTCTTCTTATTAAGGTGATAAAACTAGTCCAAAAATTGTTGCGCCAATTGAGTGCTCTTAAAAAGATCCTAGCACTAAACTATGTGGTATATGCAAAACTGCCGCTTCCAAAATGCTCTCAATAGTATACAAAGAACAATGATATTCTAGTGAAGTCCTGCCTTGACAAAAATTCCCTATCATTCAGAATACATGTATTTGTGTAATAAAAATACCTATGCAAGGCTGTTGAACATATTCTGCAACATGGTCCTTTATGACATGTTGAATCTGTAGAACAAGTATATACGGTAATTATGTGCTGCAACAGATCTTCACTGTTCTGCAGAATCTGTGGAACATCTGGGTGTGCTTCAACAGGATTTGCCTTCAAATTCCTCCCTAGAGTACAGGCAAAGAATAATTGTCAATGAAATTTTAGTTACTTAGTTACTACAGGTCTACTGTAGTTACTGAAATGTTCCCCTATATTTCAGAAAGAGTAACTAAAGGTAATACCTGTAGTAAAATGCCTAAGCTGTTGAACATGTGAAGTTGCATGGCCCTGAGTAGACTGTAGTATCAGTTAAGAGCCCATCTTAACTAGTTAGTGGAACATCTACATGAGTTACCATTGTGTCCCTCTCTAGAATGCTCTGTTATAAATTTGAAAAAGATTTCATTGTAATTAGAGTTAAGCTTGTAAATCATGTGTTGAAAAAAGTGTTAATGAAAAATACCTGTTCATGTCTGACATCTGATGAATCAGTGCAGTGGTCAGAAGAATCTATGGAACCTGCATCACAGTGCTGCAACAGAGTCCAAAGTCATATCTAATCTCCTACTGTCTATCAATATCCCTCCTTGCAAAGAGTCAAAGCTTGGGGTAGTTGTTCAACATTAATTTCATAACAGCATTATTTTTGGGCTTGTCTGAGGTTGCATCATTAATGTGCATTCCAAGTTTTTGGAAGATTCATACTCATCAATGCTGTAAAATAATAATGAAAACAATACTTAGATAAAATGTCTAATGTTACATATAAACATAAGCATTCATATGATGAAATATTATGGTTATATGAACAATGCATGCGTTATGCAACAACAATACATATCACAATATAGTGGTAACGATATATGAATCACAATGTATTTTTCAAAAATACAAGGGCACCGCAAAGCAGAGCATCCCCTCGCAATATGAAATATTGGGGGGGGGGGATGCATTATTTAGAATATACATGTAATTGAAAAAAAACAAATATTTATCTTCATAAAACCTCTTTAGATCAAAATATTCCTATCCCCATGCATGCTCTTAGAGGGGGGGGTAGGGGGGGGAGGAGGTAATAATTTTTTTTCTTCATACAAATAAAAACCTGAAACACACTACTATACCAGCTGTATGTTTCTCACATGCTTCTCAGACGCTATACAGTTTTTACAATACGTTCCTAGCATAGCACGGTTTGTTTTTTGTACGATATGATAAATGTTACTCGCGCTGTATGGTCTTTTTTCACATGATATGATATCATAATGCTTCCTGTATGAAAAAGTGTATAGAAAAAAGTGTTATACATGTATCTAGCTGCAATAATGAAGCCCTCTCCGATTTTTTATATCTGATGTTTACTGGAGAGGGCTACAATTCCACAGGATCTCTGTAATGGTGCTAAATTAATTTTTTTATGCAACTGACTTCGGTCTAAAAATTTCGATTTTATATTTGACTTCCTTTAGCATGTTTAGATAAAATGATTTTTTAATTCAGGTTGAACAAACTAACTGTATATAAATCAAAACCAGATAAAACACATAAGCATGTTTACCAGTCGTCTTTTTCAGCAGCCATGACAGTTCTAGCGTGATTGTATAGGATTTACGCTTGGAGTTTTGATGGGCTTGATAACGTGAATGACAGAGTAAATAATCGATCTTACCTCGTTCTATCACTAAAACATCGTTTCAGGAAATGGTATATAATGGAAAATTCATATTTACCGCGTTAATTATGTTTAAAATAGGGGAATTCCTATATTCAGGTCAAGATCCGCTCCTGAATTCTCATAGGCTGTCCCAAAATAAAACCGATCAAGGCCAGTAAACATGGCGGACAAATTCAAATTGTGTTGTTGACATACACGAAAAATAACCGATATATGGACTATACTTGATATTTTTGGGTTAATTTATGCCATAGACATCTACAATGTTTGAGTTCTGGTAAGAAATGCAAATGTTATTTCCATTTATGTACGATTTGAGTCGAAATTGTTGCAGGAGTGAATCACTCCCGCACTTGCACCATTACAGAGATCCTATGGAGTTGTAGCCCTCCCCCCCCCCCCAAAAAAAAAATCGGGAGAGGGCTACATTATTGCAGCTAACATGTATCATACAGGAAGCATATCATATCATGTAAAAAAAAAAATGATCATACAGTGCTAGTAACATATTGATCATACATGTATAGTTCATTTCCAATAATTATGAATTTGATTTCTCACAATTAATGTTTATTTTCTTTTTTTAAAACATCTACATATTAACATGAATTTCATTAGTTAAGATTATTACAAGTTTAGCTAAAAAAAAAATCATCATTTAAAATTTAAAATATGGAATGTTTAAAACAATGGCCTTTTATAGACAAAAAATCGCCCATTAAAAGTACTGTATTTTTCGGAAATCAGGTCGATACTTTTTTTTCCTGGCACGTGGACCTCGCCATATTCATCGCTTCGCCCTATTTATGTTTTTTTTTAAATTTGATATGAAATTTTGCACAAATTTATGCAAATCTCCAATAAAATCATGAGTGTTGACTATAATACTGCTTGAATTTCTGTGTAAAAATCATATGGATTTTTATCAATATACTGTAGTAATTTATCATAAACAAATTAAATGTGAATAGATTTATTTCTTCTAACATTTCTTACTTCGATCGCTAAGACTGAATCATCTTTCTATCAATATTACATGCTGTCATGCATTTTGATCGTGTGCTTACGATAAACAAGAAATCGATTTCGCATGGTTCAGGTTAAAGTAAAATGAGAACCGTACAAAGGGTAATTAAGGGAGGAAAAAATATCGTTGAGTAGAAATAAAAAGCTCATTTCTTTTTATAATAGAACACATCTACAAGTTTTTTTCTGTAGATTCAAAATAAACCTCTCGATGAAATCTAAACCAGGTGTCTCAGTCTGAAATCAGTCTGGGTAAGGCCTACTTTGTTTATACACAGTTGAACTCTCGGCACGTGCTACTCATGCCGGCAGTCTTTGAGAGGTTGACCCGTTATATACACAATAAAAAAGTCACACAGAGGTGTGAACGATTATCATGATTAAGCACATATTGTTTAAGCAATACGGTAGGATATATCCAAATCTTAAAGGACATATCGCATGTTTTTCAATTTTCGGAATTTTTTAAATAAAATCATTCTATACTCATTAAAAATGAAGTTTATCATCGTTTACACAAAATAATCCGGCTAATTCGTTTGTTTGAAGGCGATGAAATTCAAATGTCGCGATATGCATATTTTCTCTCTCGATCTACCCGCCATTACGTGTGACGTCACATGCGACCTCGAGCGAGAAGGTGCTATTAGCCATCTATGTAATTGGATTAGATTTAAACGACAATTAAACTAATTATCACCTATGAAATTGCCGATAACGGGACATGATGGTGTTTTGCATCTCCTGCGGGTGTTCTAGCCGTCCAAAATGGGGATTTGAACTGTTGTTTTTTTAGTTTCCCTTACGAAAGTAAGCGGAAATATTGTACCAAACAGGGGCCTATCTGTCGACGAGAGGATTTATAAATAAACATTTAATAAATATATTACTAATTATATGGTATATTTTTGTGATATTAGTTTGGTAAACAAATCGTATTTATTTTTCAAAGAGAAAAATAGTAATTTATGAACAGGGGCCTGTGTACTAAACGCAAGTTCATCGGAGGAAAATAACAAGAGAGGACGCCATTTTGGATAACGCCTCGCTTCATTAGCTGTTTTCTTATTGATATTGTTAAACTATACATACATGTATGCGTACGTTTTGTATAAATGATTACTTTATTATATATCACCTCTGCAGAAATTATAAGTACGGTATGTGAGATTTCTGTGAGTTTTATTTCTTGTGGGAGAAGTCAAGGAGTTGTTGATATTAAATGTTCACGCGAGAAAAAGACAAAGTTTGTTGATATACATTTTTACGTAAATAGATAAAAACGGAGATGGGATCTTACAGAAAAAACAATTAAGGAAAACGTGTTTTCCTGCTATATATATTTATATATCCAGTGTAATATGAAGTAAAGAACCTTAGAAAGTTGTGACCAGTTACGGCCGAAGAAACAAACTTCTTGTGCACCACAGTTTTACAACAATGAACATTCCGAGTCGTAAAGAACGCCCCAAAACAAAATTATTGTAGATTTTAATAAAATAAACACCTGAAACCGATATTTTTTTTTAGCTAAATTCCTTTATAAGTAGTGTTTACCATGTTCACACGTCGATCAATTTGAACGTCATTGCCGAGTTCATCGTTATTTCTTCGACTATAACATCGTTTTTTACCCGTACTGGTGGCTCAAACATGTACGACTGAATAATAAGATTCTTTTAATTTAGTCAACATGAAAAAAAACCCATCGTACATGGTGAAAACATGTCTCAGATTTAAAGAAGATAATGCTAATGCTACAATTTGTTTACAATCAGCTGTTCGAAGAAGGTCGCATGTGACGTCACCGTACCACGTGACCCTCTATCTAATTAACGAGTTTTTATACGATCGGGGCTATGATTTAAATTGATATTTTGGCTAATTACCGCTTTTTTACAGCTAACAAACTGTTAGAAGTAATTAATATATACACAAGGAAGGCAAAAAATGTAAAATGTCCCATACTTTAGAAACATGCGATATGTCCTTTAAGGAATAAATGTAATTACACTGACGATAGATGGACCGTAACATTAGCGGGTGAAATGAAATCTCCGGTGAACTATTTCATATACAGTATTATATACTACTTTAGACTCGATCAACAACAAAGACACAGGGACTGAGGGTTGCATGTGCTACCATATTCATGCCTCCAGGCTAGGTTACTACCCCCCAGTGAACACCAGTTTGTATACATGGCAGGGAAGTGATAAGCAAACAATCTTTAATTAATCCGGTCGTACAAATTAGTGCATAATAAATATAATTTAAGGAAGAAATGTTCAACAAGTCCCGGGGTTGAGTATTGGGCCAATTGGGGGGACTCTCTACTTGCACCTGTAAACAATACATTTGTATGTATGCAAACGAACAAAAAGTAATCTAACCGCTCAAGACAAGTTTTCTGAACTCGCAGACTTGTACTTCATGTACTGTAGAGCTGAAGAATGACACTTGCATTCCGAATCGGTGCATGGTCAAAAGGCAGCCGTTTGACGTTTCAGCATTCCGAATCGGTGCATTGTCAAAAGGCAGCCGTTTGAAGTTTCAGCCTAAGAGCGTCCGCCATTTTTTCTTAATTGCACTTTTAGTTCGATAGTCTTTGCTTCCTCATCATTTTTTTTTAAATATGCCATACTACTTACTGCTAATAAGAAAATATACTCAGTACTTACCCAAGTTACTGCTGTACTCCGCCATTGTTATCCAACAATGCATTGCGTGCATCACAAAACCGTTTTGTGGGACACCCCGCTGGATGTTTATAGATAGTCAAAATGTTTAAAGCGAGGAGCTTTGACGCGATGTTCTAAAAATAGATTTTGAGTTGTGGGACATTTTTCAATATATCCGTGTGGGTCAAAAAAATTTTTTTTTCTGTTTTTTATGTTAATAATACCATTTTCAACCTCCCTGTGAATTTTGGACTACATGGTTTATGGGTCAAAATATAGATGACCCATAAACCACCTAAGGATCCCACAACGTGAGTCTGAGATATATGAAATATCCCACAACACGGCTCTTGTATAACTATATATATATATATATATATATATATATATATATATATATATATATATATATATATATATATATATATATGCTAGGAGAGTATGGAGCGCCAATATGGTGGATTTCTCCGTGCTTTATATATATATATATATATATATATATATATATATATATATATATATATATATATATATATATACACACACACACTAGGAGAGTATGGAGCTCCAATATGGTGGATTTCTCCGTGCTTTATATATATATATATATATACACACACTAGGAGAGTATGGAGCTCCAATATGGTGGATTTCTCCGTGCTTTATATATATATATATATACACACACACTAGGAGAGTATGGAGCGCCAATATGGTGGATTTCTCCGTGCTTTATATATATATATATATATACACACACTAGGAGAGTATGGAGCTCCAATATGGTGGATTTCTCCGTGCTTTATATATATATATATATATATATATACACACACTAGGAGAGTATGGAGCTCCAATATGGTGGATTTCTCCGTGCTTTATATATATATATATATATATACACACACTAGGAGAGTATGGAGCGCCAATATGGTGGATTTCTCCGTGCTTTATATATATATATATATATACACACACTAGGAGAGTATGGAGCTCCAATATGGTGGATTTCTCCGTGCTTTATATATATATATATATATATACACACACACTAGGAGAGTATGGAGCTCCAATATGGTGGATTTCTCCGTGCTTTATATACATAATTACATCTAACATACATTATAGTCTTGATTTTTGTTTGTTTGAAAACTGAGATATGAACGAATAAGTCAATAGTATGTTTTTTAAGAATAAATCATAAACTCAACAGGTCTGTTGTGGTAAACAAATGAAGACACACAGGTGTACCGTATGAGATGCATGAAGTTTGCATTGATACACATTTTCAATTCATTCATTGACAATTACTATGTCGGCATACAGACATGAATATGAGTTACATTAAACAAGGGCATACAAAAGCTAAACATTAACTAATATACAATGTATCTTTAATAGACAAAACATTGGGTGAACAAAACTAAGCGTGTGCAAAGATTATTGGTATTCGTAAAATTGTATAAGTGTTCATTGTTGACATGCCTTTCTAGCGTTGAAACCTTTTTTTTTTTTTTTTTTTTTTTGTTTTTTGAAAACAACATATCCTAGCTGCTGTATTAAATGTTTTTAGGATTGATAAGTTCCTTAATGGGAATTGACATTTTGTATGTGTTTACATTAAATATATCATTATAATTAAATCTACATTGGTCATATTTTGAACAATACAATACAAAGAGTTTCTCATCTTCAACAAACAATTTGCAAAAATTAAGATATTTAAGATAAGATAAGTTTTATATTATTAAGATATTTTGTTTATAAAGCTGAAATAACGTGGCGAACTGTGTTGATTGTGTGTAGAGAGGATATACAACAAGATGTTATAGAGAGGATATACAACAAGATGTTATAGAGAGGATATACAACAAGGTGTTATAGAGAGGATATACAACAAGGTGTTATAGAGAGGATATACAACAAGGTGTTATAGAGAGGATATACAACAAGGTGTTATAGAGAGGATATACAACAAGGTGTTATACCGGTAAAGAGGATATACAACAAGGTGTTATAGAGAGGATATACAACAAGGTGTTATAGAGAGGATATACAACAAGGTGTTATAGAGAGGATATACAACAAGGTGTTATAGAGAGGATATACAACAAGGTGTTATACCGGTATATGTTGTTGAACAGCGAATTTTTAATAATCAAGGTTTTTTTTTCATCAGTGCGAAATAAACCTACACTGCATTACACTACATTACACTAGTAAGCATTAAGGAGGCTGGGTGGTCAACCAATTAAGCAACAGATCTTCCTTAAATCTTTGACATGATTTGTTTAGCTATAAACTCTTATTTAGTAAAGAAATAATCTTTGAAAGAAGATGGGTTAATAAGACGTGTAAAATGCCTAGATTAGGACGGACAAGATACTATAAAATGAAAATATTAGCAAATCTGATATATTTTTGTGATCGGCTTCGGCCGATCACAGTTGTGTCCATATGAGGCATCCGGCAAATTTTACTATTTGCGCACGCTTTGCGCCTTGCACTACTTTATTTTCTTTGCAATGACAGCCTCATTTAAATCTTTAATTACACGTAGAATACTAAATAAACGTTACTCTTATCCGTATGCATTGAAATTAAAACATTTATACAGTTACATACAAACTGATTCTAATCACGTTTGTCTTCACATGTGCGTAAGAATATTTATCGGAAGTACATTTCGCCTACTAAAAGTAAAGCATATTCATGCCTTTCTATTTCGGAACAGAGTAAAGTGAAGTCGTACCCAAACTGACTCGTACCCAAACAGACTCATACTCCATTGTCCGGGGATAAACATGATATTTGGATTGTAAATAAAAAGATAAGCTGTTAAAGTTAGGTTTTGGATTAATTACAATTTAGAAGTTACAAGATACGGTAATTGAATGTAGTATTTTGGTTATCTTCAAACAAAGTTTAATATCATCTCCTTAAAGTTTGCCAAATAGTTTCCTATATCAACATTTGATAGAGAATTTTCGTTTACATGCAATCTTATCTTTTTTTCAAAAAATTATATTGGAAATCAACAAAACATGTAGCGGAATGCTTTCGCATTACATAACAAAGCTGACCAAAGATAATAGCCAACATGCCGATCATTCCTTTAAAAGGAATACTTGTTTCAAAAATCATTCAAAACAATGTATATTTAACATAACATCGATTTGTAACCCCTAAATATGTTCAGTACTTGAAATTCATGTATGTTGATATTAACTAGTATATGCGTATCAAAACCTCCAAAAATATTGTCATTTTTGTAGAACTTCAATGCCTTTTATTATAAGGAGTGGGTATGTACGGAAGCGTATCGGGGCCTACACTTGTGTTATAACTTAAACTGTGTCATACTTTTTATCGTCTTATCAACATATAAACATTTTTTTCATTTTATTTATGCAAACATTTTGCTTTGTATTGAGGTGAGTTAACATAATTTAAATCACCTTATAGTAATTGATCAGTTTTCTTGCTTTTTACTATATCGACTTAACAAAATACGGAGTTAAAAATAATAATTTAAAAATGGGTTTTAGTCATATCGAGAAAGAAATGTTAACATAGAACAATGAAAATGTATACATTATAGGTATATCGACATAAATATGTTTACATTTCTTGGGAACATATTGCGAAAATATTGTTAACGAATGAATTTCGTGGGGGCGGGAGTTCTGATTGTGCGTCACCTCACTCTGAATCTAGCTGTAGGATACACATGTAGACTGACATTTGTGGAATCATTGGAATTCATGTATGCTCAATTTTCATGGATTTCGTTAATGCTAATTTTCGTCATCCATGAATTTAAATCCACAACGAATTATGAATAGGCCTAATAGTATAAATATATTTATTGTTTATATTACAAGTAATTCTACGAAATATTACAATTAACCTATTTAAAAAATATACCAATCTACGAATATTGGCTCCATGAAATTCAATCCACAATAAAGGAATTTAAACTCTAAAATTCAGATAACTCTTTTAATGTCAAACATCCAAGTATATGAATTTGTAATCGTAGTTAGGGGTGGTAGACATGAGTAGTCCTACCCCCAAGTAATGATTCAATAATCACGTTGTTACAACGGTCTCCCATCGATGAGGCAAAACAATGTTTCACCCATCTTTCTTCGTCTTCAAATTGATATTACACAATCTCAGAGCAATTTTATTGGATGAATCACCCGCCCTCTCAACTACAATGTAATCTACACTGATGATGGGAAAACGCAACGCTCATGCTACCAGTCTCAAAACTCATATTACATGTTTATTGAAGAGTAACCCAAACATAGAAGATCATATGTAACGATCTGCTTAAATATAGATCATACAGCAGTCCTCTAACTACGATAACAAATACTTATACTAATTGCAATTATTATAAAGTAATTACTGCTCTTTGTTTCTGATTTATATCAAACTGTCAAAGTCAGTCTACATGTGCCGTCTACAGCTATATTCAGAATTCAGTGACGTCACCTTCAGAACTCCCGCGCCCGCGAAGTTCATTCGATAATATTTTCGCAATATGTTCCCTAAAATTGAAAGCATATTGATGTTGACATGGCTATAAAGCATTTATTTTATTGTTCTTTGTCTAATTTTCTATCTCATTTAATTAGTTCACATTCATAAATCAACATTTCAAACTTCATATTTTTTAAAGTCGATAACGCAAAAAGCAATAACACTGGTAAAATTCAATAAAGTGATTTAAATTATATACAAATCACAAGATACAATTCAATTTATTTACATAAATAAGAGGTCACAATACTTTATATGTTGACAATACAATAACAAGAAGGACAATTTACAAGTTGAAACACAACAAGTGTAGGCCCCGATACGCTTCCGTAGGTATGTGCTCCATATTTTTGACATAAAAATTAAGGTCCAATGGAAAACGAACCGATTTCAATCGTCAATTATCAAATAAATTTAAATGGAAACAAAATAAATTTTAAATCGTAACGTACATGTACGCGTAAACCCCTTTTTCTTTATACAGAGCTCTTCTTTATATGGAGATAAATATAGTTTAAACATGATCATGACCATCCAGCCGCCTTAAAGCTTGCGATCTGTACCAAGCTGTCTGGTGAGGAAATGTAGGAATTTAAAAATATTATAAACATCACTATATAATTCTGATCGTTAATACTTACCTGTTTAATATAAGATCGCATCGCAGCAAGATCTTGTTTACAACATTTTTCTCGTATAGTTTCTTCATCTTCACTATCCCTTATCTTTCTTCGTGAATAAGTGACACATTATATCCCTGGCCATAATACTTAAATGTATGTGCAATAAGTATCGCTGTGCTCTCAGTAAGTTCCGTTTTAAGTGGTTTTAAAAAATATGTAAGTGAATTAACTGAACTGATAAAGAGACAAAACGCGGGAGCGATTTTGATAGCTTATTAATATTTTATTATGAATATTGTACAATATACAAAGTTAACGTTTATGATACTGATTGTCAAACTCAAATTCCCTTGAAAACAAAATGAAAGGAAAAGCATTGACAATAATCTTCCTAATTATTACATTGCGTCTGCTCAGACATTTTGTGGGAAGCAGTCACTCTACTCGGGTGTAGACAAAGCTTCTTAAACCCTATATACTCTATCTGATGATTGATAAAAATTCGCACAGAGAAATAAAATTATGGAGAAGACAAGGGATATATGAACGTGATTCGATGATTACACGGTTCATAAATGAATAATTAATTTGTGGTATCTTTCGGGACATTAAAAGTTTTGTTTGTGCCGCTAGAGTGATCTGCCCTTTGGTGTAATAGTGTATGAGAGGGAGGGGGCGCTGGAATCTACACTATGTGACGTTCTGTTGAAAATTCATTGAATATGAAGTATTTAGTTAAAACAAAAATTGTTAATATGATTTTCTCAAATTTAAAATAATTAAGGTTTCTATTTGAGAGCTTTATAAACCAATTACCCTTGTCTTAATATTAATTAGAATAGTAAATTTATTTGTACAAAGTGATACACTAGCAGCAATCATACAAGGGATATTAAAGAAACGACCAGGTATAAACTTGGGGGACATGGTTCTTTACCAGGAGAGAGAGACCACACTGAGCCTAATTATAAAGCCACGAACTGAACCTTCTTGGTCTTGATAGAGTGGAACTTGGCAACAATGGACGACAAACGGTGAAACATCGATCGTCTGCGCGGACTTTTGATGAATTAAAATTTGCAACTATAGAGCTTTAGTTTCTCAGCTAGACCAGAGTTGGTACAGAAGTGTGTTTGGATGAGTAGATTAGGCGACACAGACTGTGCATTAACCTACAGGAAAATACTTTGAAAAGTTGTGAGCGCATGATTTATATGACGTCCGCGGCGTCGCACATTTTACGTAAACTTGCGCCGTGGTCATACCATATGACCTTAGGAATTTATTAATCAATACTACAGGAATTTATTTACAACATTTTGAATTTAAAAAATCCAAATTCGCATCAGTAAATATTCTGTTCGACAGTATTGGAATAATGTTTTTTTCTTTTTATTGCCATCAACTATTTTTGCTATGCAACCAATACTTGAAATTTTTTAACACCCCTCAAACCAGATTTTTTAAAGAACATTCATTCCATTTTTTATTCTCACGGACGACAATTTTTGCCTTTTATTGTTGTTTTTCTTCAACAACAAATAAGGGTTACAAGAAAATAAAACAATTCTCTGTTAGCCATAAAAAGTAACAACGTAATGGCCTATAGTCATTCTGAATTGATATATACATTTTTTTTTAAAAATGCATTATTAGATTTATTGAACTCTTTTGTAAAGTAAATCATAGCATTTGAATTAAAACGAGACCAAACTTTGTAGGTATCCTAATTCCCCTATCGAAGCTGAAGGTTTTCTTTTCGAGAAGAGGTCTATTATTCGCTTTTTAGTGATCTTATCTAAAAATTGTTTTTGTTTATGCTGTATGGATAATACATGTATATTGTTAATCGATAAAATCTAATGAAAAATTAAAAAAAATTGATAAGACATTTCTTCTGTTCTCTCAAAACCGGTGGCATGGTACATACTTGCTTTATGCGATGTTTGCCGCCGGCTTTTAGCATATTAGATTTATGACATGTATAAATTAAACGAAGATGCGAAGGACAAGTAGTGACGTCATCGTAGACAATACCAAAATGTGTACTATTGCGGTCTTGTCTGAACAGTGTGTAGATATTGAGATCTATAGATATACATAGTAGTGGAAAGACCCACGTATGTATCTGGCAAAAAAAAAACCTCAGAAGGCCTCTTGATTTTTAATTGAAAGCATACTGTATATATATACATGTACTTATCGCACGTTTTATTAGTCTACCGTAATATCAACAAATAAATACCCTACTTACAACCGTCCTAAAGTGGCAGGATTAATCTAGCTGGCCACTTGCCCGACATGAACTCTCAGGTCACTGTTCCCGTCAGCTCACGGCAGTGGATACCGACATACATGTATAAATACTGAAAGTCGTCCGGAAGGAATACATTAAGGAGGTTGGATGGTCAACAAACTATCAGATCTACCTCAAATTTTAAGAAATTGTTTATTTAGATTAAAACTTTTATTTAGTGAGCGAAAGTAATCCGTATATTTTGTCTCTAAAATTTTGGGGTTTACTTATGTTTTTATATACAACTCTTCTTCTAAAAGGAGATCAACACAGTCTAAAAATGGCTCCAGCCATCTACCCTCTTAATTAAATGTGATATTGGGGAAAATACAGTACGCTACGATATGCATTGACATAGAGGTGCAAGTTCTCGATGTTGAATTAATTTGTTTTTTGTAGAATACAATCTGCCTAAAGCTTCTTCATAGTTACATGTATAATTGCCCACAAAAACAAAAGAAACAATCTGGATATTTATTCTACACATTAAGACTTAGTCAGGTTTCAACGAAAATGTTATTAAATTTTCTCAACATAATTCAAATTCCATGCACCGGTGTGAATATATAAGTACAAATAAAAAATTAAAACAAAATGATTTTTAACAAGATAAGAATACACATGAATGTCAGAGTTTAAACAAAATCCAAGGCTTGGTCACCATCTTCAATTTCAAACACGTGAGCCATTTTAGAAAGTCGCCGATAATTCATTTGTTTGTTAACGATCGATTTCAGCTTCCCTCTGTTAAAAGAGGTTCCCTTTGAGTTAGCGGAAGGGGCGTGGTCATCATTCTCCGGAACTGGCTCAGTGGCGTCAGTTCCGTTGGTACCGTAGTTCTGGGTAGCTAACCCAGCGGCCGACGGGGAGACCCCTTTCTCTGCCAGATCTACGTCCCTAGACGTGACGACAGCGGGGGAAGGGGCGGGGTGGGAGGGGCTTGGTGACCAATCAGCTGACAGTGGGCGGACGGCCGGAGGGACGTTACCGGCGGAAGAAGCATTGACGGACGGCTGACCTCCTGACTCGGTTTGAGATAGCTGTGGATTTTCTGATGTACGGGAAACGTTCGCTTCTTGTTTGTCATCAGCTTTTGTTGGTTCGGACTTCGGTTTCAATTTTCCGAAGGCTCCTAAAGCTCCCCCGCCTGCTCCTTTCTTATTCTTGACTTTCCTCAGCCATTTGTTGGCTGCCATATGTGTATTGAGAGTAGCGTCCAGTTTTTTCTTTCCTGGCGTCTTAAACATGGCTTTGTCAAGCTTGGTCATAAAATCCGAGACGGACTTCCTGGCTACGTTCGCCTTTTCTATCACATTCTCGGGCATCGTTTCTTTGTAGCCCTTTCTGTAGTTCCGGTTATGTGCGAGGTAGACGACAGGCTTCATACAATAACTGACCATGAAGAAGATGACAGTTATGCTATAGTACCCACCCCAAATGTCCCCCGAGTCGAAGAAGTCGGCAATATTGATGGCGAAGTACGGGGCATGGCATACAAACATCGTTACCCAGACAATAATGTACGTGACCATCATATGGAGATTCGGATCACCATTATCCTCCTTCAGAGAAAACAACTTTGTGACTTTGGTTTTGTTCACAGCTTTCTTGATTTTCTTACGAGCCGCCATTAGTGCCAGCTTGTTTTTGGGAGGTTTACCCCCTCCTCCGCCGCTAGATGACGCTCCTATTCCCGTCGTAGACACCTTCCGTTCAGATGTTGATGAACTGCTGGTCTTGGTCTGGGAGAGAAGAGCGCCGAATCCCCCGCCACCACCAGTCGATTTACTCTTGTCGTCCGGCTCCTCGTTTATAGAAGAAATGTTGTTCTTTTTGTCATTGTTTGCCTTTTCTTCTGCTTGTTTTTTAAACTTGAATATCTTGACAATGCAAACAATGCACACAATTAGAGATGCTACCATCCCCAGCGCAACGACGATAGAAGTGTAATAGATGTTATCGTCCAAATTAACGGCACATGCCGCGTGATAGAAATTGTAGGATATTGTCAGCCAAGGCGAAGCCGACACACCAATGACAAGCAAAGTGAAGATCCAGACCAGAGCCGACAGGAGCGACACTACGCGGGAAGAAGTAAACACCTTGACGTACAGGTTCGTGTTGGTGATCTTGACCATTCTCTCCACGAACATGACCGAGATAAGACCGAAAGTGACCAGATGGAACCAGAGGATGAGGCCGCCATGGACGTAACAGTAGTAGTCGGTCAAGTACCAGGTCTTGGAGAAGGCTGCTACCATGGATGGCAGCAGGATGAAGGCCACGGCTAATAGGTCCATCACCGACAACTCCAGAACGAAGCGGTTACACGGGTACTTCATCATGTCTCGCTTCTTCAGCGTGACGATGAGGAGGATGTTGAGGGAGCAAGAGACGATGACAACAATTAGGATGACGGTCCCCAGTAAGTAGGGCAGCACGCCGTCCTGAAACCACTTGAAGAACGACCCCCCAAACGAGCTGACGACGGACGACGACATCTTCACGAGGGTGGATGAGGCTGCGACGAGATGCTGGAAGATTCCGCGCTGTTACATAGTCCATATGCTGTTTAGTGTGTAGAATTCTGTGTTTCACATTCTCGAGTCGTTTTACGTGGCTCAGAAAATCGGACTGATTCACGTTCAAAATTAAACCAGTGAAAATAATTTTGGTTATAATCAGCTAACATGCTATAAACCGATTAAGGTCAAGTTTTAATAACGTTCATTTACAACTATATTCTCCTATTATTTGTAACAAACAGGTCACGATCACAATTGATTTAAAAATTTATTGTACAAGATTAAGGAATCAATATTTCTCAATAATGGGAGTCCTTGCATCGTCTCCCATCTTAAGGAAGATGACTCCATCCACCTTTCTAGCTGTTTTAGATAGAACTCTTTTGGCTCGGATCGCCCTCGTCCTTAAGCTCTCTGGAACAGCGTCTGAGGTTGCCTTCCTAAACAGGTGGTTGTGTGACATAAAGACTATGGGCTTTATACAGTAACTGATGTCACTTATGATCAAAACAATAGAATACCACCCTCCCCAAATGTACGTGGTGTCATATACATCCACGTAACACACTATGACGTACGGAAGCCATAAGATAAACACAATGCCCAGGATCAAAACGTAGGTGGCGGCCAGGTGAAAGTCTACCTGCTCCATTGATCTTTTGTAGACCCTCGAGGCAACTCGCCTCGTTTTGAGTCTGGTTTCATCCCCACTCACCCCGGCCCTGATCAAATCTTTCCTCATCTCTTTCTCGGAGCGAGTCGATTGCGACCCCGGGATCGGAGACACACTATTTCTGGAGTTAGGTCTCTCGTTTATTGGTGATGTCACCGACATTCTATCATGAGAAGAAACAATCGGCTGTTTGACCTCGATTTCGGCGGCCGTCAGTGCTCTGTTCACGTTTTCTACCTCTGGCACCGATTCATACTCATCACTAACGATTTCCCCAAGTTTTATATTTTCTGAGGCTCCGTATTCACGACTTTTTCTCTCCACTTTTACATTTACATTGTTCACATAAGACTTCAGTGACGTCAGACTTTTTAGAATTTCTTTTCTCTGTAGAAATGTTCCGACACAGAAGAGAAGAGACACCGAAGTAGGAAGAAACATTCCGAAGAAGAATATCAGGTTCATGTTAATGGTATTTTTACTGTGTTGAAGGTTGCATCTGTTTTGATAGGAAATATACTTAAGAGTTCCCCATCCTGCGGTAGGTAACATACTTCCGGTGAACGCCAAAGTCCACGTCACAACAGAAATAATGACGCAAATGCAGCTATTTCCAAAGAATCCGTCGTAAACGCCCGGATTGTTCATTTTCACCATCCTCTCGGCACACAGAAAAGTAAGAAATATAAACACACATATGAAGCAGGTCGTTCCTATGGCGCCGGAAACTTGACAAAGTGCGTCCGACAAAACCCAGTCTTTAGCGAATGATGTAATGATGACCGGAAGTAGAAGAAACGAGTAGGCGACTAGGTCTAGCGCCACGAGCTGTAGGAACAGATGCTTGCAGAGGGACGTGATGCGCTTTTTCCGAATGGCGTGGATCGTCAGGCTGTTCAAAACAACTCCACATAGAAAGACACACAAAAGAACAGTTCCAGTGATAATGGGTAAAACATCTTTCTCCAGCCACAGGAGATACGGGCCGCTGAAAGCCGCCACAGTATCCGCGAGGCTAGAAGCGTTAGACATTGTCCCAGGGTGGTTAATATATGGACCACGAACTGTGTTGAAATTGTCTGTATATGAAACATGTGAATCTAAATATGTACCGACGACCTGATACTAAACTTTACTTTTCTATAAAGGGAGATAATCTACTATCAAAACATCTGTTGTTCGTTTAAAGGGAACAAGTAGATCAGCAAATATTTAAAACCAACTTAAATTAAAAATGTCCCAGTTAGTTTCCATTAAAGTCAAAAAACTGTCGTAATAATTGAAGTCATATTCATAACTTTGGTCGCAAATTTTTATATCGATTTTTTAACAACTTTTGACGATAAAGAAATTTGTCGTAATGGTTAAAGATATATTTATTACTTTGTCGTCACAAATTTTAATATCAAATTTTCAACAACTTTCAACGATAAAGAACCTTAGTATATATTTATTCAAGCAAATTGATTTCTTAAAATGAGTCTAAAATGACACAATCATAACTTGGTCCTTGATTTTACATTCTTTACCACTCCCTCCAGAATTCGACTTCCATCATGTCCACCGTCCCCAGGGAGCGTGATTTTGGGACCCTGGCTTTTCTGGCAGGATATGAATATTCAGAGACATTCCGAAAGTCCGCTTTATGGAATTCCGGATCACTGTTGTACTTAGGATTCGAAATCTTATAAAGAGCACCCAGATCGAAACAATCTGTGATAGAATTGGTCGAGAAGAGGGTTGGCATGGAAACTGTTTCAGTTTTTATCTCGTGGTTGTCTTTTCTTTTAAAACTCTTAATTTTTTTACTGAATTTTGTCACTAGAACTAAAGTTAACCCTATAAATAGAACCGAGATAACCAAAGTTACAAATAAAATGACAATAAAGTCGTGAGTAGATTTGTCGGAGAGCCGTGGATATTCTGTCTCAGGGTGGAGTTCAGTCTCAAAGTCGAGTTCCAGTGGTTTTTCATCATCTAAGGAGAACATAGAAACACATTGTGATACTAATATCAAAATAATGAAATAATTAAATAGTTATTTATTTAACCTCAGTGTAAGATCTTAATGAAAAAGTGTAGAAATACATGCTTGGTCAGATTTTACAGCAAATTCTACTTACGCATTTTAAGGATGGTTTGCATTTTGCATAGTATGTGCTTTATAATATGCATTGCAGTAGTTTTGCGGTCAACTAATCTATATTTCAATGGGATAATGGTACACAAAATTTGTTTACAAAACAAACTTTACATAAAAGGTTTTCTCGCTATTTCGCCCCATATTAAGACACCCCCCCCTCCGACGTTGAGGCGGGTAAGATTGTAATATACGACTATCGCAAATCATTCGTTATCAATATATTAAGGATATAAGATTTCAATAATGTTTTGGCAAATTAGAAAAACCCTGTGGACATTTTTTGACTTATTTGTCTAACGTTTGTTTTGTTTACAATCGATGCATACTATGCGGGTTGAAAAACCCAATCCATTGGGAGACAAAACCAAAGTGCCGCCATGATGCATTTGCTTTGTTTGGGTGTTTTTTGTGTTCCACGTTTCTATCTTTGAAAAGAGACCGATTCTACAGGCATAAATAGGTGAAAGTCCATAACATTTTAAAATAATTGTGTTGTATGGAAAATTAGTTGATACTGTAATAGCAAAAAATCGGACCAAACACCTTTAAAAGAACAGCAGATTCAAAATTCGTGAAATGTTAATACTGTGAATTGAAACTATCTTATATGGATGGGACTACTAATATTTTAAATCATCTAAAATTGAAACATAATTCGGAAACCCATCAGTATACTGGACACTCAATAAAAACAACTGGCAATTACTGGCTAAGTTATTTTCCTTGATCGTAACATACATGTATTTTGGGGGCTGAAAAGGAAAGAAGATGGGAAACAAGATAGCGCAAATGCCCATTTGGTTTAGTCGTAAAATACAATTTCAAATTTAATTTTTTCCAACTAAATATACTTAATAATGTTAAAATACAAGTTTACAAAAGCACAATTTCTAACTATATTCAGTTTTGAATATTCAAACAAAGGATTAGGAAAAAAAATAAATTCTAAAGTTTTGGTGGTATCGAACCCACAACCTAAAAACCCTAACTCTATAATGCTACCTGTCTGGTGCTCTAACCACTGATGAGCCATTTCATTCACAAAAAACACCATTGTTAAATGATATATGCGACTTCAACCACGAATTTACGGACTTGTATTATTTTTCTAAAACGTTCAATAGTTGGGATACAAAATGACATTTTTAAAGTATAGTTGGTCATCTCTTCACGTTTTCGTTGATTGAAATTGGTTTGATTTCCTTTTAACGTTATATAGACTATGACAAAAATATAGAGCTCAGACCCATTCTATAAAAGAAAAAAGCCATTGAAGTTCTTAAATCAACCTATTCCAAATATTTAAAGGGGCATGGTCACGATTTTGGTCAATTTCTATTTTTCTGTTTTTATTATTTACAATGCTGTAGGAATGCATTTTTAATGATCAAATGAAATTTGAGAATCAGTCGTAGAGTTATAAGCAAGATACAGGGCTCTCAATTCTTTGCCACGTAAACAAGGCTCGTGCCCTGTATTTGTTTACATAGGTTCAATATATCAGGAAAAAAATCTTTTCAAGCTGATTTGTCTATCTTCTTATTCATTTTAAGCATAAATACACAGTTCCTAACGTTTAACACATTCATTTTAGGATTAAAACTTGAATTTTCACTTTAACATTCAAACTGTAAACAAAATCTTTGTTTACATAGCAAAGAGTTGTAAGCTCTGTAACTCGCTTATAACTCAACGAATGACACTCAAATTTTGGTTGCCTATTAAAAATGCCTTACTGAAGCGTTGTAAACATTAAAATCGGAAAAATAAGTTTTGACTAAAATCGTGACCATGCCCCTTTAACATATTAAAGGGTAATAAATCGATGTTATGGTAGATTAACATTGTTTTCAATAATTTAGAAAGAAATTATGAGATTTGTTGATACATGTATTTTAATTTTATAGCATGATACTATCTTATCTATCCTCGTATAGGCAGTTTACACGCCTTATTCAGCCATTTTTTAAAAAAAGTAGTACTATCGAGAGCCATTGTTAATCTGATAATTGACGACTACACGGTGAAGTGTAAATAAAGTTCATAAACAACACATTGATGTTTTATTTCTACCGAAAAGTAAAGGAGATGGGGGTAAATAATAGATCTATATGAAAACTGGAACAAAAAACATCCGAGTAACTGAGTACTCGATCAGAAAAGTAAGGAGTAATCGGTTGTTAAAAACGTTGAAAAGATGTGAATAAGATGCTAACAACCGATCCTAATCACAAACCTAATTTTGACCCAATCCGAGAACGAGGCAACGTGCCATCTGAAGTTGTCGGCGGAAACAGCGGGGTCGAGTCATCTTTTGATGCAGATACAAATGGCGGGACATTTTTTGATGCAGATACAAATGTCGAGATATCTGGTGATGGTCGTTGGTAGTGATGGTTATATAAAAGTGTCGGCGGCATGCAGATCCGTCTAGCGTTTGTATATTGCCGACATTCGTCTACTTCTAGGCCTGTAGAATTCGGGGGACATGGGGAGCACATTGCACAGTTGTGGGATGATGGCAGGCGAAAAAACCCTACAGAATAAATTACCAAAACCTTAAACAAGTAAAGAAAATGCCTGGTACTACTGTAATTCAATCGATCTTCACTTGTAAAAACATTTTATATCCTTGATTAGATAACAAACCTGGTATGCACGGCCCACATTTCGTGTCATGTGTTTTGTTACACGCATGCGCGATGATTTCATGTGGACCACATCGCCTACACGTTTTACAGGAAGTTAAAAAGTGCTCATCTTTATCCATGAAGCTTTCAGCATCACATGAGACACACTGACTCGGAGAGCGGTTACGAACGGACTTGTAAGTCCCGGACGGGCACATGTTACAATCACCCAGGGGACAACGTGCACATTTAGTATCGTGACGTGTTGTGCATTTCTTTCTGACGTAATGACCTGGTTTACACTTGGAGCATTGTCTACACTGTGTGTCTTTATTTCCTTTGCATTTTTTATAAATAAAAGTGTGACCTTTACGACACTTAGTACACGGTCTACACTGAGTATTAGTTTGATTTGAGCACTTCCGGTGGACAAAATGAGACGGCTGGCACCGTTTGCACGGCTTACACACGGTATTCTGTGTCGTAGAACAATTAGTCTTCGTGAAATTGTCCTCACTGCAAACAGAACACGCCTTACAACGGTGGTCAGTTGTCGTATGACGGCAATCCAGTTTACAGTTCAAATCAATAATGTTGGCACACCTGATATGAACACTTTCTAAACACTTCCTACAGCCCCGACATATCTTTTTCTTACGTGTCAGTCTGACAAACGATCCTGGCGGACATTGGGTACATTTAGTTTTGACTGACTTTCTACACAATGAAACCCCCCTAAACCTTTTTAGACATGCTCGGCACTGGGTGCACGTGTACTCCGAAGTATTCCCTGATCTCCGGAGAGGTTCGTCCAGTTTGCATCCTGGTACGTGTATATCGGTAGTTTTCTACATAAAAGGAGACAAGATGAATGATGTTAAACAAGTTATAATAAACTAAGTCTGAGAGATTCGGTTGGTACAAGTGTTACATTAAAAGTTTAGAATCAAGATTTGTAAACTTATCTATAACAATCTATAGATAAGTTTAAAATTGTCAAAATCAAAGACGTTGCTGATCTTGATGTCTAGTTACATTCGGAATAACCCGTTTGCAGTTTGTACGGGAAACAGCGAATACAGATTGTACTGTTGGCTGTGGGGGGTTTAAGGCGGCGCAACCCCCATCCCCACCTCACGCCCCCCCCCCATAAAATTGTCAAAATTAAGAAAGATTTTATTCATCATACTGACTGACTGTTCGGACACGCAAGTCTATCCATCCGTATGTTATCGAATTTTAATTATCGAATTTTGTTAGCTATTTTTATTTTAATCTCTCGACTTTCCCAGTTCTTAAAAATACCTATTAATATAGATATAATGTATTTAATGTATATGTATATAATGTATTCAATATAAATACAAAGCTGGTTAAGTCTGTTGGATCTTTACAAATCTTAATTCTGTTATTGCTTATGCATTATAAAACATGGATGTCAAAAGATTACCCTTTTAAGTACTTTGGTCAATACTTAGTACTATACAATACCTTACAAAATAGACATGATCATCGTGTATTCAAATTCATAAAACAGATCTATTCACAGCTTCTCATCAGATGAAAGGAGTAAATTAAAACAGGTGATATCCGTTATACAGGTACATTTATTTCTGCAAGCCAGCAGCTATTGTGGGCTTTATTCCAATTCTTTGACTCCACAGATCCTAAAAATTCGTCTACTATAAAGGCTTACAAAATCTCTAGACTTCAAGCAATTCCGGGATCTTCGGCACGACCTATTTATAAAATCAATTGGCTAACTTAGGAGAACATTGTAAATACATGTACTGCAATACTGTACCAATAATGTCTTTCTACTTATAGGTCCTTACCTATTGTATTAACGAGTACAATTTTACACATGCAGCTACAATATATATTTTAACGTGTCACTAACATGTGTACCTGCGTATCTACCATGATCTCAGCTTTCAAGAGGATACATAGCGGGAGGAATACAACAGAACTGGTGAGGTCCATTACAGAGCATGGCGAAGCGAAAACACGACAACAAGGATGTTTTCATGGAATTTCCAAATGAACGCGAACTATTTTTATCATTTCCGCTATTCTAAAATTCATTTCAGTCCGAGTTATTTTTAGTACTTGGAATATCACACGATCCGAGTCAGAAATTTTGTGTGTGCTATTTAAGCACGAGTTTTCACAGTTTTTACAAGCAAGTAGCATCGATGTTGGGGGAGGGGGGCTGGGCCCTCTACGGTTTTTTTTTGCCGCAAATTTACAATATAAAAAATGAATTATCATAGAGTTGGTCCCCATCTTATTCGGGAGCATGTAAAAATTAAAGAGAAAATTAGGAAAATAGAGATACTATGTCACCCCCAACCCCGGATTAAGATTTTAATGATTTTGGGAAGTTGTCAATGTTATGATTTAATTCTTTTTATTTTTTTTTCATTTATATATATATATTTTTTTGGCTTGTCAAGATTTTTTTTGTATGAGTCTACCCCCCCCCCCACTTTCAAAAACGATCCTACGTACCTGCCTGTTTTAAAAAGTATCGATTTGTTTAAACATTCTAATTTTATTTTAACAATTTTTTTGTGTGTTATTACTCATACTTATTACTGTAAATTCACACTGTCATTAAGAAACTGCAATGATTTTTGAAACACAAAATTTATTACAGCTTTATTTAGGAATTCAAATACGAAATATTAAAAAAAAAAAGCTTCAAAGTTTTACAATAGAGTGAGAAGATTTTAAAAAACATAACAATGTACATGTTATAACAATAACTCTGAACCAAATTTCCAAGAATTACGCAGAATATTTCCCTGTCGCGTAATAATCACGATATCCTGTTTTGTACACGGTGGATCAAATTACACAAACAAGTTAAAAATTTAAACCCCAGGTGGTTTTATCAATCACCTGTAAATACCTATGTGAACAAGCGTGCAGTATATCAAACTTTGGTGAAGTCCCTTATCTTTCTGCTTTCTACCCGATTTTACGTCTGGTTTATCATTATTGAGGTACGAGAGTGCTAAGTGAAGGCTCTATAATGGCGTCAGAGGACACCGATGACCAGTTGTCGGAGGCCAGCAGTTCCTCGGGACTCCTCTGTATTCATTGTAACGAGGACGAGGTGAAGTGGGCGTGTAACGACTGCTCCCGGGAATTCTGTGACAGGTGTAAACGTATTCATCTGATAGCGGACGAGGAGACCCGGGACCACCATTTATACAGGTACGGAAGTAAGCGAGTGTCCGGTCCAAATGTTCCAGACGTCATCCACCATTCGGCGCTCTCCGTCAATGAAGCCCGTCGACCCAGGGTCAAATTTAAACCCGTTGTTGAGAGACGTGTTTCGGAATTCAAGCCTAAGGCGTCCTTCGCCGAAAACAGCACAGTGCAACATATCAGGATAGTACCGAGGGGAAATGGCGACGCCTGGCTGAAATGCGGGGCCATCTCAGAAGAGCTTGTATCACATGATACTGAAGGAACTTATCTACAGAGAATACGCGCGGACAGTGTCATTCAAGATTTTGTTGTGACATCAAAAAGTGAAATTATTTTCTCAAAAATTCACAGTAAAGCTTTATGGATACACACAACCAAAGGTCAAATCAAACCATTGTTACAGCTGGAATTCTTTCCTAACTGTTTGTATCTAACGGTGGAGAATGATCTTCTGATATGCGCCCTGTCGACCCAGCAATGTCGGGGTAGCCCTCTAATTAAACTCTCTCGATCCTCACAGAAATCGGTCATCCAAGTAGATCAGGGTCTGAATCTAGGGGACGTTTATGACATGTCTCAATCAGCTAACGATACAATCTGTCTCGTGGAAAAGGGGGGTTGGGGTCCGGGGAGAGTTGTCGGACTTGATGAAGATGGCGGAAGGGTGTTTGAATACAGAGGCCCATCGGGTTCTCTGAATCCGTCAGGAATAGCCTGTGACCACTTCGGTTTTATTTACGTCAGTGACTGCGGCTGTCATAACGTGCATGTGATCACACAGACCGGAAAGTTTCATTCCTTTCTACTTCCGTTGGATTCAGTTCAACTTCCGGAGGCCATTGATGTGGGAGAAGATGGCGATCTTTGGCTAGGGAATGGGAATGGTGAAATCAAGGTGTATAAACTGGAGACGGAAGCTAGTTGAAATAAGAATAAAATTATGACCTGAAATGTGGTGACTGTGAGAAGACGGGATCTGCACACCCCGGTGGTGGATCTACCAATAGATGCTGCAGTGCACAGCAGGAGAATCTTAAAACAGACCCTTTGATATTTTTTTGCGCTGCGATGAAGGACAATATTAATAAAAATTGTTTTCAACCGGTGTTTAAAATATTAAAATATTATAATAAATATTTTGTTCTGGTTAGATAAGTTTAAGTGCCAACTATTCACACTCTTGGATTCATAATTATTTGTATTATATATATTGTAACAGAACGGGAAAATTGGTCTTCACAGACCATAATGCTACAGTTCTGTACATGCAATTAATTTGAAATTTAAAGCAGATATTGAAATACTGCACTTATTCATTCATTCCTCGACACAGTCTAAGGAAAGATTTAAAACCAAAATATTCTTTAGTCGGTCATTCCAAATGTTCTATATAGCTACGTGTACAGTTCTTCAGCTGTTGTTTTGGAATCAAGAACATGTATTTGATGGCGTGCTGAATGATTAATTAGTTTCAAAACCTGACACATCACCAAATTATTTATGGTGGCATATCTCTGCCCCTTGTGTGCAAGTTATTTTTCTATCAAATATGTCAACATGCAAGATAAATATGTTGACATCCAAGATATGTCAACATGCAACATAACTATGTTGACATGCAAGAAAATTGAAATGAAATTAGAATTATTATTAGAATAAATATAAAATGAACTTTATTTAAATTATTTCCTATTTGATGCATTAAACAGACATCGATTTACATACTTGTAATTATAAAAGCTCCCATAAAGTATTATGAAGTAAACATAAAACTATTTAGGTAGGTCTCGTAAATTACCGGAAGTAAGATGTACGACGTCTACTAAAGTTCTATTTCTGAAATGGAAACGCTTGATTCAGAGTTTACGCCCAAATACTCAAAATATAATTTTGTTTAGTTAAAACCTTCCTTTTCACACAAAATATGGAGGCAAAATACCTCAGTACACAGTTTTGCGTATACGATCCCAGTCTAGTAATTAAATCTCTATGTTATTTAAATAGTTACTATGAAACACATAATAACAAATATGATCAGAAATAATGGGTTTTTTTAAATTGCTTTTAAGATTATTAAAACCCTATAAAAAAAAGTATGTACAATATGTATTATTGAAGATAGCAGCCTGCCAGGGTCCAAATAATATTCATGAAGTAAAATTTAAGGTGGAATAACAAACCTGGAAAAAATCACTGAAATTAACAGTAAGTTATTTGATTATGAAAGATATAATGATAATTAAACTGTACCTATGTCAAATAAGCGAAAATTTTGCAGTTTGAAATAAAAAATGAATATCTAAGAAATTCAATTCAGTAAGTAACAACAAAAACTCCTGCGGGATTCGAACTCAGGATGTACGAATCACAAGCCCGATACTTTATCCACTCAACTATGGAGTAAGTTACATATTGCCGTCGATAAAATCCTTTTTAAAAAATAAAGCGAAATGTCGTTTCGATCAGAGATCAGCCATTTTGTGATGATATGTTTTTCCACCTTAAACAAAAATCCTAAGATTTCTCGTAGAAACGCTCCCTCTATACACCGGGTACCGTGTCGGGTTAGAGGATGCAGTTTTTATAGTCTTTGGAAACTTTGCATTGCAAACAACATAACAATGTCAGAGTGTTAGACCTAAGAATAATTAAACAAACACAATCAAAGAAAGGTCCTAACAAAGTACTTTAGTATAAATAATAATTGTATAGCTATATGATGTATATATCTAACTGCTTTACAAATAGTGATTTATGCGCACCAGTTTTCAACCAAAGAAAGCTTTCTTAGATACTTTTGAAATAATTATGTCATTCTTAATTAACAACGAAAATATGTTTCAATAAGACTTAACTGGTTTATGTTGACCGCTTCACTGCGCTTTCTAAGGAAAGTGAAATTGTGAACATAGATTGGTTAACTCTCATAACGTAGCTGCCTCTTGAATGATGATCAGTAAAACACAAACTCCATCTGTTAAAGTTGATACAGAGGTTGACATAGAAGTGGTCTCTCATTGACACGAGTGTTGTTGAGACTGACAACATTGGTTTGATCCCGTGGCAGCTTGACCCGGACCTAGACTATATAAGGCTCCCCGCTACATCAGTTTCATGCAGCAAAACCCAGTCAGCTGGTAGAAGGTCAGTTGTTTTTTTTCTGTTTCATATAACACTTTCTGTTGCCCTTAATGTATATTATGAATAGAAAAAATAATAAAAGTACCGGTATAATTATATTGGTCTTGTGTTGTTCCATGTCTGTTTACTATAATGTCAGTAAGTTAAGTGGGATCCTGTCTAATTTCAGATCATTAAACTTTTCCATTTAGCCATGCAGTTCCAGACAGTCCTTGCTGTTCTGCTTTTAGCTAGTTTTACCGTTGCAGTACCGCCAAGCAAGTCAATCAAAGGCTGTAGGGGCTTCCTCTGGACCTCCTGTGTATGTACATGTATCTTTTTTACTTTATTTACTCACAAAAACTTCAGTACATGGACAAGTAAAATATTCAAGTTTTCAGTGGAGTTCATTTTAGTGTTGTTTTAAACTAGTTATTTAGTCAAGAGATAATTTATCAAATGTGATCGGGTCCAAACCTATACTGTATCTAATTATATATACATGTACATATATTCAATAAAAATGGTTGTCAAATTGTTACTTACCGTGCAGTTTTTAAAATAATTGTGCAATGCTCATTATCATATATGTAATTATATAGATTGTATCTGATGGGATATTTGATATAAAAGCTAGATTTCTTAAAGAATTAATTAAAATACACTGTATATGGGTGAACGTTCATCGGGCATCAATGACGTATTATCTGTAAATTAACTAACGACTGTAGGCGTCCCTGTCTAACGACTGTAGGCGTCCCTGTAAACATTGGATACTTGGGTTTCATAGGCTCGGTTTCAAACCAAAAGTATTCTTATAAAGGGCAATTAGCGGCGAACATTTTCATCACAAGACTATTAGAATCGATTATACTACTTCGATATCTCGAACACTGATATTTCGAATACAATGGATATGTCGAGTGATTTGTAAATCCCAACTACTTACTTTTAAAGTATTTTTCCTCGATATCTCGAATACTCGAATATCTCGAATTTTTTAAACAGTCCCATCTAGTTTGAGATAACGAAGTTTGACTGTATGTTCTGATAATCATCGGACAAAACAATATTCTGTCACAAAGGTGAAAGTAATTTTTCAACGAATAGGATTTCAGATCATGTTGCTATATGTACGTATTGCGAAACCCAATTGAAAAGATAATTATGCCCCTTATAATATAACTGTAAGTCTTTTTTCCAAAATCTTTTTTTTTTAAATCTGGACACACAGCTTAACCAAAATTAAAAACAAAAATTAGCCCCAACTGGGGGTTTATATGCTTATTTCGGCGCCACGATGCATTTAGCAATTATACCTTTCTGCACTGAAAGTGGAACTTGCAGAAAAATCGCGGCTTTTTCCTCTACTATTCTTAGGATGAATGATTGCATCAATTATAAACTTATTCTATATAAACTGTTCGCAGTGATAACGGGCGGGCGTGATCAAATCTATCATAAAGTCCTTCGGGTTTTATCAGATTTGATCACTATCGACCGTATTTGTAGCTGCAGGTCTGTAGTTTCAGACCGGGAGCTACAGACCTGCAGCTACCGTATTTGATCACCTCATAATACTCAAAGACTGATTCTTTATTCCTTAATAAGTGCTTGCTTGTTCCAGGATAAGAAAGTTGCATTTAACAGATTGAGCTGTTCCTTGTCGGACTATGACGTCAACGGTGACGGATCCGTGGAAGTCTCCGAGTTCCTGACCACGATCTCGGCGACCCACGAGGTAGGAGAGGAGTTGTCCTCCCTGATCGATAAAGATCGTGAGTATCAAACACATTTGATTAGTGAAGTTAGATATAAAGATCGGAATACTTAGTATAAAGACAATTATAAAAAACATGTACATAATTGGTTTTACCATCAATGTTAATTATGTTGTGTAGATGACGGTGTGATCTCAGAAAGAGAATTTACAGAAAGTCTCTCTTTACTCAGGAGCCGAGATATCGTCAACTGTTGAAAAAGTATGTGTTACTTTTATTTTGTATTTTCATATCAAGTGTTTACAAAACATATAAGGGCAAAATATTCTTACATGTAAAATATTTCATAATTGCAGAAGAAATCCGAGAGAAGATCAAAACTTCGTTTTGTCAATAAAATGAAATCAAAATGACTTCATTGATATGTTGTGTTTCATTTTTTTAAAGCAAAAAAAAAACAAAAAAAAAAACAAGTGTGTGTATGTGTATTTTTATTAAAAATTTTCCAAATGTGCAGCATAAATATCTTTGGACAGACTATAATAAAAGATGAACTCTATACGAAGCAGCAGCACTTTCAGAATATACTCGATAAGTAGAATTTAATCATAATTTAATCATCATTTAAATTTTTAATTCAAATAAGGGTATGCCTCTGTAATATTGAAATTTATTTATGACCTCCATTCGGGAGAATTATCAACACATATCACGTGACTGTCAATTCAGGGGACCACACTAAATGTCATACAAAGTATCATTTACTATGCTGTTTCATTTAATATCACATTTAGGTCATGATAATATAACTTTACATAAATATTTTGTAATAATAGATGTATCGTTTTATAAATGCTTATCGATAAATCTGTTGATATTTTCATAGTAAGCCTTAACAGTGCTGCGAAAGGCCGTCGGGCTTTTTTGGATTTGACGACGCCCCGACCAAAACATCCACCTCGTGGTACCCAAACATTGATTCCTCATTTCTTAAATATATACAGTCTACAACAAGTGCTATCCTGGGGTTTAGTAGATAACTTTGCATAACTTGGTCACTACCTATATTCTAAAAAGAGTGAAATGGCAAAAAAATACGGTTCGTCTTGATTTCTTGTAACTCATGCTTTTATGATCAACTTCCTAAGCTATATTTGATATCGCAACGTAGCTATTAATACATAAATAGCACGTGAAATTTTACTCCTATATATACTAGTAATCAGAAAGTAGTTGATATGTGCTGTCTAGTGTTTATCAAATGCCACTCTATCCTAACTATATTTCACATCTTCAGAGATACTAGAAATCTGCATGTGACGTCCTCAATCTTACGATGACGTAATTTAATACTTGCCTCGATTCTAACCAATTTATCCAAAATAACCCATACTATAATCTATTTCTATAATACATCCTAACTAATTAAAGTTATTATTTAGATTAAGGAGACTGAATAGTCACCAGTATTATAACCATAATATCTACCTTAACTTTTAAGATATGATTTGTTAAGCTATTCATTATTATTTAGTAAAAATATCAATACATTTCATCTTTAAAACTTTGGTATTTTCCTATATATTTACATGTATAACTTTTCTTCTAAAGGAGGCCAGTATAATCTTAAAATGATATTCTATCACCATACAAATCAAGTTACATGTACATGTATTTTCCAAATTCTGTGATAAAATTTTAAAACTGTATGTATATTCTTATCCTATGGCTATAGACTATAGTACATGTATACACGTAACCGTACAATTATAAATAGGTGAAAATTTAGTAATAAATATATCCCCTAAAGATGCATGTCCTATTTCCATCCTAAGTATACGTACAAGTACATAAGAATCCAGTGATACGTATAAATAAATAGATGTATATTTAGTAAATATATTCCTCCCCTAAAGGTGATCATATGTAACATAATCTAATCCCCATATAACTATGTACATTAACACTATTTATCAACAGTAGACAATTAACACACGATATCATGGTCCTCCATGCCGCTAAACAATTAACACACGATATGGCCCTCCTTGTCGCTAAACAACTAACACACGATATGGCCCTCCATGCCGCTAGCACGTGTCCCCCTCGTCTTCACTGGAGCTGGAGCTGTTGTGTAACTCGCGGATGACCCGCGACAGCACGTGCTCGTCCATCTGTCTGTCCTTGCCCCGCCTGTCGTCCGAGGATTTCAGAATCAGCGTGCCGATCCTAGAGATACTGAAGTTCTGGTCGATCCAGCGTAAGTTAGACTCCTTCTTCCCGTCTGTAAAACAGTGAACATGTTTAACACTGACCACCCAATGCTGCAACACCTAATCGATCATGAGTTATCTCCCTTCTATCGACACAAACAACAGTGATTGACGTTGGAAAGGAAAATACTTTTACCTTTGGGGAGAGATACAGCAGAGTGTCACAAATAGAAAATATCAAACACCCATTGCAATAGATAGAGGACAATGTTGGGTATATTTCACTGTTTATATTTACATAATATAGAAAAACATCTTTTAATTTCTTTTGAGTTATTTAATTATTAATTTGGTACAAAAATGTAAATTATCGTTTTTTCTAACGATCAGGCTACTGAATACATGTAGAAGGAAGGACAAATTCTTGATGTATGACAATTACTACATCTATAGTACATGTAACATGTATTTGGCGACTGACTTCAATCCATGTATTCAATGTTTTTTAATGTTTTTCTACCATGACAATTTATTCGAAGGCGGTCTAATTATAAACCTTGTGTTTGACGTCACCCGCGTGGGAAGAGAATTAATTGGAAAAAAAAAACAAGTTCTCTTTTCAATATCATCCTTTTCAGTTTGAGTTAATTTTTGCAACTAACACTCAATCTGTAGAAACACATATCATTAAACAACAAGTTTGCATGGAATGGAACTTGAATACTCATATAGTATTTGTATCAAATACAAATCATTTATTTGGAAATTTTGTTTAAATATTTACCGCACTTCTTCGTTTTGTATTTTTTTTTCAAAAGGCTGAGGTGAACCTATAGAGTGAACTTAAGACAACTTTTAAGTTTAACATAGAAAATCTCTCTCTATCTCTCTCCTTCTCTCCTTCTCTCTCTCTCTCTCTCTCTCTCTCTCTCTCTTATCGCACTATTATTTATTTTACTACTAAAATCAGTATCACCACTGTCACCGGTTTCAGGACTTTGATTCTTTACAGAAACAGCGCTGCTTCAAAACCGGGACGGTAGCGATTACTCGTGCATTCTGTCTTGCAACTGCTGCAGTTAAAATAGTAGGTGTCCTAATGGATAACAACAGAGCCCCTGAATGTCTAAAATTGAAACTGCTTGGTCTTACTTCTTTACAACATATTGATCTGTTTATCCTTTTAAATTCAAAATTTAAAGAAAATTTTAATAATTATGCAGACCTCTGTTATTTAGATGGTGGTGTCCGTTAGCATCCTTGTTGTATTTAACATTTACTGTGTTTACACCACAGGCACCTGAATTTTTATCAATCAGTCGCTTAATAAGCCAAATATAAAAAATTCTACCTCCTCTATATATAAATACACGTGTATTTATATATAGAGGAGGTAGAATTTTTTTTATATTTGGCTTATTAAGCGACTGATTGATAAAAATTCAGGTGCCTGCGTTTACACAAATCAAGCCACTACCTATACTGAACTCGAAAAGTCGCCATCATCCTCCATCGGCGGCGGGGACGGTTCTCATCACCAGTAAACAAATATGTCTGTCACCATATCTAAATCCGTGTGACGTGAGAGTTTTCTGGCATCACGTGACAGGGACATTAAGTTAAAAAAATGAAATAAAGCTACAAAAATGTACGGATTTTATTTCTTTCGAACCGTACTTAATCCAGTATAACTATAATTGGCCTATAAGTCGGATGTCGTTTTTCAGCTTGATTTTAAAGATGAAAATTAAGATGAGCTCACTTTCACTAAAAGAATACTGAATAGCGTCAAAGTCAGACATGCATAAATGTAATAAGGCCTCGGAGTCAAATCAAACAAGCTTCAGGGAATATTCCTATTGCCTCAGTCCTTTTTTAAATGCATCCTGTATTTGTCCCACTGAGGTGGAGGGGTGTTGCTAAAACGCGGAACGGAAAACGGAACGAAACGGAAAACGGAAAATATAATATCAAGTTTATCGCTTTAAAAGGGTATAGACTGGCTAGAAACGATTTACTTTGTATAATTTATTCATATCTAATGAATGATTAACAACATGTGGTTGTCTTATTGATATTCTTATAAATGTATATCTAATATAGCATTGCATTCAATTTGCTTTCTACGGAAGCGTATTAGTGCCACATTGTATTTTTTTTTCTTTAAAATTCCAACTTTAAAGTTGATTTTTCCAACTTTAAAGTTGGAATTTCCAACTTTAAAGTTGGAATTTCCAACTTTAATCTTGGAATTTCCAACTTTAAAGTTGATTTTTCCAACTTTAAAGTTGGAATTTCCAACTTTAATCTTGGAATTTCCAACTTTAAAGTTGATTTTTCCAACTTTAATGTTGGAATTTCCAACTTTAAAGTTGATTTTTCCAACTTTAAAGTTGGAATTTCCAACTTTAATCTTGGAATTTCCAACTTTTTTGTTCGACTTTATTTTTTTTGTAAATATAACAGTATACATTATATGACAGGCAAACTGGGCATAAACTTATTGTTGTATATGTCTGAACTATAAATTTTCATATAAATATATAAGATTAAAACGTTTCAATACATTCAGTGTCAGATATCAAATATCGAAATAATTTTGAATCAAATACATGAATATAAATATAAAAGTATACATTATATTACAGGCAAACTGTGCATAAACTTATAGTTGTATATGTCTGAACTAGAAGTTTTCATATAAATATATAAGATTAAAACGTTTAAATGTATGCAGTATCAGATATCAAATATCGAAATAATTTTGAATCAAATAAATGTTATCTTAATATGTAAAACAAGAGGGTGTCGTTAATTAAATGCAGGATTAGAAAGAAGAACACTAAGAGATAATTAAGATCAAAACAAAGCCTTGGAATTTGTATCTACATGGCTTTAATAAAGATTACTTATTAAAAGAAATTCGTCTGAAATTGAAAAACTTATCGTAATAACAACAGAAGATTAAAGTTGGAAATTCCAAGATTTAAGTTGGAAAATCCAACTTTAAAGTTGGAAAAATCGACTTTAAAGTTGGAAATTCCAAGATTAAAGTTGGAAATTCCAAGATTAAAGTTGGAAATTCCAACTTAAAAGTTGGAAAATCCAACTTAAAAGTTGGAAAAATCAACTTTAAAGTTGGAAATTCCAAAGATTAAAGTTGGAAAAATCAACTTTAAAGTTGGAAAATCCAACTTTAAAGTTGGAAAAATCAACTTTAAAGTTGGAAATTCCAAGATTAAAGTTGGAAATTCCAACTTTAAAGTTGGAAAAATCAACTTCAATCTTGGAAATTCCAAGATTAAAGTTGGAAATTCCAAGATTAAAGTTGGAAAATCCAACTTTAAAGTTGGAAAAATCAACTTTAAAGTTGGAAATTCCAAGATTAATGTTGGAAATTCCAACTTTAAAGTTGGAATTTTAAAGAAAATTTTTTTTACAATGTGGCACTAATACGCTTCCGTAGCTTTCGTTAAGAATCAAATGTACACAAATTGCGAAATTGCGAAATATTAAGAATAAATTAGCAATACCATTTTACTTTTTTTTCTTATATGGTATTGCTGGCCAAACAGCGTAACGCAGTTAGCGTTTCATGCGTTTTATGAATAATATTATATTTCAAATATCATGTATATACTTACAATAACATTGAACTTTCGGTGTTCTATACGATTCTGATCTTAAATCATATAGACGATACAGTATCATTGAGATAAAAAAAAACACCACCATACGACTGACGATATTTTTGCTGCATCATCTATTTGCAAACCTATCCCGCTATTGTAAATATCATTTTACCATAAATAACATCATTTAATTGCAACAATAACGTTGCGGATGTCATGTTATTTTTAATTTCTCTCCTCTAATATCGGCGTTCGTTGTCTAAATCTTCTACTGTTTTAATATACTAGGTGTAACAAGTAAGTTTAGCAATGCACTTTTGTTTACGTTTGCCTTACTTGGCAGTTGTTCATTCCTGCAGCTTTATGCACAATGATCCAAATAGAGAGATTAGACGTTGTCTGGTTTGATTTTCTGGTTATAAATTGGGACTATATTCTGTCGATCCCAAAATATTTAGGCAGCATATTTGGACGATTCGTTTTTATACAGAAGAAAACTTAATTTGTCGGCGATTTTCTTTATGTTAAACAGATAAGAATTATCGGACTTTAATTTTAATATAGCGGCTTGGATTAGACCAGAGGTGTTCCGAGATTAAAGACAAGGGAAACGAGTGAATAATTTCGATGACTACTGTGGTTTCATCAATATTCGTTAAATACCAATTTTCGTGGATTTCTTTGTTAAGTTGATCTACAAATTTAAACGTTCATTGAAGTATGATTTCTACGAACATTTTTCAATGATAGGATCATCGACCACGAATTTAAGTATCCTTGAAACTGTCATTTTCACTTCATCCACGGAAGTTGATTCCCACGAATAATAATGAAACCACAGTATTCACCAAGGGCAGATAGCACGGAAACTTTCACGGGGAATAACCCTGATTCCTATAAAAGAAGTGCAACTGAAATAGATAAAACGGGAAATATCCAAGAAAACTTCATTGACACATTTATTTATCATTTTTTAATCAGATTTAAAATTGAAGATTTAGAATTTAGAATTGGAGATTTAAAATGGGATTGTTGACATCTTTTCTCCATTCCGAAGTCACTCAGAATACTTCGCACAATTTTTCAACGTTATCATCTGGGTCTGTTGGAATGCAAAACCACGTAGACTTCTTTATTTTTTGCCGTGTATTGAAACCTGATGAGCTAGAGAGGGCGTTTTAAAGAAGAAATCTTGGAAATTTTTCATACTTCTGAATGAGCATCGCTTGAACCCTGAGATATATATAAATACTGAGTTATTCAGCAACATGTGAATCGCGGATATCTTGGGACAGAGTATAGTGATCAATGCATCTACTGTTAATTTTGAAAAAATCATATATTTTCTGAATAAATATTATCATATTGATAATCTTTAAACATTACAAATTACATACAGCATGTCGTTTTTAGCATGATTAACAAATCTATCAAATAAATAACATTAGATAATATTTTCCGTTTTCCGTTCCGCTTTCCGTTCTGTTTTCCGTTCCACTTTTTAGCAACACCCGAGGTGGAGTGGGCTCTCATCTTACTATCTCTCTACAGGGGGAGGGGGTAAAGCAATGGAGTGCAGGAATTAGCTGAATGGGTATCACATTGACAAACAATACACAGTGAGGACCTAAAACTCGAGGGATTGAGTCAGCTGGCTAGAGAATCAGAGTTACAGAACAAAAGCAAAGGCATGGAATATAAAAATTAACCAATACGTGGGCTGTTTCCTATCAACCAATCCAGAAGCTGTATACATGTGTATATATTCATATTGACCAATCAATGACTCGAGAGTAGTGTCTTCAACAAAGCACACTTGGTGTAAACATAAATTTATAAATTCCTAATATCTATACTGCTCAATTTACCAACACATCTATCTATATCATCTCTGAGAGAGAGAGAGAGAGAGAGAGAGAGAGAGAGAGAGAGAGAGAGAGATATTCACACCTCAGACCACAAGATGGTGTTGATTGACACCTTACACATGCTGAGTACATAATACACACAAGAAGAGGAAGTCATGACTCAAGTCATAAACAATAACAAGTGAAAGTCAAACAAGTTTTATTGTATAAACAAAATGAGGTGATAAAGAATGCAACTACTTCAATCATAGAGTGCCGTCCTGGCACATTATCACTTATATAGTCTTCTGAATTTAACAGTCTTTACATATACATAAAATATGAAACATATCACATAACATCTTTGTTAATTTATACATATTTAACAGTATATACAAATAATTTAATTCATAAAAAAAAATCACCAGAGTTCAAAGGTCAGATGGAAGATTGTAGGCTGCCAAAAGGTTGAAAGATCCAATCAGATAAGAGGCTGTACAACAACAATTTCTGGTTGGTTGCATGATTTGCACACAATACTGAGAGTGAATGCCATTGGTGGAGGAGTGCTGTCCAGTGATTGGTCAGGGGTTTAGTTCCCGCCCTTACCTGTGCTGCAGTTGACCACAGGTGTGGCTTTACCCGCAGGGACTGGTGCTTTGGTTGTGTTATTGTTAGTGTTACTATTGGGGACCTTTGATTTCTCTTCCGCCTCTTTTCGTTTTCTTTCCTCAGCATCTACAATAGGTTTTTGCATAATAGCAATGCGCAATTCTTTATGAATATCTAAGTTTTGTTAAGCTTTTCATTGTAATTTAAGTTGCAAAGTGTGATGCATCAGACACATCTGAATAATAATATCTATATCGCATGAACTTATCAATATGACTTTACAACTTGGTGGTATAAATAATCTATATCTCACAAACTTATCAATATGACTTTACAACTTGTCGGTATAAATTACCTATATCTCACAAACTTATCAATATGACTTTACAACCTGTCGGTATAAATTATCTATATCTCACAAACTTATCAATATGACTTTACAACTTGTCGGTATAAATTATCTATATCTCACAAACTTATCAATATGACTTTACAACTTGTCGGTATAAATTATCTATATCTCACAAACTTATCAATATGACTTTACAACCTGTCGGTATAAATTATCTCGTGTACACTCACCTTTTGCGGCCTGTTCCTTCCACTTGTTTTTGTTGATGGCCAAACAGTCCGCCCACGGAGTACTCAGGGCGTATTTACCTTTAACAAAAAAAAAAAACTAACTGGTCAAAATCTCTGCTATCTTTTATTTTGTCTACAGTCAATAAAATGAATTTATGAAATACATCTAGCACATGTTGTTTTCCATGTGAATTGATATGCTTGTGTTATTCCTTTTATAAAAGGTCATTACAACGGAGAGTTTATTAAGGTGAACACATGCTTTTTGGACCAAAACAGAGGGTCAAGGTCACGATACACCATTCATACAAACACTATACTGTGTACAGAAAAACCTCATGTTTTATTTTAATTTAACTTTTAATTTTAATTTTCTTCATTTTTATTGGCAAATATTAATCATCAAATAGTAAGCCATATGTTTGTTAAGGAGAAAAACTGTAGGGTGATAACTTTGACACTTTTGATTGGCCGAAATAACCCTGTATACAGTATTGTGTTTACAGTATTGTGTTTCACTGACATCCACCAACGATGCTGCATGATTACATTGATACAGATATTACATGTATTTCATAGCCGCAGGTTACGGCTTTCACAAGAAAGTCAACAAGCATGGCACAGCCAGTAGGTACACAGCGGTTATGGTACATAGTATGTACACAGTGGTTATGGTACATAGTATGTACACAGTGAATATGGTACACAGTATGTACACAGTGGTTATGGTACACAGTATGTACACAGTGAATATGGTACACAGTATGTACACAGTGGTTATGGTACACAGTATGTACACAGCGGTTATGGTACACAGTATGTACACAGCGGTTATGGTACATAGTGTGGTACACAGTAATTATTATCTTTTCACTAACAGCGTGCTAAAATTTTGTATGCTGATTATCATATTACTCATCGATTGGCTGTTCAATTTCAATGATGTGAATGCTAATTTGCATATCAAACACAGAACCCTGAACGCACTAGCTGACCAATGACACTCCATGATTGTTTACTATACAATTTTGTTGTAAATATCAACATGTGGTCAGTCTAACCTACGGTTTGCTCTATTCATTTATAACAAATTGTCAGAATGATTACGAACAAGATACCAAAGTCAGAAAAACATCTACAATTAATCATCTGCCGTTAGAAAAATGCTGGAAAGGGGAAGAAATTCTCATAATAAAATTTATACCCTTTACCTAAAAATATACCCTTGTCTATTAAATAATTAGGTAGACGGTACATATTATTTATTATGAGAAAAAAATAAAACGTCAGGTGCCTGTGATTTATTAAATAAGGATTGATTAATGGCTGATTTCATGATACCGAACTATGTAACTATACTTTTGCTGGAATTCACTGGTTAAAGTTTTATAATGTACATTTAATAGATTTAAGGTTTCTCCACCCTTGATGTTTTTATGGTTTAATCCATGTAATTTTTGTTTAAATTTGAAGATTAATATGTAAACATTCAAATTGAACTTAAATATTGGTATGTTGCAAATATATTTTTCATGCTGTAGGAGCTTACACAGGTACATTATCAGGACAATTAGAGCGACGACTGCTCTTCAATCAAACATCACATTTTTATTTTACTAATTTCTATATAATAAAGCAATTTTTTAAAGAAATTAATCGCAATCCTTTATTTTATGTATTTTAACATTTTAAGGCCATTTAAACTTGCCAGTATGAAAGCTATCACATTTTTAGTGCATTTTGGTACCATTTTTCAACCATGAATAAGTACAGTTACGCAACATAAAACGTCTATAACTTTTAAATTAATGGTTCAAACTCACTGAAAATTTGTATATTTGTAATCCATTATATATCCTATTGAAATCTGCAAAGAAGTGTTAACCTTGCCAGGTGAAAAATTATGAATTGTCGTCACTGTCAAGATTGTCTATGTACGGCTTTATCAGTTTTTCATAGAATTCAGCGATTTAAACTCAAACTATTCTCTATAAATTGTTAAACATTAGTGTCATTTCACTTTACATGCTTAAAATGTGTTAAACACAGTTATAAATCAAGAAATAGTGGCAAAACAATGCATCAAATAACACTAATATTATAACCGATAACGGTAAAATATTCCGGATTGCACACAATGACGTCACGCGACAATCGAAAGACCTTAAAGGGGCATGGTCACGTTTTTGGTCAAATTCTATTTTTCTGTTTTTATTATTTACAATGGTTTAGGAATGCATTTCCAATGACCAAATGAAATTGGAGAGTCAGTAGTGAAGTTATAACCAAGATACAGGGCTCATAAGTCTTTTTCATGTAAACAACTGAAGGCTCGTGCCCTGTTTTTGTTTACATTAGTTCAATATACTGATAAAAATTCTTTTTCAAGCTGATTTTTCCATCTTCTTATTCATTTTAAGCATAAATAAACAGATCTTAAAGTTTACCACATTCATTTTTGGTCTAATTAAAACTGGAGCTTTCACTTCAACATTCAAAATGTAATCAAAAGCTTTGTTTACATAGCAAAGAATTGTAAGCTCTTTAACTCGCTTATAACTCAACGAATGACACTTAAATTTTGGTTGCCTATTAAAAATGCCTTACTGAAGCATTGTAAACATTAAAATAATTTTTGACCAAAATCGTGACCATGCCCCCTTGAACAAACAACTGCCACATGTTGACATTCACTACAAAAAATCATGGAATGTCATTGGTCAGTGTGTTCCTGGGTTCTGTGTTTGATATGCAAATTAGCATTCACATCAATGAAATTGAACAGCCAATCGATAAGTAATATGATAATCAACATACAAAATTTAGCACATTTCGACAAGCAAACAGTCACGCTGTTAGTAAAACGATAAAATAGTACACAGTATGGTACACTGCGAATATGGTACATAAATATTATCAGGACATTAACTTGATCCAAAGGGTTGGATCATATCAAGTTGCCAGGCATGGATCATCAGATCAAATGAGACTGAAAGCATCAAGCTTGATCTGATGAACCCTGCCTGGAAACATGACCCCTCTTCGAATCAAGTTATTTTATTATATTAAATTTATTATAAACCCTTCCATTATGAGGAGAAATGAAAAAACTATTTTTGTAAAGTACAAGAAAAGTATGTAGAAATTATGTATAAAAGAATGTACTTTACAACAAATAAACTAATTTACTTGTTAAATGAAAACCTTTTTGAAGGAACTTTTTGAAACGTGCTAATTATCCTACATGATTCATCATGTACTACATGTACATCATCAGTTTCAGAGATTGTAGATTCTAAATCCACAGTGCAGTGATCAGAAAAATCACATCATTTTCTGTGAAATAAACAATATTAAGATTTGAAAATGGATGGCTATATTATAAAGAGATAGTATGGTATATGTACACAGTGAGTATTGTATAAGTACACAGCGAGTGTGGTGTATGTACACAGTGAGTATGGTATATGTACACAGTGAGGATGGTATATGTACACAGTGAGGATGGTATATGTACACAGCGAGTATGGTATATGTACACAGCGAGTGTGGTGTATGTACACAGTAAGTATGGTGTATGTACACAGTGAGTATGGTATATGTACACAGTAAGTATGGTGTATGTACACTGTAAGTATGGTATATGTACACAGTGAGTATGGTGTATGTACACTGTAAGTATGGTATATGTACACAGTGAGGATGGTATATGTACACTGTAAGTATGGTATATGTACACAGTGAGGATGGTATATGTACACAGCGAGTATGATATATGTACACAGTGAGTATTGTATAAGTACACAGCGAGTATGGTATATGTACACAGTGAGGATGGTATATGTACACAGTGAGTATGGTATATGTACACTGTAAGTATGGTGTATGTACACAGCGAGTATGGTATATGTACACAGCGAGTATGATATATGTACACAGTGAGTATTGTATAAGTACACAGCGAGTATGGTATATGTACACAGTGAGGATGGTATATGTACACAGTGAGTATGGTATATGTACACAGTGAGGATGGTATATGTACACAGCGAGTGTGGTGTATGTACACAGTGAGTATGGTGTATGTACACTGTAAGTATGGTATATGTACACAGTGAGTACAGTGAGTATGGTATATGTACACAGTAAGTATGGCATATGTACACAGCGAGTATGATATATGTACACAGTGAGTATTGTATAAGTACACAGCGATTATGGTGTATGTACACAGTGAGTATAGTATATGTACACTGTAAGTATGGTATATGTACACAGTGAGTATTGTATAAGTACACAGCGAGTATGGTGTATGTACACAGTGAGTATGGTATATGTACACAGTGAGTATGGTGTATGTACACAGCGAGTATGGTGTATGTACACAGTAAGTATGGCATATGTACACAGCGAGTATGATATATGTACACAGCGAGTATGGTATATGTACACAGTAAGTATGGTATATGTACACAGCGAGTATGGTATATGTACACAGCGAGTGTGGTGTATGTACACTGTAAGTATGGTATATGTACACTGTAAGTATGGTATATGTACACAGCGAGTATGGTGTATGTACACAGCAAGTATGGTATATGTACACAGCGAGTATGATATATGTACACAGTGAGTATGGTATATGTACACTGTAAGTATGGTATAAGTACACAGTGAGTATGGCATATGTACACAGCGAGTATGGTGTATGTACACTGTAAGTATGGTATATGTACACAGTAAGTATGGTATATGTACACAGCGAGTATGGTATATGTACACAGCGAGTATGGTATATGTACACTGTAAGTATGGTATAAGTACACAGTGAGTATGGTATATGTACACAGCGAGTATGGTGTATGTACACAGTAAGTATGGCATATGTACACAGCGAGTATGATATATGTACACAGCGAGTATGGTATATGTACACAGTAAGTATGGTATATGTACACAGCGAGTATGATATATGTACACAGTGAGTGTGGTGTATGTACACAGTGAGTATGGTGTATGTACACAGCGAGTATGGTATATGTACACAGTAAGTATGGTATATGTACACAGCGAGTATGGTATATGTACACAGCGAGTGTGGTGTATGTACACAGTAAGTATGGTGTATGTACACAGCGAGTATGGTATATGTACACAGCGAGTATGGTGTATGTACACTGTAAGTATGGTATATGTACACAGCGAGTATGGTGTATGTACACAGCGAGTATGGTATATGTACACAGCGAGTATGATATATGTACACAGTGAGTATGGTATATGTACACTGTAAGTATGGTATAAGTACACAGTGAGTATGGTGTATGTACACAGTGAGTATGGTGTATGTACACAGTGAGTATGGTATATGTACACAGCGAGTATGGTATATGTACACAGCGAGTATGGTGTATGTACACAGCGAGTATGGTATATGTACACAGTAAGTATGGTATATGTACACAGCGAGTATGGTATATGTACACAGCGAGTGTGGTGTATGTACACAGTAAGTATGGTGTATGTACACAGCGAGTATGGTGTATGTACACTGTAAGTATGGTATATGTACACAGCGAGTATGGTATATGTACACAGCGAGTATGGTATATGTACACTGTAAGTATGGTATAAGTACACAGCGAGTATGGTGTATGTACACAGCGAGTGTGGTGTATGTACACAGTGAGTATGGTGTATGTACACAGTGAGTATGGTATATGTACACAGTAAGTATGGTATATGTACACAGTGAGTATGATATATGTACACAGCGAGAATGGCATATGTACACAGCGAGTATGGTGTATGTACACTGTAAGTATGGTATATGTACACAGTGAGTATGGTATAAGTACACAGCGAGTATGGTGTATGTACACTGTAAGTATGGTATATGTACACAGCGAGTATGGTATATGTACACAGCGAGTATGGTATATGTACACTGTAAGTATGGTATAAGTACACAGTGAGTATGGTATATGTACACAGCGAGTATGGTGTATGTACACAGTAAGTATGGCATATGTACACAGCGAGTATGATATATGTACACAGCGAGTATGGTATATGTACACTGTAAGTATGGTATATGTACACAGCGAGTATGATATATGTACACAGCGAGTGTGGTGTATGTACACAGTGAGTATGGTGTATGTACACAGTGAGTATGGTATATGTACACAGTAAGTATGGTATATGTACACAGTGAGTATGATATATGTACACAGCGAGAATGGCATATGTACACAGCGAGTATGGTGTATGTACACTGTAAGTATGGTATATGTACACAGTGAGTATGGTATATGTACACAGTAAGTATGGCATATGTACACAGCGAGTATGATATATGTACACAGCGAGAATGGCATATGTACACAGCGAGTATGGCATATGTACACAGCCAGTATGGTATATGTACACAGCGAGTATGGTATATGTACACTGTAAGTATGGTATAAGTACACAGTGAGTATGGTATATGTACACAGCGAGTATGGTATATGTACACTGTAAGTATGGTATAAGTACACAGTGAGTATGGTATAAGTACACAGCGAGTATGGCATATGTACACAGCGAGTATGGTGTATGTACACTGTAAGTATGGTATAAGTACACAGCGAGTATGGTATATGTACACTAAGAGTATGGTATAAGTACACAGCGAGTATGGTATAAGTACACAATGAGTATGGTATATGTACACTGTAAGTATGGTATATGTACACAGCAAGTATAGTGTATGTACACTGTAAGTATGGTATATGTACACAGTGAGTATGGTATATGTACACTGTAAGTATGGTATAAGTACACAGTGATGGTATAAGTACACAGTGAGTATAGTATATGTACACTGTAAGTATGGTATATGTACACTGTAAGTATGGTATAAGTACACAGCGAGTATGGTATATGTACACAGCAAGTATGGTGTATGTACACTGTAAGTATGGTATAAGTACAAAGTGAGTATGGTATATATACACTGTAAGTATGGCATATGTACACAGCGAGTATGGTATATGTACACAGCGAGTATGGTATATGTACACTGTTAGTATGGTATAAGTACACAGCGAGTATGGTATAAGTACACAGCGAGTATGGTATAAGTACACAGCGAGTATGGTGTATGTAAACTGTAAGTATGGTATATGTACACAGTGAGTATGGTATATGTACACAGCGAGTATGGTATATGTACACAGCGAGTATGGTATATGTACACAGCGAGTATGGTGTATGTACACAGTGAGTATGGTATATGTACACTGTAAGTATGGTATAAGTACACTGTAAGTATGGTGTATGTACACTGTAAGTATGGCATATGTACACAGCGAGTATGGTATAAGTACACAGCGAGTATGGTGTATGTACACTGTAAGTATGGTATATGTACACAGCGAGTATGATATATGTACACAGCGAGTATGGTGTATGTACACAGTGAGTATGGTATATGTACACAGCGAGTATGGTGTATGTACACAGTGAGTATGGTATATGTACACTGTTAGTATGGTATATGTACACAGCGAGTATGGTATATGTACACTGTAAGTATGGTATATGTACACAGTGAGTATGGTATATGTACACAGCAAGTATGGTATAAGTACACAGTGAGTATGGTATATGTACACAGCGAGTATGGCATATGTACACAGCCAGTATGGTATATGTACACAGCGAGTATGGCATATGTACACAGCGAGTATGGTATAAGTACACAGTGAGTATGGTATATGTACACAGTGAGTATGGTGTATGTACACTGTAAGTATGGTATATGTACACAGCGAGTATGGTATATGTACACTGTAAGTATGGTATAAGTACACAGCGAGTATGGTATATGTACACAGCGAGTATGGTATATGTACACTGTAAGTATGGTATAAGTACACAGCGAGTATGGTATATGTACACAGTGAGTATGGTGTATGTACACTGTAAGTATGGTATATGTACACAGCGAGTATGGTATATTAACACTGTAAGTATGGTATAAGTACAAAGTGAGTATGGTATATGTACACAGCGAGTATGGTATATGTACACAGCGAGTATGGTATATGTACAATGTAAGTATGGTATAAGTACACAGCGAGTATGGTATAAGTACACAGCGAGTATGGTATAAGTACACAGCGAGTATGGTGTATGTACACTGTAAGTATGGTATATGTACACAGCGAGTATGGTATATGTACACTGTAAGTATGGTATAAGTACACAGCGAGTATGGTATATGTACACAGCGAGTGTGGTATATGTACACAGTACGGTACAGAGCGAGCCTTTGCGTGCAGGAGCAGACAATATAGTGTAGCCCAGCCTGTTACCTGGCTTCTTGTGCGACTCCTTACTATGTTCTCGATGTAATGAATTAGTACTCGTACTTTTGTCTGACTTGTCAAACACCTCCTCGGAGATCGCCTCCTCACTGCGGGCAGCCTTCTGTAGGGGAGTCAGAATTTTCTCCAACATTTCTGTCATCACAGTAAAACTAGGGTCAACAATGAAGTCAATGAAACCTGAAATGAGTGGAAACAAGAATCAAACCCTACTTATTATGAAAGAACAAACGAAGAATTCAAGGCAATGGAAATATTTTTATATATTTACATCTACCAAGTATGATTCCCTCTATTTCTTAGGGAAACTTTAGTTAATTCATAGCTCTATAGAAACAGCCAGACTGATATCGAAACACCCCATTTATCGATTGGTCAAAACCTACAGCGACTGAAGCTGACAGGAAATTGACAGGACTGAAATCTACACAACTCAAATTCCCATAAGAGACGATTTGGCTGTTTCTTTTATCTAGCGTACTGATGTATATTAAGAGTAATTTAGTTAATTAAACTTACTTTTTACAATCAATTTATTGATTTGTTAAAAGAAAGATGTAAATATAAACAATAAAATGCTTTCTTTGATGATTCATGCAGGTTATGAAGGTGGCGATCATTGCAGAAAAAAATTACATAGCCCGCTAATGCTGGTTATGTATTTTTTCTGCAATGTCGCCACCTTTATAACCCGCATGAATCACTAAAGAAAGCATTTTATTGTTTAAATGACTGATTATTATTGAAAAGTGTTGAACTTGACTAAATGTATCAGTTTTTTTATTTGAATATGTTATGGTGGTAACATTTGTCCCTGTTTTGCACTACCTCTATTTGCCTCTCCATTGATCTTTCCCTGTTTTACACTCTCTCTATTTCTACTGACCATTCATTATTTTTAGACCCTACAGTATATAAACAGACACTGTATATTGGCTGACCTATTTGGGACTCGGCGACCAGTGTTTTCTCGCGGTCACAGAGGGGGGAGATGGGGAGGCCCAACTCCTGCTCCCGGTCACCCTGTTTGAAGAACTCTTCTAGCAGCTGGTTGGTCCAGCGGTGGTGGAGGCTCCAGTCCTTGGCGGGGTGACTGATGTCTGCACAGTGCAGCACCAGTGACAGGGCCTTCTGCTTGTCAATGCTGTAAAACAGGAGTACCACTTACTGACAGAGAACAACAAAGACATCGCGAGGAGGTAAATAGATGACATTGTGAGGAGGTATATAGAAGACATTGTGAGGAGGTAGATAGAAGACATTGTGAGGAGGTAGATAGAAGACATTGTGAGGAGGTAGATAGAAGACATTGTGAGGAGGTAGATAGAAGACATTGTGAGGAGGTAGATAGAAGACATTGTGAGGAGGTAGATAGAAGACATTGTGAGGAGGTAGATAGAAGACATCGCGAGGAGGTAGATAGAAGACATTGTGAGGAGGTAGATAGAAGACATTGTGAGGAGGTAGATAGAAGACATTGTGAGGAGGTAGATAGAAGACATCGCGAGGAGGTAGATAGAAGACATTGTGAGGAGGTAGATAGAAGACATCGCGAGGAGGTAGATAGAAGACATTGTGAGGAGGTAGATAGAAGACATTGTGAGGAGGTAGATAGAAGACATTGTGAGGAGGTAGATAGAAGACATCGCGAGGAGGTAGATAGAAGACATTGTGAGGAGGTAGATAGAAGACATCGCGAGGAGGTAGATAGAAGACATTGTGAGGAGGTAGATAGAAGACATTGTGAGGAGGTAGATAGAAGACATTGTGAGGAGGTAGATAGAAGACATTGTGAGGAGGTAGATAGAAGACATCGCGAGGAGGTAGATAGAAGACATTGTGAGGAGGTAGATAGAAGACATTGTGAGGAGGTAGATAGAAGACATCGCGAGGAGGTAGATAGAAGACATTGTGAGGAGGTAGATAGAAGACATTGTGAGGAGGTAGATAGAAGACATTGTGAGGAGGTAGATAGATTTACTGAGCTTTATCTGATACTGACTTCTCTGGCATCCCTAAGAGGTTCTTCATGTTCTTTAACTGTTGAAAGTGGAAAGACATATCTGTGGCTAGTACCATTTCAATCACTAAAGCTCGGAATTCTCTACAAAGTCAAACAGCAATTGTTAAATAAATGTTATTTATTAAGGTTCTCCGATCCTCAGCCTTAAAGTATTTTTTTCATCATAAAAGTGTTATGTTTTTTTTAAACTTTATAAATGAAATAAAATAAATTTTTTAGATGTATCCATGCATTTTCAAAGTTATTGCAAATTTGTCTACGATGGATATAATAGAATAAACGATTTTGAAAAAAAAAGTGCTGGTACATGCACCGATGGCTCGACCTCTTTACCAACATGTAATTGATTAGTAGTTCTTCGTGAATCCACTACGCCAAGCATGTACTTGTGTGACTGATTGTAATACTTACACTAGAATACTAATTAAAATTGTCTTTATAGAAGTCATATTTATGGTACAAATAAAAGAATTCCGGATAATTTAGAGTAATCGAACATTGCTGAGGATCGGAGATTGTTAAGGAAATTGTACATTACTGCTCTTAAACTTTTATCATAAAATATGTCAGTAAGGTTTAGTGATCTCAGAAAAGGACTGTCTGATTGATTCGCCCCCGACATTACGTTGGTTACAGTAGCATACCTGTACTCCTCGCGGCTGAGGTGGTTTAGGATGTTGGATTCCTCGGATCTCATGATTCGGAATGAGGCACATATATGGTGATTCTCTAGAACTGCTTTATCATTATACAGCAACGCAAATTCGGACCTGGAATCAAAGAATAATAATCAAATGACTTGTCTCGGACATAAAGATAAATCATCTGTGCAATCACACCAAACATTGATTCCCACAAGCCCAACTTCCCCTATGGGGGAAACTTTCATACATGACCGGTGTTTTAGAGGCCTACCCTGTCTGGATGTGGAAATTATTGGTTGTTCCTGTGTGTTCAAAGTCATGAATCAGAGCAGCTACAATGGTGGCGAACACTTCCAAGTCCGTCAGCCAGTGCTGAAATCAGATACAACAGAGTAGAGTTTGGGTTAGTACTAACTAACGGCTAACTTATGTAGGATCTGAGTCATTTCTTACAAGTAGCTTGCTCTGTGAGGTATTTAGTACTTAATTGTACTTACTGCTAGCTTGCTCTGTGACAGTATTTAGTACTTTGCACTTACTGCTAGCTTGCTCTGTGACAGAACATGTATTTAATTGTACTTACCTCTAGCTTGCTCTGTGACAGTAGTAAGTACTTTGTACTTACTGCTAGTTTGCTCTGTGACAGTATTTAGTATTTTGCACTTACTGCTAGCTTGCTCTGTGACAGTACATGTACTTAATTGTACTTACTTATAGTTTGCTATGTGACAGTAGTAAGTACTTTGTACTTACCGCTAGCTTGCTCTGTGACAGTACATGTACTTAACTGTACTTACCGCTAGCTTGCTCTGTGACAGTAGTTAGTACTTTGTACTTACCGCTAGTTTGCTCTGTGACAGGATGTTATGTACAGTCTGGGTAACATCGGCTCCGTGCACTAGATTATGATACGGATTTTTATATTTGCTATATCCTGCTTCTAACTGTAGAAGGAAGGAGTCCAACATTGAACTATTTATCTTGTATTTTGTCACCAAGTCATATTTTTGTAACAGTTCATATCCCACATATTTCAGCGAATGTCCATCAGCAGCTGAGTTCAGAGCGAATACATCAAAGGACCAGTCGTCCATGCCCTGCAAAACATAGTCCATGATATACTCAGTACTCTCAATAAACAGCAACTTATCATCATTAAGTATCACTCAAATACCCCCCAAAGTGACTCAATTTTCAATTGATATTACTTAGTGTGGCCTATAAATGGCTGGGTATCTGGGAACTGACTGACCTTGAGTAACTGCAGCACTGCAGGGGGTATGTGTAGTGTGGAGGTGCTGGACAGACGTCTGTAGATTCTACAACAAAAATCAGCCGCTACAGCATTGATAGTGATTGGTCATATCCTAATCTCTTCTGAAGGATACAGTACAATATCATACATCCGTAGGCTCCTGATGGACATGGTCATTTTATGCTGCTTATTCTGTCCTTACCTGTCCACCATGATTCCTGCACGAATGGCGTGAGCCACACTGCGGAACTTTGGCTTTTCTTGTCCTCTTCTCCGGACATTGTTCATTGACCTTGTGAAGGTCAAGGCCAACCAATCTCTGACCTCTGTAGGAACTGCGTCCGGTTCCACTTCACTGAGTTCATCATCTTCGTCTGTAAGTCGCCTACAAAGCCAAGGTTATAACTACTGTAATAATGATACAAAAGTTAAGTTTGCTGGTGGACTTTTCTTCGAGCAAAAGATTTGTAGTTTGTCTGCAATGAAAGCAAAAAAAAAACCAACAACTCCTTGAATTATATATGTAATCTTTCAGAAACGAAGAGCAAGGATTAAAACACCTATTGGATGCAAAGTTGTTTGAGCCACAAGATTAAATCAAACCGAGCCACTTCATAATATCATCAAACTCAAGCATGAAATTTTGACAGATCTCTGCATTTGGAACACTGAGGTCATTGATTGTGTCTTAGTAGCTCTACTACAGATTAGTGCTATTTCACATACACATGTTAAGTTTATTGCTCTAGTGCAATGAAGGAGTATGTTTTATGATCTATGGCTGTCAGATATATATGGACTATAGTATATGGGGTATGTTTATACATACAGGAGAAACAAACCATCATATATTCGATACAACTTAACTTGTAGACACTCTGTGACATCCTGCAATGAACTCCCTCAACGTTCCCTTAGTGAACTCCACTGTTGTTGTGGAAAACTATTAAGCATTGTTTCCTGACAGTTAAACTGCACGTGTGTACAGATACTTCAGTTTTTCGTTACTTGAATATGTGATTTGTATATAATGCACCTATTAAAACATGACCACTTGATGTATTACAACCAAAATTTTTTCAAAAACATATGTACATACTGAGGTTTATCAAATTTGAATTTATAATTACATCCATGTGTCAATTCAACTTCAAACTTATTGTGACGATCAGACCGGTTCGAATACCAGATAGCTCAGTTGGTAGAGCACCTGACTAGAGATTCAGGAGGCCCAAGTTCAAATACCGGTCGGGTCCATCATAATTTTCCCATCCCGTTACATTTGGTGCCTTGACCAACCCCTGGAACTGACAGGTGAACTTCTGCCAGGGTAGAGCCTGGGGTGATCTTCGAGGGCGAAGATCATTTAAGGGACAGGGGGAGGACCTGTCCGTCATTATTTCTCCCATTCTGTTACATTATTATAATCATCCACCTGTAAATCCAAAACTGCAGAACGACAGAACAAGGCCTCAGACTGCACCTTGTGGAAGTATCTACTATAATCTAAGAAACATAGATCTACATTATAACTACTAAACAACGGATGAGCATAATGAAAAAGTGTTTGTGAGACAGGGATTCTGTTCATAATTAATACTCATGACGTCAGGATCATTAAACATTCATCGCATCAGAAAATTTTTATGGGAGGGAAGTGAAAAATATTTCTAAGTTAGTCCATGGTCAGTGAGTGTTCAATGTTCAAGGAGAAATAACTCTTTCTATTTATAGTATGCTTTCTCTCAGATATTAGATACATTTAATACTATACATGTATTTCAGACAATATACTGCGATATATTACAGGGATATATATATAGAGGTATCTATATTGTGTGATTTTATATTTGCTTTATCCAACAAGTTGAAATGGTGTATATATTCGTGAGGCTTGCCGAGCGAATACAATGTATAACCATTTCAACTCGTTGGATAAAGCAAATATAAAATTACACAATTATAGATGTTCTATTTATCTCATACAATTTGATTTATATTATGAAGCTTTTGAGACAGTCCCTTATATGACCCTAAAAACGATGATGCAACGTTGTGTTATGCGATTATTGTGATCTTGCGCAATACAATTTAGTACATCATTTCGGAGATAAATGTAACTGTTTTAATGTAAAGTTTCACTGAAATAAACCTTGAAATAATTTTTTAGCTCAGACCCCTGAATAATTTTTCTTACTGGTTTTGGAATAAAAGTCTTAATAAACATTATTTCGGTAAGTTCTTGTTCTTGAAACACAACCAAAGTGTTCTGTTTTTATCGCATCCTTGATAGCTAACATGATTTGCAGTTTTATAAACTACAAAGTGGCTTCGGAAGCAAAATGAAAGTGGAAGGGGGGGGGAGGCTAAACTTATCAAAAATCTTGACAAGAAAAAAAAAAAGGTCTTTGGTTATGGTTATGTATAAATTTCCAAAAAAAGTGTGTGGGGGGAGATGGAGGGAGCTAAGCCCCCCCCCCCCCCCTCAATAGCCCCCTGGTTCCGACACCTATGCTACACAGTTATGTGTTTTCCTTCATATTTGTAATTTAAATCTTTGACAAAACCCATTTTATATAAATTTTTGGCAGTAGATATAGTTATGTTGAAAGTACTAGCAAATGGGTCACTGAAGCGTTGAAGCGAGCTAGGGGCTGTGTCAAAAATAGTTCTGACCGGAAGTATTTGATAAAAGCATCACCCGTTTGATAAAGCAAAGGTTTATCACACGGGTAGAATAATTAAACCACACGTATAAGAGTGTGTGTATATATATATATATATATATATATATATATATATATATATATATATATATATATATATATATATATATATATATATATATATATATATATATATATATGGCATAATTATAATCTTCACTTTAGTACATCTTATCTGATTCTGCTCCAAATTACACCCCCCCCTCCCAATGGCCCCCCCCCCCCCCCAAAAAAAAGAAATTTAAAAAAAAGAAAGAAACCAGCAGTGACAATGTCTGGCAAGAAGTTATCCAATCCTTTCTGAAGATTGACAAATGTTGTAAGCATCGAGTGAAATTACAATACATCACACATTCTATATTTGACAATATGCTGATTCCAAACCAAGACATTTCTTGATCAGTGCAGAGATTTAGGTTCAGGTTCACTTACTTCTCCATCTCTCCTTCTGCTGCTTTACCACTTACAACCACAGGAAAAAACCTCTGGGTGATGATGAAACGCTGGGCAGCATTGTGAAGTACTGAATCAGCTTTTGGTTTGGATTCAGCCATTGATTAATTAAACTCATTTAGCTGCCTAACCTAACTTAACTTATGCTTCCATAACAGGAAGTGATATCATAAATTATTTATGACATCATCATAGGTGGTGATTTCCCGTACTTCTGTCAATTTCTTTGGTTTTGTAGGGAAAATGCTTAAACAATATAATATGCAAATAAAGGTGAAAATAGAAATAAAAGATGAATCTAAAACATTAAAATGATATTTGCAATCTACATTGCAAATAAAAAAATATAAATAATATTTTTTATATGAAAATAGGAGGGTATTAATTATACATAATACTAGTACTAACGTTATAGTCTATCTGAAGATATTTTTGCAGAATATTTTCTTAAATTATTCAATATTTATAAGAACCTCTTGGTTCAGACGATGATCATTCAAATCCCAAGATTTCCCCTTTGAAATGCCCCCTCTAGCTTGTCAGCTAAAAATAAAGTCTACAGGGATTTTCCATTGCTTAAGAGATGAAGGCACCCAGATGATAACGTTGAAAAATTGTGCGAGGTATTCCGAGTGACTTCTGACCGGAAAAAAGATGTCAACATTTCCCATTACAAATCTCTGTAGGAAATCTGTTTTCATTCCTGTGAATTTTTATGGGGAAAAATGATAATGTGTGAGTGAAGTAAAATTATCTTGGAAATTTTCATTTTCATCAATTTCAGTTGCAGTTCTTTCACAGGTATATTTTCACAGGTGTATTTTTATTAAAACCCGTCCAAATGTGCAGCATAAATATCTTGGGACAGACTATTGTAAAGATTCAGACATTTTCAACCATGTTTTTATCTTCTCAATTGCCTTTCATTTTCAGTGGTTTATACCGTAATCTCTGACAAAAAACTTATCTTTGTTAGACAAAATAAAGTTTTGAATAACAAAATCTTTAACAGGTGAAATATCAGTAAAAAATGACATGGGAGCGAAAACAACTCATCATACAGATGTATAGTCCAATCAAATACTATGTAATTAACATGCAACTTTGTAGTCTGAAAGGTATCCTGGCGTCATGGGTTTCTGCTAGTCTAACACTATATAAATAGTGCCTGTTTGGGAGGGTACCAGTTGAAATTGACACCCAGTTTTTATATACATGTATAAATAAACTTGATGCCGCATTTGACTATTAAAAATCAACGTCATGTGTTTCCGATAGTATGATTCATCAGCAAATTTCTTCAATAATAATTAAAATAAAAGTAAAATAACCTTATAAATCTATCTAATAATGTTTTCAGATGATTTTAAAGTTTTTATTTCAACTTAAACCATTCAGTTATTTAATTTACCGGTACCCCATAAGTACATTACATCTCTTTAACATATTACGTGTATTGTATGATTTTAAAGCAATATGAGCTGTATTTTTTAGAATTATTTATTTTGCTGCAAAAACCTGGTAGTATGGTAAGTCTGCGTGTAACTTAAACTTTCATGAAAAATAAAACTTGAAAAAATCATTAATTTTTGTCAGAAGAAAGATTTTTCTTCTAAGGAATCTATAGCAGTTCAATTTTCCCACAAAAATAAGGCTAACAGAAATTTAAAAACCATGATATTTTTTGTCATTTTAGTAGAAAAAAACATTTTTGTAAAATAAATTTTCAGCATGAAAACTGCTTTTTGTAAAATAATTTTTAAGCTCATATTGCTTTAAGTTACATTTTTATTACAGACGAAGCTTAATTTATAGTGCTCTTCGGCTTTGATACAAAGAAAAACTTTACCAATTAAGTCAAGTAATAATTTTAGCATGAAAATACTGCATCAGAAGTAGATAATATTTTACCAAATGTTTAGCAAGTTTAGATATTGTGATATTATATTTAAGATTTCAAGTAATTTTAATGACTTTAATTAAAGTAATAGTAAAAAATAGTATTTCATTAGTCTCTTCAGTAATTGTGTGATTTAAATCTTTACAAACAGCATAACTAGGATAGTACAGATGTATAAAAACAAAAGGAGACTTGAACGTCCAGGGTCGTAAGTAAAAAAAAAAAATTAAGTCATTTTGGAGAAAACGCACGCAACCAAAATAAACTATGGGAAACACATGACTATAGGAAACATATGACGGCACCATATAACATTGTTTTAGCTAGCTTTCAAAAACGAAAAAAAAAACACAATAAGAACCTGTCCACAAAAAGAGATAATTCAATCCAAAGTTGAGGGAGTGGGGGTGGGGGATGAAGAATATGAATGAAACAGTGTCCATGCATTCTATGGCATGTTAAAGACTATCTACACTAGGAAGTACAGATTAAAGAGGCATCAGCCATTTGTTATCAACATATGACGTTTTTTCTCTACATTTAGTCAGTGCAGGAACTGGTCAGGTGTTATATTAGGCTTGAGATCAAGAACTATGTTAAAAAGATTAACTCTCTATGATTCTCCACGACTCAACGCCATGTCATCCGACAATTCAATCTCTGTTAGTAGATTAGAATAAATTCAACACCAAACCAGGCGAAGCTAGTTTGATACTCACTCTTTGGAAGACTTAGGTTGAGGGGTTGGAGGTTCAATGGAACTGAAAATATATCCACAATTTTAAAATACTCTGACCTAGCTTTTTCTCTTTTTCTTACCAACATTAATTTATTCAATCTAATTAAAATTAGACATTCTGAATTCGCTATCGCTTCTCAAAAGCGATAGTGGATTCAGAACGTCTAATTTTAATTAATTGTAATTTAATTGAGTTGTCCTTCTTTTCATTATAAAACGAAGTGACATGCTTGTACGAACTTCATTGCAAGAACCTGGTGCAGGTTCTGTCATTACTGTGTTACAGAGTGCTCTAGATAATTCATACAAAGGGTGCTGCGGTTCACTGCAAAGACATCAAGATGCTTGTAATGTGTACACATTCTCAAAAACTTGAAAATTTTACTCCATATATCAGAAATTATGTCAAAGCTAGAAGCAACCCTAACAAAGAGAACAGTATGCCATTATATAAATAGTGCCTGTTTGGGAGGGTAACAGTTGAAATTGACACCCCGAGAAAACCATTGTCAACCGACGCGAAGCGGAGGTTGACAATGGTTTTCGAGGGGTGTCAATTTCAACTGTTACCCTCCCAAACAGGCACTATTTATTTTATTATACTGAATGTCTTAATTTTAGAGAAAATTTCCCTGCTTTGATATAGAAATGACGTGAATTCTACGTCGAACCGTACGCGCATAATTTACGCGCATGTAACAATTCATTCTGTTACCCGTTGCCAAGTGTGTTGCTAACGCTGAGGGTAATAGAACAGATTATCAACTGCGTCTAAACCAATCAGATTTCAGTATTTAACATGAAAGTATAATAAATTATGATGGAGCACTGTCTTTTTGAAAATGGTACCAGTAAATGACATGCTTCTAGGTTTATGTCAACACCCTGATTAAGTTACAATACTGAAATATTTAATACATCTCTACTCTCCAGGTAAGGAGATGAACAACAGCCTATATCTGCCATGCCCAAGGGTTTCTGTGGGAGAAAGTCATGCTGTTTCAAGGTCCATAAATCATTCATCATTCATTCCAGATTTAATAAATTCAACATTTAGATGCAGGTAGAGGACTGAGATCCCCAGTTTACGCCAGCGAGATCTACATCCGACTCTGATATGTAAAAGATTTGTGACTGCATTCTATGAAAGCTATGTTTTTGGGGTTTTTTTTTACACAGAAATTAAAACATGGAGAATTAATCATATTGGAACGTAATTCCATTTGACCTCAGACGTCCCTAACAAAAGTCTCTTAATAGACCTAATTACTGTAGATTCCATATTTTACACCAGCACTTTATTCCTCGATCCCGCCGTTTTGTAATGCATCACAAAAATATAAAATCACAACTGCAGAACTTTCCATCTAAATTTATTATAGTTCGTGACTCTCAAAAAAAAAATGGCAACATTTTAAAACCCGTGAAGGGTGGTTCTCGTGATTTTACATGGATATTAATTCCTCACATTTAGTTAGGAATCTATAGTATTGGTTAAAATCAGTAGATATGAATTACAATTTTTCTAGGTTGTACTTAAAGATGTCCTAGTACAGCAAACATGTCGAATAAAGCAAAAAGTATTACCAGAGATTTTCAGTGAATCTGTGAGGATATTTTTTCCAGGTTGTCCCTGAGAAATTTATTCTGGGAACTTACAAGGTTTCTTTGTGTTCAAGGTCAAGAGATAATCCGTGGACTCTCTGATGTTAAGTTTGCTTATACATGGATTCATTTTTCAATATTAAATCATTCCTCAAATCATTTGATAGATCAATGATATTGTCAATCACACAAACTATATCTTTATTTTCAATTAGAATTAAGCATATCAAGCAGTAAAGAATTTGAACGGATTCTGGATGATTTTTTTTCATTTGTGTTTTTAAAAAGGAGCAGAGAGTTTGGGGTGGGTAGGGGGGACGAGGGTCGACATTTATTGGCTGAACCATCATCTTACAAGAAGGTCCATTGTAATGTTCTTATAGGAGTGGGGGACAGAATATCCAATCACAATGATCAATAGCTGGCCAATCAGAGCTAATCCTTCATTTCTGGTTAATTATTCTTATGGTAGTACATGCATACCCTGAACACGTCAGTTAAAACGTCAGCACCCTGCTCTGAACATTGCCATTACAAGAAATGGTTGACGCCATGACAGACGATTCAGTATCGAAACTAACGATTACACTGAATTGACACTCTGTTACCAGTGATTTATATAGAACAGCAATAAATGTACATCAACTATAAATCGGATCGTAAAGAATACTCGGCAAAAGTCCATTATAAACCAGCTTCCTGGTCGATAAATAACAAACATTCCAACGGATAACAAAGATTCCAACGGATTCCTGCCATTACAGCACGTAAGTAACCCATGCAACTGTGCATTTGTAAATAAGAAGAAGGGAGACCACTACGTTATATGCTGTAACCAGTAGATGGGAGGTTACCGTTACATTCTATGCAGATAATTCACAAAACATGTTAAAAACACATCAAAACAAGAAAAAAACACAAAACATTAGAAAAACTGTTGTTATATCAATCACTACAAAAAAAAGTCAAACAAAACTCTATAAAAGATATCACCCACGCGAAAAGTGCAAAAACAATCCGTCCATCGAACGTGCAAACGTAGACTTACTTTTTGGTTGTGTCCTTAACTGTACTGCAATCATTAAAGATTCACATAAGAATGATTTAGGCCAAAACAATTGAATGCATTGGTTATCTGTACTTTAAGGATTCTTGTGATAAGAATTCTAATGCTATTTCACAGGGTGAATAACATATTCATGCATAGCTGAGAGTTTTTCCGATGGATTAAAGCAACATGATTTCTTAGGAATGCTAGTTGATTTTACAAGAGATATTTCATCCCACCAAGGCCAAAATAAATTATCAATTTTTTAAAACTAAGACTTAATGAACGATTTCTATCATCATTAGAATATTAACACATTTCTATATAGCCTGTAATTTGCTGATCTTTGAATGTTCATCCTTCAGCCAACCATATACCGGTACACAATAGGGGGTACACCAGTTTTCTGACTCTCTGACCCACAAAGGCAGGTGTCACACAGGTGTGACAGTTAGAACTCACCTGGTTTCGTCCACGTAGACCGATTCCAGCACTGAGGCTGCATACTCCAGATTCTTGTATAAATCTTCTTTAGGAACTTCTCCATTCTGAATTCTCCTCAAAATATTCCGTAAGCTAAAAAAATTGTGAAGAGAATGAAAAATTTGTGAAATAACACCCCCCTCCAATGAAATTTGTGTTAAGCAGACTCAGTCTGGAGAAACATCAACCTCACCTTGCACCCCTTTACATCCTCACCTTACATCCCTTTTACATCCTCACCTTACATCCCCTTTACATCCTCACCTTACATCCCCTATACACCCTCACCTTACATCACCTTTACATCCTCACCTTACATCCCCTATACATTTTCACCTTACATCCCTTTTACACCCTCACCTTACATCCCTTTTACACCCTCACCTTACATCCCCTTTACATCCTCACCTTACATCCCCTTTACATCCTCACCTTACATCCCCTTTACATCCTCACCTTTCATCCTCACCTTACACCCTCACCTTACACCCTCACCTTACATCCCCTTTACATCCTCACCTTACATCCCCTTTACATCCTCACCTTACATCCCCTATACACCCTCACCTTACATCCCCTTTACATCCTCACCTTACATCCCCTATACACCCTCACCTTACATCCCCTTTACATCCTCACCTTACATCCCCTATACACCCTCACCTTACATCCCCTTTACATCCTCACCTTACATCCCCTTTACATCCTCACCTTACATCCCCTTTACATCCTCACCTTATATCCCCTTTACATCCTCACCTTACATCCCCTTTACATCCTCACCTTACATCCTTACATCCCCTTTCATCATGTTTAAACTGCCTTAACCCCTTTTAATTATGTTATCATAATGAAAACCTTAGATATTTTTAATAAGGCAATGTCACTTTAAGGTCTTAAACAACACATAACTATCATTTTTGCTGACAATAATATTACTTATTGATATGTTCCTTTTCTCATTTGGTCAGTACACTAAACCTTGCATTTGTCTGAGAGCTCTCTCTCTCTCTCTCTCTCTCTCTCTCTCTCTCTCTCTCTCTCTCTCACCGTATTGAGCAAACATGGGAGGCTTCGGGTGTGTCTATGGGGGGAAGCTTGTCTGTGCCCAGGTCCACACTTGCGTAGGAGTCGCTTTCTGCGATACTGGACGTTCTACTACTGCTACTGGATGCTAACTTTGATTTGGAGTTCGTTCTTCTCAGAACTGTCAAAGAACCTGCCCCTGAAATCATGAAAGTGATGTCATTTACTGGTAACTGTTACTTATTTTAACTCTACATTCTGTCTTTACCAACAATCTCAAAGGAAGAGTATATACAATACAATAATATTTTAATTTTTCTTCAAAGCTGTTAAGCACAAGTCCATTAGGTTAATGTAGATAGAAAAATAATCAAGAATACTGTCCAGATTTCTAAATGACTTCTGAGCTTCAAATTCATCAGTTAATAATTCCAGTTCCATTACAAAATGGAATCATTATGATTCATATTTCAAAATACGATATGGACTATTTATCCCAGCATCTGACGTATTATGGCTATTGTTTTTACCAAAAAAAAAAGAAAAAAAAAAGAAACCCATAAGTAAATTCATCATCTTTCTAAAATTAATTGACCTAGCCAGTGGTTATCATCAGCCTAAACAATCAAAATCTTCATACTATAAGCAAAACACGATCTCCACAGTTTGTGACTGTAAGGAAAAGTGCAACAACATGTAGGAGTGAGTTTTCCATAAATACCAACGAAAACGATAGAAAATCCTGGCCAACAGGAAGTGTCTGACGGAGTGTTTCTGTGAGACCTGTCACACGCAATAGTTCGCCATTAGGAGCATGATACCACTCTAAACATCCCAGTGATAGCGGCCATCAACAAAAGGGCAAAGATTCACCGACCAATCAAACAACTTGTTATTAACTTTTTTTCCTTAAGGATTTAACATCCCTTTTAAGTCAAAGGTCAGGAGATTAGAAATTGCAAATCAAACTTTCCATCAGTTTTGTAACCAGCAATTATGAATTAAAATGTATTAAAAGTAAAAATAGATCCTGAAAATTGTCCTGCAATTGCTTTATCTCTATTTCCTTGGTAACCTTATGCTAGAAAAAAATGTATCCCACTGCTGTAATGAATAAAATATCTAGATGTTAGCTTTCTAATGTATTTATTCGGTCTGACATATTTCTAGCTCTAAAGAATTAAATGGACATTTATTGAACTGTTCCAGTAAGAGAAATATTGGTTGAGTTTATAATATTAATAATTTCCAGTATCGTACCAATAAAATCGTATATCTCGGAAATCATGAGACGTAATAGGGTACTTAATAGACATAAGACAGAGCAATATTCCTTGGAATATGAAAATAACTCTCATAAAATTTCCCTGTTAAATTGCATTTGGAGATAATATGGCCAACTCCTGCGGACATGTAGACAAGCTGCTGCTCTCGGATCGAGGCTCGAGGCCCCTGGTTGTATTCAGAATAACTCTCAATATACTACAGGTGCTTTGTCTTTCAGCTTCATGTGGTTTTTGCATTCTCTGACATCAATTGTTGTGATTTCAGTAAAATACAAGTGTAATTCAAAGGAACACAACATCCTGAATACCAATTCTCTTCATCTCTAATTATAATTTTATCAGAATTAGTGATTAGTCCTGAACGAGTTGAGATGGTTTCTATGGCAGCCAGCCTGTTGCTGACACTGCCCAATGGAATGCTATTGGATTTGACATGCTTGGACCTCTTTTAAATGCACACAAAGCAGTAAATTGGCCATCAAGAGAGCAACAGAGGATAGTCTCACATCTCATATCCTACATTAATCTGCAGTTTTGAGTTGTTGATACCTCATATATCTCATACCCCCTTAAATCTACATCTGTTGATTCGGTTGTCTTTTACCTTGGAGTTATAGTGTACCCCTAATTAGGTACATTAGATTTTTCACACTGACAATTTTGAACACTCAATAAGTGACATCATCACATCTTATTCTGACATCAAACCAGTTATTTCTGCTTTACATTACATCTTATTTTGATAAATCAGTCAATATTAGGACATCACAGCACAGTCGTTTTTACACCGAACTAGCCAATTTTGTTGCATTACAATTGATTTTGTTTTATCTTCTCTACACAATTTTTGTTGCTGTTGAGGGAAGTCTTTGTTGAGAGAAATTCACCTACGCCACTTTTCTATTCTTTAGTGATTGTGTTTGCATGAGTACAAATTCTGGAAAAGGCAAACCTTAATTTACTCAAAATCTTGTTTTGACAAAATCAACAGCTCATGAGTTCTCAGGTACTCTTGAACCTGTGGGTACTGTACTTGGGGAACCTTATTTTAATGCACCCCTGGGTCTGTATTTGAACAATTACAGTTTTCATTAGTAGAAGCATCTGAGATTGTATTCATGCGGTGACACACAAGTTGTGGGAGCTGTGATTTAGACTCGAACTGCCGCAACTTTCATCTTATCCCCTGCAGACGATGGTTGAATTGATCCAAGCTCTGAATGGCATGCCTTTCATTGTTTCACCTCTCCTGAGAGACAAAAACCAATCTGTTTGGGCAGAACACAGTTCTGATTTCACAAACCTCATTTCCTTCACCAGTTTTTCAATATTTTCAATTGACTGTTTTTTTGTTTGAAGACCAGCAGCCTCCAGATAGCAGATGACATTAAACACTGGATCAGAGACCAGAGAGCCAAAACAACAACCTTCCTTGACCTCTGTAACTCATCAATGAACAAGACCTTGTTCAAGACAGAGTTCCCTCTTTTAAAAAAATTGAATACTTAGTACTTTAACTTGTGTTAGATATCATCTAAAGCAAAGATGGCTTCACTTATAAAGTATCAATGGACAGCATCAGCACCACTGGGCCTTAGAACTTAATAGGATTATGATCAAATACATTTCATATATACATGTACATGCTAATTTTAAATTTGAATTTTTTATCATTTCTTCTATGCAACCACTTGCATCAGAAGTGGTGTAAACTTACACACTTATTAGATTCATGAATCTGCAACATAAAATTGTTTTCTTAATATTTGCTTTTACGCTTTGTAAAAAAAAATTCTGAAAGAGCAACAGGCTCAACGCAAAAAATTTCCCCTTAAGATAAACTCTAACAACTGAGACTGAATTGGCAATGTTCACACATTGGTCAAACAATAATCCTACAAAGTACTTTCACTACTTTGATTCATAATGCAGTAAAAATGTTTCAACTGAATAAACATAGAGTACAGACCGAGATAAAGGTGTGGAAATCACTGGATTTAATCTAAGATAATTCCCTGAGATTGTAACAATTAAGGGCTTTCTTAAACCATCTCTAATTTCTTTGAGACCATCAACCATGCCTCTTATAGTTGTAACATGACCATCATTTCAAACTCCAAGACATACAGTATCCAAATGCCGATCAAGAGCAGTTTAATAAACAAATTAACTCAATTAAGATTATAAAGAGCCACAAGGCACATACTCAGTATTTTGTTTTCTGCATTCAGAAAACAATTTTAATATTGTATCATTTGAGACAGATTTGTCTATATGCATGCAACTTAATACTGGGCAGTGATAACTCAATAGATTGTGGCCTTGCAGGTTGTTTATTGTTCATTTTGTCTCCACATTTGAAACATATGTCATTACTTTCTGTAATCTTAACTGAGTCAGAATTTCATAGTCAACTATTTGACAGTTGCTTTTTTGTCAGTATCTAACAGGGGCTTTGATTGCTACTTGACAGTTGCTTTTTGTTATTAGTGAACAGGTGCTCTATTGTCTGATTATTATCTAATAGTCAGTATTAGACAATTGCTTTTTTGTCAATTATTGACTGTTTTTGAAAATTGCCTTTTTTCAATTATTGACTGTTTTGTGTTAGTAATTGACAGTTTCCTTTTTGACAGTATTTTAGCTTTATCTATCAGTTTTGTATCTTGTTAGTATTTCATTGACAGTTGATTGCCTTTTTTTGTCAGTATTTCCCTTTTTTGTGTGTCTCTTATTGACATTTGCTCTGTGGCTACTATTTACCGGTAATTGATAGTTGCCTTTTTGTAATTATTTGACAGTCTTTGTGTGTCAGTTACCGTAATTGACAGTCACTCTTTTTTCAAGATTTTGACTTTTTAGAGTCAGTTTTTATTTTGTTAGTGTTTGACAGTTGCATTTGTTGGTATTTGTTGGTATTTTTCTGCAACTGTCAAACACTTTGACAGTTGCTTTTTCTGAATTCAACAGTTGCTTTTTCTGTACTCAACAATTGCTTTTGTCAGTTTGCCCCTTTGATATACAGTACTTACTTGACAGCTGTCCATTCTTTGCTCCCACACTGGAGTCATCTTTTGCTCTGTCAGGTGGATTAGCCACTGAAAAAATAAAATCTTTATCATTATATTGTGTCGGGACTTCAATGATTCCTTATAAATGTGAGAAAAACAGCAATTTAAAAAATAAATAAATAAAATTCTTGTTTCTTGCATATATTTAGTACTGTTTTTCATTTTGATCCCTTTTTTAAAAATTATGTCTTCTGATAATAAAAATATAGTTGATTCCCAAATGAGTTTTGATTCAGTATTGATTCTATGACTTAAATATGGTTATTTTTTAAATGTGTTTGCATTATTTTCCATTCCCTTACTTGAAAGTGATATGTACTTAAAATAATTGTGAAATTCTCTTTTGAATAACATTTCTGTGACAATGATATCAAGCAATTTTGCAAAATCATACCGGTATCTCAAGAAGTCATTTCAAACTTTGGATCTTTCATTATTGCCTGACCAAGACAGTATAACACCAAGAAAAGATTGTCTTCTCATTAAACTAACAATGCGGATAGAAAGTTTTTGATAAGGGACCAAATTTGTCTACCAAGTGAAAATTTTACATTGATTTTCTGATTCCTTAAATTTGTAGAACACAGAGAGTTGCATGCCAGGGCCCTGTTAAACAACAAGGAAGGCGTTAACTCTCTAAGTCAAAGAAGTCTACAGCAAAACTGCTGAGATTGGTGAAATGGTCTATGAGACAAAGGAGATATACCAATAAAATGGAGATTTTCTTGTGGATCAGGAATTAACGCGTCTGAATTCACCATACAACCTGTTGGACCAAGAACATCGTCTTTCTTGTTTGTCGTCTAATAACAACACCCAAAAGGAAATTGAAGCCAAACGAATGAGGATGGGAATTGAAAAGTAGGAAATAAACAGATTATGTCAACATCAATGTCAACTTAGCTTTGGCATTCCCCCTACCAATGGCTCTCCTGGTTATTGATCAGTTTCTCAAAAGGTTCTATACCAGCAGCATATGTACACAAATTGGTGCTCTTAGATTGCAAACAGTTTAAAACAACTAAAGCAAGCCCAACAGGTCTTTGAATAAAGGAATAGTTAACTTGAATCAGAGTGCAGTTAAAGACGAGTAGACAATTTACAATTTGCTTATCTGCATCAAAAACATCACAGAAAAAAAGATGGTTGGTCTGTGCACCATTTTTTATAGGCACCTGAGTGAAGTCCATGTATCAATGAGTTTTACTACTTAGACTTACTATGTTTTCAATGTTCAACCATTTTTTCACAAGCGATTCTTGCACAGCTCATAGTGAACTCAAAAGGATTTATTATGAAGCTTAAAAAAATGAGGATAAAGAAAACCACAAAGTCTGATTGGATATTGGTTTCAATGCAAGCCATGATGAGACAAATAGGCCCAAAGACAACAAATTGATATTCCCCCAATGGAATGTAAAATAATTGAATTCTGATAGGGTATACTAAACTTCATCTAATGTACAGAAATTTTTACGGTTTCAGGAGAAATAACCAGGTTTCAATCCCAGAAGGTTTGTTTTAACAAGGTTTTACTCCAGAGAGGTTCATTAAACTAGATTTGACTGCATACCCCATTATGTCAACAAAAGAATAATTGAATATCATTGAAGCTATTGCTTGATAAACTAACAGAGGGACTGCAAGGACTTGTTGGAATCTGGAATCAGAAGATGGCACATTCCACACTCATACACCCTAAAGTTACAGACAAGCATGCATACAACCAGAGATCTATATAGGACAGTTTTGAACTGATTTAAGGACTGTATGTCAGTTTCCTAGCTGGGAATCAGAACCATGCACAGTCAATTTTATCACCATCGACTTTTTACCCCATAAAATTGGTACATTATATTCTATTAGACGAATGCAATAACTATTCTACGAAGTATTATTGCAAATCCATTTGTTTTTATTCAAGAAACCTCTGTCTGTGATTAAAAGCCATTATATTTATTACATGAATGCAATATGATTTCTAGTTATTGCAACTCTCTATTTGTCTTTTTTTTAGTTCAGCAAACTTCTACTGGATGACCATTGGACACCAAAAGAAAAGATCAACACCATTATTTTTTACTGTTTCATTATCATTTATAAATTTCAAGGGCCCTCTGTTTGTCATCTTAGTGTCAAAAATAACAAAGAAGCATTGGTTGCCACAGTAACCAAGCCTATATATGTATATAAAATAGAGACTTAATGCAAGATCTTCCTTTTGCGGCACAAATAGGTAAATCTTAGTTAAGACCTCATACAGTACATCTGTAAGCTTCCGTCAGGTGAAACACAAAACCCATAATTTCCACTTGAGATAAGCTAAGGCATTGACCAACGTCTTAAGAAACAGAGATTTTTCCTCATCTCAGATTGGTGGAGTTTATATAATATCCATGAATCTTGATCTCAGCATAATAATGAACACTTGCTTCTATATAAATGATGATATCTGCCATACATTTGTTGCCAACTGTAATGCAAAATTGAACCTGTGTATCTTGTTTACCAGCAGTTACTCATCATGGAGACAGCAAGGTAAATGTATCCATGAAGCATTGAACATTGGGTCTCCTTATCAACAAATAATGCACAACATTAAACCAGCAAGCTATTTTCAGAACTATTGCAGACATTAGACTTAACAAAAACAACTTCAAAATATTCTCAATGCTTATAAAAATCTACATAACCATGTCTCATCTTTTTTTAGAGAAACAAATTAATTCACCGAACGAGCAAAAAACAGGACAATAACATTAAAAAATGTACAACAAAAAGACATCACTTAGAGAGTGGTGTATATGTATAGATAGAGGGCCAGAAGATAAAACAACAAATTTAAGGAAGCATAAGGGAACAACAGTCATGAGAGACAACAATACACAGAACAACAGTCATGAGAGACAACAATACAGAGAACAACAGTCATGAGAGACAACAATACAGAGAACAACAGTAAATCAAAAATCTCAAGGAAACAACAAATGGGTATAAAAAACCACAATAGATGTAACAACTGTTGCAGGGAAATGAAAAACAAAAACAAAGAAATGAATTAAAAAACCCAAAAGAAACCAAGACATTGCACCAACACAACAACAACAACTATGCGACATCACATACACAATATAGCAAAATAAGGAAACAACTAAAAATAAGTCAGCAGCAACACCCAACAATCAGTAAAGTCTTGAAATCCCTGTAGAAATCAAAGCTGTAACCCAACAATACACACTTTACAGTTAAAAAAGTCTTGAACAAAAGAAAAAAACTTAAATTTAAAAAACATTACAATAAAATAAATGCATGAAACTGATTGAGCTCAGAATGTATACTCACTGAGAAAGATGCTACCAAATTCCAATCACTGCACAGAATTCCGTGCTATCTCCTTTTTGTAAAATTAGCTTCAAATTTCTATTTTATCTAGTTTCTGAACACTGTATGACTGCTATGAGATTTGAACACACCCCTTTATGCATGCACCAACGATAATTTCTTCAAAGGAACTGGGAAAACAAATCAATCAGTTTCACGCTATACTTCTGTTCAAACTATAACAATGTGTTGATAATTTGTGCAAATCACAGGGCATGGATGATCAAAGCTGTGGCAAACAGATGTTGATCATAAACAGTAGCTGTCCAACTGTTGATGAGAATAGACCATAAAACAAAACATTGCCATAAACACTTTTGATTCGTTCTACTTCCATAAGCAGGAATGAGCCACCAATTTGATGATTCTACCAATAGAATTGGTCTTGGGATCTAATTCCTGCCGAGCTTATCCACGCCCCCAATTCATCTGAACATTAGAGAAAGCATGGACAATGGTGATCAATAATTGATCGTGAACTTAATCCCATCAATCAATCACTGATTGGTGCTGCAACAGCCTGTCAGCAAATCCCATAAAACCCTAACCATTGCTCCAATTAATTGTGTATGCGGGCAATTTGATTTGGGTGTCTTTGTAAACGTAAATATTTCCCAAACCAATTAATTATGGTCTTTTTACAGTCATAGAAAAGCTACAGAATTCGTTAGCAACGGTTGGGATTAAATTAGAAATTCTTAGAGAATACTGAGATTAAATCCCAAAGTTCAGGTTGACCTTGACTCTTCTCCTATCCCGACTATTATCAATTCCATTCTTTAAAATATATTGGTAGCTTTCACTTAAAAGAGAATCACTGTTGCATTTCTTTATTCCGTTATCAATAAATGAGCCACATTTTGATTGGATTGATTAAATATGATTAATGAGACCATAATCCCGGCTTTGTAGACGTTCCATTACAGGGCTGCAACCCCGTAGTCTGTGTGTACCTGGCAGCAATTGATCTTCTTAGCAATAATTTATCATTTTAGAGTCGCCTTTTTAGTGAGTTCCTCAAAGCAATACAATTCAATTATGGGCGAAAAATTATTACAATTTTTTAAGGTTTACATGTAATTACTTATCCACCTTAGATGCCCCAGTCCCAATACGGTTTAATCATTCAGCTAGCTTTTTTACACTCTTCCAAGCCAACGTTTTTCTAGAATTACAATAAAACTTTTTTGAAAATCAGCAAAGACTGAGCTGCTGCTTATTGTTAGCACATTGATATTGTTAGCACATTGATATTGTTAGCACATTGATAGAGCTTATTGTTAGCACATTGATAGAGCTTATTGTTAGCACATTGATACTGTTAGCACATTGATATTGTTAGCACATTGATATTGTTAGCACATTGATAGAGCAAGTACCTGAACTGAAACAATAGCACTGCTTCTAGTGAGTACTTAAGATATGTACTATTGTGCATGAGCAGCTGTGCAATACTAAGTGACTACTGCTGTGTTAGCACCAATCCAACCAAATTAGTCATATATTAGTTACTGCTGTGTTAGCACCAATCCAACCAAATTAGTCATATATTAGTTACTGCTGTGTTAGCACCAATCCAACCAAATTAGTCATATATTAGTTACTGCTGTGTTAGCACCAATCCAACCAAATTAGTCATATATTAGTTACTGCTGTGTTAGCACCAATCCAACCAAATTGGTCATATATTAGTTACTGCTGTGTTAGCACCAATCCAACCAAATTAGTCATATATTAGTTACTGCTGTGTTAGCGCCAATCCAACCAAATTAGTCATATATTAGTAGCATACACTTTGATATGCCTATAGGCCTCACTGTATACTGTGTTATCACTTATAGCACAACAGCATAGCAGTAGCACAAGTTGTGCTATTCTTCATTGCACATTGGTGTGCTAACAGTGAACACAACATGTTTAGCAAATAACCTCAGCAAGAACTTTACCATATTCTTCAGTGAATACTGCTATATCATCAATGAGCACACCTGCAGTAGCATTAGCTCTGCTATAATTGAATGCATACTGGTGTGCTGAGCACAGAACACATCAAACCGAGCAGGGTAGCACACTTCAGCACTAGCACTGATTACACCACATTTAGTACATATACACTAGCACAAGGTCAGATTCAGTGACTATTGCTGCAGCATTAGAACTCACACATCACACACAGCAGTAGCATTAGCTCTGCCAGTATTCAGTGTGCTGTGCAAGCATTGAGCACACCATATAAAGCACAACTTAAAATAGCCATATGGGGCATTGTTTAGTCCTCCCAGGGTGAAGCTTACATAAGAATCTAATTAAATTAAAATATACTAGTGTCTGATCTATAGAAACTAACAATCTAATTGGATTCAGATTCAAGCTTATTAGTGACTGGAGGGACTTAACTAATTTTACAGAGAATGGACTGGGTTTTTTTTTGAGAAACCTACAATACAAACTTTGAACATCCGTCAATTGCCATCTATAACTAGCTAGCTGATAACAATAACTTCTATTGGGCTGTTTCATATTTAATATATGGCATGAATTAAAATCTTCCCTACTTTCCAAAATTATTGTCTAGAGATGTATTAATTGAAAATGTGGAAATCAGAGCTGAATTGATTCCAATCCTTCCATTTCATTAACTATGCATTCAATAGAAACAATCCATGAGGCAAAAATTAATTGACAAGGGACGTATTCTATTCTGATCCTTTCATATCTCACTCAGCGATGAAACATTGTAACCAAGTCAGGCATGCTACTTTCCTCATCAGAGAGAGATGAGCTTGGATGTGGGGTATCTGTTAGAGCTTTAAGCAGAAATATGTAACCTGAAAATTGATGTAAATATTGATCAGAAAAAAAATCAACTCCCCCAGCTGATTTGAATCATTTAAAACGGTTCCAGTAGAACATACAAGCTACCAAGAGGTGTCAAAAACATTGTCACATTAAAACATACATAGCAGCTCATTAAAAGTACTTAATAGTACTTTGTTATTGAAATGTACTGATATACAATAGACAGCATGCATACCTGACTGTAGACAAGACCTTAAGATGACAATTTGGATATATTGTACATTATTGCCCAAGTTGTTGTATATGTATGCATACAATACTCCCAGTCATCCAGGATGTATAGATGTAACAATACCATACTACCAGTCAACCAGGATGTATAGATGTATCTATACCATACTACCAGTCATCCAGGATGTATAGATGTATCCATACCATACTCCCAGTCAACCAGGATGTATAGATGTATCTATACCATACTACCAGTCAACCAGGATGTATAGATGTATCTATACCATACTCCCAGTCAACCAGGATGTATATATGTATCTATACCATACTCCCAGTCAACCAGGATGTATAGATGTATCTATACCATACTACCAGTCAACCAGGATGTATAGATGTATCCATACCATACTCCCAGTCATCCAGGATGTATATATGTATCTATACCATACTCCCAGTCAACCAGGATGTATAGATGTATCTATACCATACTACCAGTCAACCAGGATGTATAGATGTATCCATACCATACTCCCAGTCATCCAGGATGTATATATGTATCTATACCATACTCCCAGTCAACCAGGATGTATAGATGTATCTATACCATACTACCAGTCAACAAGGATGTATAGATGTATCTATACCATACTACCAGTCAACCTGGATGTAGCTTGGGTATATGTACCATATTTTGTTTATAGGTATCTTGAAATTTGCTATAACTGAGTTTTGTTGTACCACTTTGTGGACCTGCATGTACATCCACCCAATATTGCCAGCCCCGCATCAATCAAAAGTGTTTGACAAACCAGCAGGGTGAACCCAGTAACCTTTAGCATATATCTGATTGTACCCTGTAACACATATACATACAAAGTTGTATATTTTGCTTTTGGTGTACAAGCGATACACCAAATACAGGGATGTTTGCTAATGAAACCAGCAGGTCTGCTTTCATTGTGGTACCTAATTAAATCATAGAAATTTAGAATATCACACCCCAAAATAAAATCTCTACTAATCAACCTCGGAGGACTCTCTCTCTCTCTCTCTCTCTCTCTCTCTCTCTCTCTCTCTCATACACAAAAAATTCTTAAGATTGGGTTATAGATAGTTGCCTTACTTAACGCTGTATTATTGCTGCTTCATAGTCTTGGACTAACATTCAAAAAGCTACAATAACTCTGTGTCAAACCACCTCACCTGTTCTCACCTGTTGCATCCATGGTAATGACATCACTCAGTACTAATAAAATCAACCCCTGTCCTCTCAGACTCAAATACCAATGACTCGGTAAATGACCTATTCCCTGTCCACTTATATTAAAAAAAACAGAGAGGTTTCGTATAGTTTGCTTCTTTCTTCAAATTTACATAGGTTACTGACCAAACAAGCAATTCCACCAGGTCTTTAAGGAATAATGTTGAATATTGACTTTGGATCATAGAAGACTGTCGTGATGCAAGAGAAATCCTCTGTGCATGACTTAACACAGGTCCACTCATTATCATTTGTGAGCAGTTTAGACCATCCACATCGAGAATAAAAACATTAGTATTACCATATTTACTAATCACATGGGCGACTTGTTTGCCAGCCAGAAGACTCTACTCGTAATTCCCAGCCTCCTGGTAAAGGCATAATCGCATAATTTCCCCATTTCTTTTCTACTGAATTCCAATAAATCTTTGAAATTACGTTCATTTCAAGTCCCCGCCATGGGGACATAATGACAATATCCTGGAATTTTCTCCAACCGAACATAAAAGCGCACACAGTGGAAAATAAATGTCGGAATTCCGCGGGAGCTGAATGTTAAAATGGCAGGACACTTGATACATATTGACATGTTAATCAAACAGAGAAGATAAGTCCCTGAAAACTTGTCTCCACAAACTAAATTTCCACTGCATATTGCATTTAACCACTCCACAAGGAGCTGTTTTAAAGCTTTATACATGTAAAGTACCAGTGCCTTGGTTTAATGTCTGATCCTTAAGCAGCATTAGGACACATGTGATTTGCCAGTTCATCAATTGGCCAGCAATTATAAATGTTAATCTACATAGCAGATAGTTTCTATTACATGAAGACATTAAAGTCACCATATCACAGAGAATGCTTCGATCATTAACACAAAACTATACAATCTTTCATTATACAATACTGTATGTGTACTACAATATATTTAGAAATTTCAATTCCAATACTGTAAAAAAATTGATTCATAAAAATACTAAGGCCCCTAAACCAATAATGAAAAATAGCCCATGCAAGTTACACGTTTCTTATATAGACATTACATCAATACAGGTATTCTCGGAGCCAGTGGTCTGTTCAACAATGCTGCCAATATACAAGTTCTAAAGAAAATTATGACGTCCAGAAACAACATTACATTGTTAGGTATGAATATTCATAAATATTTTGATTTTCTCGTGTATTTGTCTGTGATAACACTACAAATAAATTTTGTAACATATAGTCCAATATATTTCATCAATGACGCACTGATGGGGCGCAAGCAGGATTTTAGTTATTAAAAAAGAAAATGAAAATACTATATGATACATATATCACTCATATTCTAATATTTAATAGTACAATTGCTGAAAATTATATAAATATATCATAATTAAATAAATGGTCGGGGTGTGATCAAATCTAACATAAAGTCCTTCTGAGGCTTTATTGGATTTGATCACGCCCCAATCAAAATTATCACCTTATGATATCCAAAGAATGATTTCTAATTCCCTAATTAACACAACAGCACTAATTTACTGCAAGGAAAGTGGTGGGAATGATATTGACTCTATGTAATTTTTTGTCACCTGACCTCAGTACTTATTTCTTGTTTATTTGATGTTATAAATAATATAAATTGTTTTTCCTTTTTCTCAAAATTCGAGTTTTAATTAATATTCCAATATCTAAATGTATGAATGCCCTTCTGCACTCCCTAATGTAGGGTATATTGCATTGATAGACCACACAGGGTCAAACCAAACCACACAAGGTCAAGGTTAAAATTCCCACCCTAAGAGACTACCCAGGGTCAATATCAAGGTCAGTTACCCACCCATTCTCACTATCATCACCTAGGGAAACTGAGGTCGTGGTTTGGCACTATGGGTCAGTATTTGAAATCCGCATCCCCATGAGACCACAATATCTGAAACCACACAAGATCCAAGTCAATATGTGACATTGGTACCACCTGGATTCAGAGACCACTGAGATGGCTCCAGAGACAACACTGGGATATCCTTATTAATGTCAGAGTCAACATTTAAAATCCTCATCAGAAGATACTAGACATTGGGTCAATATTTGAAATCCCCATCACAAGATGTATCAATCATTGGAAACTCCCACCTAAAGATACCAAATCAAGTCAATATAAAATTGATGTTATCTACCATGGACACCATACATGTATTTGGTCAGTATTTGAAGTCACCACGGCTAATTAGGGAAAGTACTCCATGCAGCCAGTACATGTAAAGTAATAAACACTCTCATATAGTGGTTTAAGTAAAAAATAAATTGGTAGAACCTTTAGGAGAACTACAAGCCTTTGAGAAATATTTATGGAGGTGCAAATCACTCAGAAATAAAATCAACGAAAAAGTTCTTTATACATAAAAAAAAGGTTAAAGGCAAATTTCCCTACCTGCAAGCATTTAAATAAAATTTAATAACAGTATTTGAACTTAGCACCTTTGGCTTGCAGTAAAAATGAAACATTGAGCCTATTCCCACCCTGCCATCTTGTTCACTTCAGGTAAATCATTCCCGTCCATCTTCCATGGATTTCAGGGCATTCGTTCAGTTCACCTTCACAAGACATGTCACCAAACTACAGCCATACATTTGTCCATATAAAAAATCAATGGCAGGAGTTTAATTACTGGTGCCGGTGTAATGGCCTTGTAATTCCTACGATGATATCTGCTTGGCTACCTCCACTGCCTCCCCCTCACCGCCTCCCCTGCCCCACCCCCTGGGGGTCTTACCTTGCTGTAGCTGCCAGCAGTAGTACCTGTACATTGCCGTGGACCGTGAAGACGAGCTACATGCTCCTACAGGTCTTAATCATCCAGCTCTAGAAGTCATAATGAGGGTCGGAAAAAAAAACTTGATGGAAAAGAATTGTTAGAATCCAAAGATAATTGATTTCAGAAACTCCCAGGCTTATCTCTCTGGACTTATCCCTTAGTAATAATTTTCCAGTCTATGATACGCCTCTGTGGAGCTATCAAGGGATAGAGATATTGGAGAAGGGCATTACGGACAATAAAAGTGATTCCTCATTTATATTTACCTGGCTTTATTACCTGTCATTGTTTATATCTCCCAACAGTGACCAGTCACAATGTGGAGCAAGAGTTATCTCTCTTGACACAGAGACCATTCAGACAGCTTTATTATAATCTCATCACAATTTTTTCTTCCATTCAATTCAGGAATTTGATTTGAGAGGTAACTAATAAATGCACTTAAATTTGATGGACTGCTGACTACAGCGGGGAGTATTTGTGAACTTTTCTTATATTAAACATTTTATCATCATTGGCAGTCATAAACAATTTAATGACAACCATAAATATTTATAGCCGATCCAATAAATATGGTAATAATGATGGCAGCCTTCTTACGAGGACTGAACATTCCGTCCATGGCCTTCCTGTGTGAATTACATGTGGCTCTTCATGATGCCCAGTTTGTGTTTGAAAATATCGTCATAAGATTGAGACCCCATATTAAAAAAATTGCAAAAGATAAATTAGCTATTAAAACAATTTGCTAGAAACATGAAACCAGTTTTAAATTCTCATTTTATTGCTTATTCCTCCTCTTCATTGGAGTAAAATATGACTTTGCTTGTAGAAACTATCAATTTTGATCAATATAAATGGGTATTATCAGCTTATTAATTCAGAAGAAGTGTTTCCCTATCAAATGTCCACCAAGCGGATTGGTAATGGCACTGATTGGGTACCAGTTTAATAAAATGATGCTCAGTAACATAGGAAGCTCCCCACATTACAGCCCTATTTTCACGGTGTGACTGCAGCCAGGCACTAGATCTGACTTCAGATGGGATTTCACATCTGATTCCTGTGTTACATCATAGGATTTGTCAGACATGTAGTTCATTAATATTTCCCTCCAAATTTTTTGTAGTTTACAATATACATGTAACATATCAGAAGATTACCAGGTAGTTAAACTTACTACCCATAAATATTTCAAAAATATAAAATTTAAGTACAATTTAATGGTATTAAACATACATATATTTCTGTTGCAATTTTCACAGAATTTCTTTTTCTTTGTTTGTTTTTTTTCAATTTAAACTCAATTATGTAGGATGCACTAGTCCATGTTTAGGTTTAACACTTCCAACTCCAAAATACAGGTCTATATATCAGTAGTGGAGGCTTTGTTCCGAACGAGATGACCATGCTTTGGGGATGGAATGTGAGAGATTTGTGGTCCCCTGTACGTTTGCTGGGTGGCAACGTGGCGTACGTCAGCTGATTAATATTCAGCATGCTTGCTCCTAACCAACAGATTCCAGTCAACAGGATTTCAAGTACAGCAGAAAATTAGAAAATCAATTCTAACTGGAGATGAATTGCATTTGTTTGCTCATTTGTTCAAAATCTGCCATTATTTTTTTTTTCAAAAATATCATCTCTCGTTTTCATTATCTCATTTCAATTGAGAAGGTTTTTTCTAGTTAACCTGAGCTTAGCTTGAAATAGATATCGAATGCCTGCAATTTAATTGTTTGAATTTTAAATTGTGAATTATCTTCATGCAGAGATGAATATCTGATTGATTTTAAAAACAATACTTCTAAAAAACATCAAAACCTGACAAAATAACATCAATTGTTCACTTAATGTAACAACCAGACAAGCATCCATGTTTAAAATCACTTTCACTATCTTACTCTCTAATCTCAGAGTCATATCTCGCTGTCATATCTCATTGTCAAATATGGTACACGTCCTTTATCACTACAAATTGGTTTTCACCCTTTCTCTACTCACACTTACTGAACCATTTTTCTAAAATACTTCACTCTTTCTTTCTCTCTCTCTGGCATTTGAGATAGAAGTTTCAAAATCTCGAGTAGAGATGACATGCTCAAGCATGCTTAGGAAACTTAAACTCGCTGAGCAAACCTCTCACTGAGTATAAAGCTGAAATTGTGAATACTTTTGTTAATATCTACATCAATGAAAGGATACAATTAATAAATTGATTCATCTCCACAAAACTAATTAAATAAACTCAACCTAGTGCACATGCACTTGCTGCTCTCTCCAATGCTGCACAACAAATAAATTCAGCACAGAGGAGCTCACATCATTATGACGTCAAAAAAGAAAAATCAGTTGAATTGTAAAATTTAAGGCCGAGTGTTGCGAGTCGAAGAATGTGGATGATTCATTGGGTTATGTAACCGAGATCTCGCCTTGTATTTCTATCATTGTCTGGGTGATACCTCACTGCTGAGATAGTGGCTCGAGATACATGTCTGCGAGACCAGACAAGGTCACACGCAAACTTCATCATTGAGACAATGAGATATCTGAATGGAAGGCTGAGTTCCCCTGTAGCATTATAATCTGTATCAAACACTACCTCCACAGGTGTCTCAACCCCTTCAAAGCCATGGGACAAGAACAGTCTCAATCTTTATACATACCTCTTATTCTTTATCAATTTTTGTCTCTATCTCTAATCCTAAGCTTTCAAATTCTACATATACATGACATATTTAATTTTTTTTCCTTTTTCATTCAATTTGATTCGTTTCTATTTTCCAGCTCTTTACTTTTCTCCTTTTCTGTATTAATTTTTTTATTTTACTCTTCTCTCTCTTTTACTGGCTCTTTCTTTTTCACTATTTATTTTCATTGGCTTTTTCTTTCACTCTGTCACTGTTTTATTCTCTGTCCTTCTGTGTGTGTGTCTGTGACTCTCTCTCTCTCTCTCTCTCTCTCTCTCTCTCTCTGCCTTATGTATTGTTTGCAACAAGCCCACTTCACTTGATGAAGGGAAGCCATCAGAGAAAACGGAGAGCTGCAGAAAACACGAACAGTTTCCCGAGGTCTCCTGCTCAGAAAACACGGGATCCAACACAAATACAACGACCCTCTCCATGTAAGCCCCTCCACACTTAACACTGGAGATTGTAAACCATGTTGATACCTCACTCTCTTACTCAACAATATTTTTCTTCATTTGATGCATTAGTTGACAAGGAGGCAGACTGCCGATTTACAAAGAATTACTTTTAGTTTGGAATTTGGACAGATCGGCTGAGGAGATGTTTCCCTGCTCTAGCGCTGATATAGATCTTAAATCGGAGCTTTGCTTTAAACATAAACAATTTAGATTAGACATGTTCAAGTTAACCTTGCAAACATTTAGCTGGAAACATGTTAAAAAAGGAGAGAGATGGGCCCAACAAAACAAGATTCCCATCAAGGCCGCACTTCTAATTCGCATTTAATGAATTCATTGTCAGACGACAGATCGGGGGGTGATTCTACTTTTAATCTCTGAACCCTCCAAGTATTCCAATCGATGACATTTTTCACCTTTGTGATGAGAAAAACATATTAGAAATACGGCAGAAGATAGGACAAATATGCTGGATTAGCCTGGATGGTCCAATCTTCCAGTTCCCATCTTATACAAGCGGAATCAATAAATCAGGAAACAGGAGAAATTCAATGTGTGCTCCGCTGGGACCGCCGTCACTCTGGAGAGTGACGGATAACAACGTTTATCCGTCAGTCCTGATGATGCAGTATTGTACGCAGGGAATCTCCTTTTAATTTGGATGCTAATTTGAAATAATTCAGCTTCAGCGTCGTCTTCGAGAGTCTGAATTGGTCTACAATTGTCGGAGGTTCTGATAACCATGTAGAACATACGTTATTAAGCTTTCTATTTATGAACCGGTGTCGGCGTGTACGTCGAGGTTAGGGGTGTTTATGGGAATTATAGGTACACATGAACTTCTCTGTCAAAAATATTACTAGTTACAACAAAATTCTGCACTTTTCCCTTAATCTCTTTGTAATGCCATCTTAAAATGTTCACAAGGCACCATACTGTTATCATAAGTCAGATAATGCTTACCCACCCCCCCCCCCCATTTCTCGTAACAGTTCACAAAAAACAGGACCTTTGTAGGTACATATAGGAAGAGAACAATAGATCAGATGGCTGAAAACCCTGGTCACCTTCCTGCACCTTTATTCATTTAACACTTAGTCCTTGGCAAATACATGTACTTTACAAGGTTATAAACATTTATCTAATATGATCTACATGAGGAAGTTGACACTTATCAAACCTGGTATATTCATGTACAGTGCAACACTACCTGCTATGTACATGAACAATGTAGGTTTTGTTTTTCATGCAACAAAATGCACAGGAAAAAATGTTACCAACAATCTAAATACATGTACCGGTATTACAGATATCAATTAATCAGATACAAGGATTCATTTCTCATTGATAGGCTTTGACAATACTATATCAGTATTAATTTCAAAACGCCTAATATCACTTTATCATCAAATTATCTCAACAGCTGAATTTCAGCTGTACAAAAATTTGTAGACTTCAAACTCATATTACATTTCATAAATGAAATTTGTAATTTTACAAATCTACATCCACGCAAAAGGACCCAAAAGGACATACAAGACAGGCTATGCATGATACTTATCTTATTTGGTAAACATAAAACGCTAAAACATGTTATTCAATATTAATTTTAAATATAAACACCTTTAAAAAACCTGTAAAGGATGCTATTATTATAACTGATGGTCTATCCTTGGAAGCCAAAAAGATAAAAACAGGTATGATAGAGAGAAGAAATGAGAAAGATACTTATAAAACATGTATGATTGAGAGTAGAAATGACAAAGTTACTTAAAAAACATGTACGATAGAGAGAAGAAATGACAGTTACCTATGAAAACAGGTATGATAGAGAGAAGAAATGACAAAGCTACTTATGAAAAAGTATGATAGAGAGAAGAAATGATAGTTACCTATGAAAATGTATGATAGAGAGAAGAAATGAGAAAGATACTTATAAAAACAGGTTTGATAGAGAGAAGAAATGACAATGAAGCTTATAGCCCATTCAAGCCTGAGTAAATCTTTCTATCCTCTTAGCATCACTAAGAGTGCATTGGTACACTTATTGAGCCCTGGACTCTGACCACCTCTGATGACCTACAATTGTATAATCCTCCTGCAGATCAGCATCCATGACATCCCCACTCAATACCCGATTCATTAGGCCAGGCCTAATGACCGATAAGGACAAGCTACTTATGATATTACCCATAGGACATGTTGAGCTAGAATTCATCACCAATCCAATCAGTGAAAAATAACTGGACATTCAGAATCAGCCCTGGATGACCATGTCTAAATTCTAAAGATGACAAACAAAGAGGCTGAAGTACAGTTGTTTACATACAACAAGTCCCCACTTTTATCTTATTTGATACTAATCTCAGAGGTGAATTATTGGGTAAAAGAACTTGACGTTATTACGAGTCTTCAAATACGATATAAACATTATTTGCAGCTTCAAGAGAGTATGAGAGAGTTGGTTTCAGTTTCAATGGAGGCCACATAGAACTACCAAAGGGTCTTTGTTTTTATACACATTGAATATCAGCGGACAAAAATGGATATTGTTCTTACCTTCCACAATCTCCCCATTTGGAAACACTATGACAACTTTTCCATTTTTGGACATAAAAATCCGCGGACGCTCCGGGTCCGGCTTAAACTTGGCTAAATCCATTTCCTCTTTGACTTTCTGTACACTAAGTTTACCATGTCTGGTATCACAGTAATTCCCTGCCAGATTTGGTGAAAATTGGTTAAATTTAGGATTCACATGAACCGGAGAATCCGAGTCCAGGTGTGCGGTCTGGTTACTGCAGTCAGGAAATTCAGAATCTGTGCTCCTCAAGGAGGTATCTTCCCAAGTCATTAATGAATTTCACAGAGTCAATCAGACAACAAAAACCCTGTCATTAAATGGTTAAATGTTGATTCTCAACTTGTTTCTCCCCCTGCTTTTTTTTTACTCCAGTACGTGAACTTTTTTTCAGACAAATGCCAAGATGGAGGTGAAGTTCTCAGCTAAACTCGCACTAAGATTAAAATCAAAGCTCAGTTGAACAATGAGCCACACTCGTATTGGCTCTAACTGCTCTATCTAGCTCCGCTAATCTTTGTCTACACAAAAACTGAAAACGCTACTGAAAAAATGGAAAGAATTTCTTTGAGTGAAAGTTAACTGCATATTGACAAGATTAGGTAAAAATTTCACCTCACACAGTAAAGTGGAGCAGGGAGGTTCACTTCTCACAATGGTGATTATACGTACACTACAGTCCAGATTTCTCTCATTAACTAGAAAGCCTGAGGTCCCCACGTTTTCAGGGTATCTTAAAACTCTGGGCAGGGCTAATTCTCTGGGCACCTACCACATGCAATGTTATGCAGGGGGGCTTAGATTATTTCCTAGACTTTTGTTGATTGAAATATTTAAAGTAATAGATTTAACATGTTCCACAGTCTTTTATCATTCAATTTCATATCTTTATATTCTATCATTTAATCCATATTTTAGTTTGAATATTTAAAACTGTTTGGTAGCCTTTGACACTTTTTCTGAAGCCGGAACCAGTTCTCAGCTGTTAACACAATAAGGGGAAATAAAATTTGCAATAGGAAATTATTCTTGTTCTTGAATTATTTGATATTAAAACAAAAGCTTATATAATATTTCCTTTTACTTTAATATGTATTTTTTAAGAAAACCAGTTAATAATCCCCCTAAATATGACACAATCTAAAGCCTTAGTCAAAGGATTATCCACTGGGTAGCAAATTTTTCATTTCATTTTCCTGTGTTTGCATATTTTTAATTTATTTGGCAATCTTCTTATTTTATTGTCTTTAGAGATCAAATTAATGCAGCTATCATAAAGTTTATTCATTCCATCTAAACTTTTGAGCATGTTTGCATAAAATATGGTATATACATGTATTTTTAATGAAATTCAATCATTTCACAAATTTTGGCCAGGATTCAAACAGTCAGCTATTCCTTGAACGTTTCCGATTATTGTACAGTTGTTTATCAGTTATCACAAAAACCCTCTAAAGTGACAAGGACACCTTTTAACAACAGGCAGCCAATACATGTATATTGCGTTGAAGTTGCAGTAGTTTTCATATCCATTGGATTTCTTTTATTGTTATCAGATGAGGTGGGACTGGAGTATCGTAAGAAATAAACATGTCTAATTTGTCTAATACATGTACCTACCATGGGTATCCCCTATTTACAAAGTTACAAATTTAAGGAATATTTTTTGACAAAATCACTAGTATATCTCCACAAATTATAACAAATTGTTTATATTTGAAAAGTTATTAATTATCAAGAAAATAATGGTCTGTGAACTCAGTATTATATCTATAGATTAATTAGATCCCAACAGTCTTAATGTTTCACAGGAACAAATTTTAGTCAAATCTAAAAGTAATTTTTGTTACCAACAGTTTTTATAAGTAACCATAACTTTGAGACAAGTTAAATAAACTTCTAAATGCAAGATTGGAGAACTAATGAGTAAAATTATCCAATTAAAAGTCCGGGGAGTTTTGGCTTGGGGAAGTGAATCACGGATTATCCCGCCCCGTCAAAAGCTCACAAAGAAAAATTTGCATTTTCCCCAATCTTTATTTCCCATAGGAATCTTTCCAATGGAACCACAGCCAGATCAAAGTTTGTAGGATGAAATACGGTTCCTATACAGGCAAGACCTTTGGAAAGTTAACATCCCTGACGCAAGTACTGAATACTGGTTCCCCCCCACCCCCTCTATAGTTGGACAAGCAAGGACAGACTCCAGCAAGGAGATTATTTCATTTTGTATCTAAAGAATGATTTGAAGAATTTCCACTCTCCTAGTACATGTACCATCTTTGTTTAAATGTTTTTGTTTTTGGTTTTTTTTTTTTTGGCGGGTGGGGAGTGGGTTGGGATGGTTGTATTACACTTCTGAAAAATTAGAAAAGTTTTAGTGAAAAATAATTTAATTCTGGTTGCAACCCCAATTTTGATATGCTAAACAAATTCATCTATGTCATATAACATCGTACCTACATCACAATACGACGCACGCGCAAATCGTATTAATCCGCTTGATGCTACATTCATATACAAATAAACATCATTTTTATAAATAAGGAGTTATATTTTTAAACTTAGAAAATTCAATTAAAAGGAATTGAATTTCTACTAATGTCATAATTGTATAGTTACATTAGTAGGGACAGTTTACCCTTTTTTATACACCGCTTTGTAGTTTATAAAGCGTAAACTGCCACAGTGAGTAACGTTATACTTGTATAACATAAGCAGAAATTATAGATTCATTCCTAAATTAATACATAACTTTCATTGTACCTAGTAAACACTTCACTTCAGTCTGCAAATTATATACATTTGGGGATGAGATCAACTTTGCATTATTATTTTGCAGAACGTGCACTTCAGAGTGATATATTATAAGTGTATGTGATGTTATTTTTAGATAGTGTTAGACCTTCAGGAGTAATTGGACACCTCCATTTTGTGATGTACTGTCTTACAAAATAAACATATAAAAAGTAAATGCAAACATTTTTTTTCCCTGTCACAATATTATTGTCTAACAGCTTTATAATCATCAGCCATTCATGTCATGAGATTGAAACCTTCAGGGGATTTTACCATTTATGAATTTATCAGAAATTTTAGAATGCCTTTTATGGTCAAAAGTTGTACAATTTGAAAATGATAACTATATTTTGAATATGATGTACTCTCATCCATGTTGAAATATCAAAGTGTCCTATAATTTATCATCTTAAAGATTTCGAGAGACTACTAAAATCCAGCAACCTATCAAGATTTAAACTTACCCTAACAAATTTTCTATAAAAACCCCTGTAATAACCATTAAATTAAGGAACAGAATTTAAAAGTTAAGATATTAAATCCCTGACATTGGTTAAAGTTTAACTTGTAGCAGGTAATTAGGGCCGGAATGAGAGGAAAGTGTGAGGAAGATGAACCTAAGGAAAGTCTGGGTGATGAACCCGCTCTCCTTGTACCAAGGCTTCGTGTTTTTCTAACAGATAAAAGCCATCTGAAGATTCCCTCAATAAAGAACTGAGGAATCTCAAGACTGTTTCAAAGATAATACTTGAAAAAGCCCCTACAAGACTTCTTCAGCTTATCCATTTAAAAATATACTGTGTTATTAAGTCAATGAAAAAAAAGAGACTAAGAAAATGTAAGCAATACATTACAATGAAGTGGCCGGAACTTCAAACGGAATGGTTCCTCAAAAATAACAGGCAATCCAATTCATTTATGACAATTAGACACTCGTCACTAGAGAATTAACATTCCTAAATAAGAGGAGCGATCCGGAGCTCGAGTCTGGATCAGGGAAGATCTCAGTCAGTAGAATCGTGTTCCCTACGATTTTCTTGTGTCAAACTTCGGCACAAAGACACAGCTAGCATAATCAATCTTGCATCTCATTCAAACCCTTTTCTTAAATCTAGCAGATTTCTATTGATTATGACAATTAGACCATTCAAATCTCACAAGTCAATTTTTTCCTTAGCCTCTCGCGTACATGTTCCAGCATTTACACGGAATGGTAACATTACAATACAAACTTTCAACATCAATATAGTGTGTAATTGTGGCTCGGTCCACAAGAAACTCTTTGGTAAATAAGACACTGGAATTCATAAATGGAAGGAGAATGCCTTCATAGAGAATAGAAAACAGTGTATCCCCAAAAACATCAGCTATACCTCTCTGGTTTCCAGATTAAAGGAAACTACTTTAATCCCGATCGTGAATGCTCACTTATAAAAGCAAAAAAGTGTTAAATGTGTTCTTTTTACATTCTGCTGGTGTTTGTTATTCTAACAAGTTATAAAAACCATTAGCAAGGAAAACAAACATCATATTTTGATATCCTCATGTTTAAAGGGAAAATACTTAAAATGCTAATAATATCTCAAAGACATGACATTTGATAAAATAAAAATAAGGGTTTTTTTCAATTCACATATGCTTTCCTTTAATTTCTTTATCTGAAAGACTGTAGATTTATGCATTGTCATTCAAACCTGGAGTTTAAATTGAGACTCTACATAATCTCTCTCCCAAGGAGCATTCATGAGAAAGTCAAACCTAAAGGGGGGGATTAAAAATCAAATATATAAACAAAACAAAAGCAAAAAACAAAAAATGGAACACAAAATTATTCCCCAGCATGATATTGAAGAAGTGAACAGGGTACATAAAGCTTCAAAGAGTAAATAGCAACCTACTGAAAACACTATTCATCCAAGCAGTCCAATTGTCCACTACAAATAAGGACACTACCCTTAATTTGAGACAAGTCCTTTAATCTACTTTAAATATAAAGCCTCTTAATCCTCAAGGACACACACATCATATCCACACTAATCCAATATGGTCAGGGACTCCTGAAATGATTTTCAATCAAGGCGATTTTATTGTCACACCTCCATTTTGTGACTACTGTCCTTTGAATGAAAAATAACAAAACTAATCCACACTTCATGTATATTTTGTTTTCTCTACATTCGTTGTGCAGCAGTGTTAAAGCCATTCCGCTGAGGTCGAGAGTTGGAGTCCAACCGAAGCGTTAGGTTTTACATTCATTGAATTTTTCATGAAACATTTTATGGCCAAATATTCTAAATTCTAAAATATATTTAAAAACTTTGAATATATCTTAAATATGATACAGTTTCTGTACAAATATCCCATAACACATTAAAACAAAGACAGCAAACTCCAAACTCATGTCTTACTATCAGATATAAAAAAGTGACAGCCAGTTTATCAATTGTACACCTATTTCTCGGTCTTCCGACATCCAATTAAAAATTGACTGACAACAAATATTTGATTCACATCCTCATTCCCACTTAAAACAATGACTGTCAACTACAATAATGCGCAACAATACAGCAATGGACTTCCTGTAAAGGAAATACATGTATGATGTTGGCTCTATTCCTTTTAATATCAAATGATATGTGTGGAAAATCAAAGTCCTGTACTGCAACTCAGATTTTGAAGCTTCATGCCAACACCATCCTGCTTTGGACACTCCTATATATAGGACTCCCCCAGAGTCCACTCCTATATATAGGACTCCCCCAGAGTCCACTCCTATATATATGACTCCCCCAGAGTCCAAATGAAACTAATCCATACTTACCTATAACAGCACAGCTAAATGGACAATTCCCCATTTCTATGCCAAAACCTCCATTCTCATTCACATGAAACCAAAGAAAGTAATCTGACCCTCCAAGGTAACCAGAATATTTCATTAAATAAAGCCATCCTTGGCTGCTGAAAGCTTATATACAGAGTAACCAGGGATGGAGGCTGATGCTTCTTATATAAATCCTTCTTTCTGTCCAATCCATTAGCTCTGGGGGCCAGCACAAACTTGATGGGGATTGCATTAATTGGCTTCAGAATTTTAACTTAGTCTTATGAATTCTAAGTAATTACCTTTCCGTCAACAAAAAAAAGCTGCTCTTTTCCGTACGAGCACTTTACTATGATACTAAAATATCATTTCTTGGTTTTTAAGGAAATATCAGTGCACTTTAATTTTGAAATGACTTCTGGTATTCCCTTTAGCTACATATTCCCAGCTCTTCCTCCTAGGAAGGAACTAATTGTGTCACAAATGGATAACCAATAACCAAAATGTCTCTTTTTTTTCAAAATGATATTAATTCAAATAAAGAGTAAATTTTGTCTTGAGTCTAAAACTGATTGACACACCGACTCAAGTTTTTGGAGATCTTCACATGTTCAAGCAGCCATGGGTAGTAAAGGGCTATGCAGACTCCGGGCCTTAGCTTGAGGCAACGGAGGAAGATATCAGTTATGAAGAACTACTGTTAGTAAATTCCTAATTAAACACACAGAATTAATATCCGCGTAAAATTGTGAGAATCACATCTTGCGGATTCTAAAACCTCGCTTTTATTTTTCAGACAGACGTACACTAAAGAAACTAATTTTGATAACAATTCGACGTTCGTGATTTATGTTCTCACGATTTGATGCAAAACGGAATTAAGTACTCGCGTAAAATTAGGAATCTACAGTTCATTTAGATATCATTATTAGAATCAAAAGAATGATGCACACATGTAATATATTGAGTTTAAATAGTTTTTGGCAAAAATCATAATTAATGCATATATCATTTAAAGGGGCATGGTCACGATTTTGGTCAAAAATTATTTTTACGATTTTAATGTTTACAATGCTTCAGTAAGGCATTTTAAATAGGCAACCAAAATCTGAGTGTCTTTCGTTGAGTTATAAGCGAGTTACAGAGCTTACAATTCTTTGCTATGTAAACAAAGCCTTTGTTTACATTTTGAATGTTGAAGTGAAAATTCCAGTTTCAGACCTAAAATGAATGTGTTAAACGTTAGGAACTGTTTATTTATGCTAAAAATGAATAAAAAGATCAACAAATCAGCTTGAAAAAGATTTTTTACTGGTATATTGAACCAATGTAAACAAAAACAGGGCACGAGCCTTGTTTACATGACAAAGAATTGAGAGCCTTGTATCATGCTTATACCTCAACGACTGACTCTCAAATTGCATTTCATCATTAGAAATGCATTCCTAAAGCATTATAAAAAATAAAAACAGAAAAATAGAGTTTGACCAAAATCGTGACCATGCCCCTTTAAATATCATAATAAGAATCAAAAGAATGATGCACACATGTACCCGTAGTTTATGATATATGAGTCTTTTTGAAAATCATAATTAAAGAAGCCTACACAGATATCACATTTTTTGTGAACAGATGCCATATTTGGAGTAGGAAACACTGTGGCAGCTTATTAATATTAGTTCATTAAAGTCAAATACAAGATAGTCTGTACATTATCGACAGTGATTTAATTAACAGTAGTGAGATAGAATTCTGTACACAAACAACTTTTTAGTAATCTCTTCAAACATTAGGAAACAAATCAAAAATCAAAATAAGTTTGTGCCAGATGTTTATTTTTTGTAGAATTCTGTGCCAGTAAAAAAATTTGAAATAGTCTAGCTATAACAGATTCACAAAGCACTGAAAACAGATACATGTATCTGCTATTGGAAGACTCTGTATATTTAATCCTCAGCTGTAACGGTCCACCCAGCAGCATGTAACTCTTCACCTCTGGGAGATTCCAGCCAAAATACACATCTGTTGGTGTTCCCCAGTAAGTCTGGCTGCCCTGTCTCTAATATTGCTAATTACTTAGCTTAATATGATGGCCAATTACAATTAAGCACAAGTACTTGATACAGAGAATGTGTGAATGAATGCGTCCTTATTCATCCTAGAAAATCTGTTGCCATCAGTTGATGAACACAGATCCAACCTATCAAAACCTGTTGAACACTGACCTTGGAATCCATCTAACCTTGTGGAAATGTCTTAACATCTGGCACACCGTGCTGAACTATTCATCCTTACACGTTTCACCTTTTATAAATTCATTATCAATATTGTATTGGCAAGGAACCCCAAATTTATATCAACAAAACTTTTAAAAGAACCTTATATCTGGGAGTCTAAGTACATAGATGTCTGAACTTATACGAATGTTAAATATAATATTGAAATAGTTTTTCTCCATCCTTTGAGCTTTAGTAGAAGCCTGTTTATAAGTGACTGTGATATCAACACACTGGATGTCCATCCTCCCCCACTAGGTGTGATTACAGTTAAAGAAAACTCCTCAAGTTGTTTCTAATCAATCAACATTGTCTTTAATAATCTGAATACAAATTCAATGTCTTTAATTATCTGAATCCAAATTCCTGTAATCTTGGTCGTTTTCTGTGCTGTGGTTGTGTAGAGTAAATCGATGGCGGGCAGGAACAATGTGGGGACTGCCAAGTCTTTACTTTGTTTACCACTCATCTCCCGCTCTCTTTATGGTCCAATCAATCCACAAAAACGACTCTCACCGGACAGAAACAAACAACCCTTTGACTGACCTCTCCAGGGGTCCCACAGCGGTCCCGATCCCAGTCGGAACTTTTGTTCTTTTCAAGGAGCGATCCTCGAGTCAATGGCTCTTACAGTTAGAAATGTTTGACTTGCAAAACGACCACTTGACAAGTAATCTAACAGGTAAAAACAGTGGAAACAGATAGTCAAAAGGTCTGAAACAGACATTCCACAGGCATATATGGATAAAACAGAGAATCTAGATGAGTTTTAAGAAGTTTCGCATTTGCTGAGAGTCCACCAAAAAAACCCTCAATTGGCATAACAATTACAACTCTCATTATCATGTACTTGAAAAAACAAACCTTTAATCAAATACCAAATTATAAATTTTGTGGAATGAATGACTTTGAATTGATTATTTGACTGCTTAACAAATCAATACCGTATATTGTATTTAGTTCATCTTACAAATTGCCTCATACTTGGGGTTTTTGTCATCAAAATTTGTTTAACGTAATCTTCAGCTGAAATCACAATTTTCATTCAATATTGTCTGCTGCTTATTCTGTCAATTACATAACAGGGAGTAATTTCCCAGTTCTATGTAATACAGCAGAGATTTTCATCAATACCAAATCAAACTGTGAGAATATTTCTGTATAAAGTACACATTATCAATGAATATTTGACATATAAACAGAAAACAGGCCAAGGAGCCCATCTAGTTAAAGACAGAACTGTTCACATGGAGGAGTGTCGTTTAAGGACCGCCAGGCAGTGACAAGATGGCTTATGTTTTATCTATAGTCAGAAGATACTGTTTAACAGTTTTGTGCATCACATTACTACGCACTTTGTAGATTTCATGGTGACTGACTCTCGTAATGATACGGAACCTTTGACGTATCTTTTGGCCCTTACATCTGATGTCCAGATGGATTTGGTCTCCAGCATCGGAATCAATACAGCGACTTATTTTATTTTTCTCTGCTCTCCTTTCCATGTCAGATAGACCAGGGAAAAGTATTAAAAATGGCAGCCTGAGTTCCATTTGTTAGGCAATCCTGACAAGCCTATCTCCGTAAAGCCCCGGATTCCAAGCAGCGTTACGCAGGGCCGTTTTTCTGACTCCAGTAATTCCAATATCGTATATCCCACAATCCATTTGTCATGTAGTCACAACTCTGCTGTAGAAATGTTAGTTCCACATAATGAGAAATGAGAAGGATACAACCAGACTTGTTTTGTTGGTATTTGATTCGAGTTATTTTTCATAAAAAGTCGACAAAATAAGATGTAGCCAATAAGACCAGTCAATGTAATTGGAAAGACACCAATATTTAATAGGAATATTTTTCTGTGGTTTTGTTTTCCTTTCTCTGAAGAAAGCATACTTCAAGGAGGTGTCAGTTAAGCTTTCCTATCTATTCGATTTCATAGTTATTACACAGTGGCAGCCCATTTCTTACATAAAGCACTATTACTGGTTGTCAGGGATTGAAGGGCCTGATTTATTAGGTCCATTTATTCCATTTCATGTGTCACTAAGTTATAATCAGTATTTATGTACAAATAGAACAGAATTTATCTTGGAGGCAGTGTGACCCCCCCCCCCCCCCTTCTTTGCTACCAGAGTCCCTTGATATGCCCACAGCAATACAAGTAAGTGACCACAATCACCCTGGCCATTAAATCAACTAACCCCTGATCGTACTGTCCCGGTATCAACTCCTGGATGTGATATTGCTAGGGCCCAGTCTTTAATTAAGTTCTGGTCCTTATCAATATTGCCGTTATTGATGATACAGTAGAAAGGGACATTTAAGTGTGAAATTGTCAGAATAATTAAATGATAGATGCGACCAAGCTGATATCTGTCTCCCAGCTCCGCTAACCAGTGGAAGAACGACAGCCCTACAGAACTTTACTCCTTCAAGTTTTTACTTGGTTGTGGTAATCTTCATTGTCTAAACATGATGAATTCTATGTCTTTTCTTCTTACAGCTATTTGTAGCAGAGACAGAATCAGTTTTATTTTACCAATTTGGGGTGTCTAAACCAAATTTAAAACAAAAATTTGACTTAAAATTTTAAGCTTTATGCATGCAAAAAAATATCAAATTAAACTTCCTGTAAACGTATTAGATTTGGCTGTGTATTCTATTTAGCGTTTTTGGCGGAAACGGCGTCCGCTAAATCAAGTTCATCGCCAAATGTAAAATATATAAGTAGATAAAAAAGTACATTCAGAAATGCGCTAAATCAAATCCACGCTAACTTGTTGAGAAATTATATTCCGCCAAATATCGTACACACTAAATATAGTAAGTTTACAGTATTTATTTGGATTAAGAGCTGGGGGAGTGGGTTCCAAGCAATAGTTGATCTTTATTGTTGATCTACAGACAAAATCCCAGGATGGAGTGGGTGGGTGAGTCTGAAGTTACTTCTGTACAACTTAAGAAATCCACAGTATGTCATACTATACAGGTATCTGGTTAGAGAGCATCTACTGTACAAAAAACAGAATCTACAGAATATCAGATGACACAGGTATACATGTGTTAGACAGCTTAGACTAATGTACCATCCTAACAAGGAAACGACACAGGATTACAGCCATATATAAAAAGCTGCTGCAGAGGAATTAATTTTCCCGTGGAAGATTGGGTGTCGCCTAACTGTCTCTGTCCATTGGAATTTATTACGGGCTTATTGATCGCTGCTACACTACACTGATTGTAATCCAACACAGACCAAGCTTAGGGACAGCTTCCATTGTTCCAGTAATTAACAGACTAAATCAGGGAACTAAAGTCCTTTCAGATTTCAAAACAATCATCAGTACTCTAGGCCTTGGTCTTCTTTTTTTCTCACTTCTTCTAATTGGTGCTTAGATAAGATGGCTGAAAAGACTGAACATATACGTCACAACGTATCCGCATTAATGTGCAAGGTTTGGCGTAATTAAGGAAATTAATGATTGAAGATGATACAATTGTTCTGGACAACTGACCTTTCATCACTGATGCCCTTCTCTTATAATTGCGGGTCTCAAGATTAACAGAGTTTGCCAACCTTAACGTGTGATCATTATAGAAATATACTTCTTCCTTTTTCTTGCCTGCGTCAAAGTGACAATTTCATTTTTCCATTCCACTCAATCATCGGGAAATTCCAAGATCTGACATTCTGACTTTTGTCGGCTTTCTCCGCAAAATGCTGACATCTTCATCAAGGATAGAATTAAACTGCAATTCCCTAACTTACGAAATACTCTATCCACAAATTGTATTAATTATTTGGAGGACTCTATAGTTCGAAATCTAATTATTCTTGTCTTTGGTCTCCCTAATTGATAACAACTTTATGGTCCTCCTGCGTGACTTCTAACCCACTCCTGGACTCAAAACTCTCCCTGAAACTCGAGACAAGAGCTTATCTCATCCGAGATGGAACTGAGAAAACTTATCAAATACCTCGTTACTTTGATTAGAGCAGCTCCTATCTAAATTTTCAGAGTTTAAAGATTTAGCCTGGTGCATTTAATTCTTGCAGTTATTAATGTCAGAAAATGATACCTCATTCAACTGCTTTAATCACATAAAAAGTTAAAACCGTGAAATAATGCAATAAACAACATGCATTTACAAACCATTATGTCACTGACTCCCAAAATTTCATTGAAAATTTTTTATCAAATGGAAAAAAACTGATGGAGAACATAAAACCCCAAAATTTTAGTAAAACACATTCACATCTACGCTATTGATAATCAGAAAGTTATATTGACTTGAGCAGCATCAATAGTGATTTTTTATATGGCTTAAATTATCTGTAATTAGGGCTCTTAATGCGGGGTACAAATATTACTGGACTGGCGGTAAGATTGAGGGGTGGGGTTGGGGGTGTTAGGGCAGTGATTTATAGATCAGGGATGTAATTAGTGGTTTGCAATCTCCCTCCCCCAACCCCTCCAGTCTTATCCACCTCTAATTATAACCTTTTGAAAAATTGAAAGGTACCGTGAAAAAAAATACTCCATGGCCATAAACTGGACAATTTTGTTACTAAAAGTACAATCATATGTTTGTTGAATTGCTAATATGTTGCAGTACCCAATGGTGATTTGGTAATAACTGATGCATCAATAATAATCTGATGGCTTTGTATGGAGATTTCAATCATTACCATGCTTAATTGTGTTGTTCAATATCATGTCTAGGCTATTTTGAAACTCTCCTGACGACTTTGTAGAAATGTCAACTGACAATAAAGAAACTGAGCTGCTGAAGAGGCAGACAACGAATTCTCCATCTTGATTAGACATGGGGGGTTACATCTGGAGATAAACGACAGGGCAGGGTCTATCTGTTGGACAGGCTATAGACCATTGAGATGGCAGTCAGTCCCTAATTGACCAAATTAGAGTCCCAGCTCTACTTCAGCTTATGTTTACTTTCTGTATCTAATGCTTTGTAATGGACATTGTGCTAGTTTTTATGGTCATTGTTTTATGGGGCCTTATAAGAGTCTGCCATTTTAAACCGATAATGACCATATCCATTTAGAGAGCTACTGCAAAATCACATTCAAAGTCTTTTTTTGATTAAACAACCATAATAAAACCTATTCTTAATGAATCTATTTTCCAACTTTTTCTTATACATTCGATTACCAGTACTCATTTTCTTAAATGTTTTATGAAGGTTGGGGGGGGGGTGTTAAAGTTTACAAATTAATAAATTAATTATCAACTTGATGATTAAATTCAGTTTGTATTTCAAAAATTAGAAATTGAATTATCTTATGCACTTGACAATTGTCCATAATTTAAAGGAAGTAGGAGAGATAAAATAGAATCTTCTAAAAAAAATGTTTCTTTTCTAGAAAACTTTTTAGTGTAAATATAGATTAGATTTAAAGGAATTTTTTTTTCAAAGCTTCAGTAACCAAAGATAAACACCTCAGAGATGCTGAGGAGTCACTTTCCCCTCAAAAGGTCCCCTCCCTACACCTTGATCTATAGGCGAGGGAAATCTGAACTATTGTACGTATCTCACATCTTATAAACTAAACAACATTAACAATCTTTAACATCTGTAACGAATTTCAGCTTTACTTATCTCAAGGATTATAGCTTTTTAAAATTGTTTCTGGAGAAAAACTTTTTTCTACTCACATGCCTAGGTCTTCCCCTCACAGAAATCCCCTCTCTGAGTGTACACACCTGGGCAGAGAAAGCTATCACCGATTACTGACTCTGACTCGTACCCTTGTAGTGAATGGACTCATTAAGTCCGCTCAATCAATTCAGAGCCTCTAACCCAGCTCTGTGCTACAGACTTGTTCTAAAGCTCCCTCCAATCTGTATCAGTCAGAATATTCACTGCTTACGTTTAAATGCAAATATGATACACATCCCGTATATATTATCCATGGACCCCTCACAGGGCATTCAACTTCCTGTACCAAATCTACCTTCGGATCAAGAAAGGAGGATTATATGTTTGACACAATGCAGTCCATTTAGTTTTTCCTGTTTAAAACCAAATCTCACTGGAGTAAATTGAAGGTAGTTAAGGGACTAAAACCCTATGAACATGATTGATTCTGGAACACACAGACAAGATACCTCCAGGCTTCATATTCCGTGACTGAGAAAACAGCCCATAGAATATCTGCAGAATTATCTCTGACTTGAAATTGCCAATGTTTATTATATTAATTTCACCTAGTCATAATGCTCAAAGATATAATTGCATGGGTTTTTTTTTTTTTTGCTCATTGAATAACATTTTATTTTGATGTTTGAAGAATTTCACAATCAAGTCAATCCCTGTCAATCAAGTTATTTTAAATTCAAAATTTTATTTAAAAACTGCATCTTAATAAAAAAAATCTCACATTATGTAAAAAGCATTTCCCTTAAAAATAATCCATGTTTAGAAAGTTAAATTCAAAAGTTCTTATTACAATAATCATATGATGTACTTCTAATTTCTATTTACATGGACCATTCTATACTTCAAAGACTAGAAAATTAATCAATAAACTCAAAGCATAAAATTTATGGACGGGAGGAACATTAAAGTTCTTCCATAACACATATTTCAAGCCAGTTTATGTCAATCAAAATCATTTTTGATCAACTTAATGTAATTCCAATGAACTTTAGCCAGTAGAGTTCTTGGCAATATACACATAAGCCTCCATGATACGCTTTTGCCACAGTGTTATAGCACTCGGAATTATTGCGCCCAATTTCATCTTCAGCTTCTCTTTTCTTGGGTACAGCGAATGGTCTTACATGCAATGATCATGACAAAATTTCTAGTTGCGCTACTCCACAACTCGACTTTTAGATCAAATCCAACAAAAAATTCCTAAAACTCTCACAATACATGTAAAATAAAGCTCAGATTAGTAATATTTAAGCGTGTCACACAACAAAATTAATAAAATATCACGAGCTGAATAAAAAGAATTCCATGGAAACTTCTTTCTAAGAGCATTTATAGTTTGCTCCTCTCTATGTGAAGGTGATATTGAGCAGCCATCATTTATAGTTTGCTCGTCTCTATGTGAAGGTGATATTGAGCAGCCATCATTTATAGTTTGCTCCTCTCTATGAAGGTGATATTGAGCAGCCATCATTTATAGTTTGCTCCTCTCTATGTGAAGGTGATATTGAGCAGCCATCAGTGTTATTGTTGATAGGTATCTAACAAGTGGATATTTACACTACACAGAATTATTCACTGAAAATACTCAAACTTTGATAAAGCCCCTGCTTTAAATCTCTCTTTCGAGAGAGATCCATCTTCGTGTGTACAAGTGGCCTTTTTCAGCTTTGTAAATAGAATGAAATCAAAAGAGTTCAACAAAGCTTTTATTATCTAAGCTAAATTTCAAATAATATTCAAATTCATAATTTCCTAGGACAGGCAGCTTCCAAACATTTGCAAAATCTTTTCCTCCACTTTAAATTGAGCAGGGGTAGGAGAAGAAGCAAGGCTGACAGAAGAAGTAAGGCTGACGTCTTTTCAAAGAATGTTCATCCCCCATCAACATCGTAACATGCGTCAGAAAATGAGGAAAACATCGAGTTAAAAAGTTCCACTGTAAATGTTTGGAAATTGTTCTTTTGTAGGCTGACAATTTGTAAATATGAAGTAACTTGAAATATCTGTAGCCATCTGGAGAGAGAGGAAGGGGAGTTTATTTTTGTGCTAGTTAATTAGTACAGAGCATTAGATCCCCTGGTGATTCCTCCTCCATCCTACAGAGGCAGCAGGTGACAGAATCCTCTAATTGAATCCAACAAACTTTACCATCTTTGTGGTACAGCAGCAACCCTTCGAGACTCTGGTGAAAGCAGACGGCCCCTAGGCCAATACCAGAACTCTTTTTTTTCTCTCTGTAAAATAAAAACTCTGCCAAACATGAATTTGGTTCTAGCTGTCAAATGATGTACAAGTCATTCTACCAAGAAAGGGGGGGGGGAGTCATAACAGAAAGATTCCTAATTGGTTCCATGGGGAGGGGGGTCTCGAGGGCTAAAGCACAAAAAGGAGAATTGGTAGAATTAACTTCCATGGTTAAATTAGACACAATATGCAGTATTGTATATCATTGGTACCAGCATCCAATGCCAGAGATACTGTCACATGCTCAGCTGGACGGAGGAAAACTCTAACTGGGAAAAATTGTGATAAAGCTTGTGAAACATTAGTACTGGTCAAATCCAGCAGCAGGGGCACCAATTTAACTACAGTACAGTTGTAGTTGATTCTCTGATATATATAGGACAATCTGATGATTTTTTTTTCAATCCTTAAAATTTACTGTACATTATGATTAAATATAACATTAAAAAATGACTTTTCATCCACTGAGAAAAAGTATCCTTTTCTTTAACTGGATCTAGTAGATATATGTATTATGTCATCATCTGCAAAAAGCCAACACTGCAATGTTTTGGCTGCTGATACTATTTACACAGGAGACGGTCAGAGACGAGATTGTTCTTCGATTGTACTTATGAGGAGAACTGTCAGAAATCAACAATGCCGACAAAAATTAATGTTTGATTTTTCTCTCTCTTGCTTCTATCCAGTCCAGTAGTACATCAATACAAAAGAACAAAAAAAAATTGTGCTAAAGCTATAAACAAACAAATGATCTTTTTGACAAAGACAGTTCAATTCTTGAGATCAATACAGCCGCCAATGGCAAAGCGCGACTCCTCACACAAGGAATGCGATAAACTAAACAGATCTAGTAATTAATTTTTCCAACCTTCAATGTTCCCCAAAGAACAGCTTTATTTCAAGTTGCCAAAGCATTCCATAATGTCGTCAGAGCCTAAATGAAAAGAGGATTTTAAATAAATGGGTGAAAATAAAAATTGGCTGTTCCCAAATGTGAAATTGAGATTTCCTCCTGTCTCCCTATGACACAAATTTCTGATCACTTTCATTTGTGAAATATATTGGTCATATATGTGATATACTTTGGTCTTATAGAATTTTTTTTTTTTGTATTTTCTTTATCTACATTTAATTACTGAATCAGTTATCAAATGTGCATAGTTGTATGTAAAACAAGAAAAACTGCCTGAATATACCTAGCTTGTCGTAGAAGAATGCCTCAAGGAACCAATCCTGATCAGCTGTTATATTCCCATTGTAGGAATCCTTTATTTGACTCTCTATATTTAGAATTTACTGTGGGGTTTTTTAGCAGCAATACATTGATTTTTGTCTAACAGTGAATAAAACTAACACACAGGATTACGGCCAATGTTTACACAGTACACATTTAATCAGGAATACTAATTAATCCCAAGGTTCTCCGCCTCTCTCCAGGCACAACTAAAGAGAGATAACTCCACCACTCTCCAGACACAACTAAAGAGAGGTAATCCAACTTATGGTTCTACTTAGAAAAGCTATCTGGAAAAAGGGGAATAACTCTTCATACAGTGATCAAATGCAAAAAATTGGCAATGCTATACTTCTTGAATACGCAAATATTCTGCAATGCTGCAGTTCTTTGAAATAAACACACACTTCATCAGCATGTCAAGTTCTGTGTGTCCATTCCTACTCAGTGCCTGTCTTCCAGCTTCATGAGCAGACTTCACTATGGCCAGGATAAACCTAATCAAATGCAATATCATGTGGCCATTCCTCCTAAGGTCTCCCAAGTTATTGTTTCCATCACATTTGGACGATTTTTAATAAAACTACACATACCTGTGAAAGAAGGACAATTGAAATAAGTGAAACGGAAAATATCCAAGATGTCTTCATTGGCACATGATCATTTTATTTATTTTTTTTTTTTTTTTTTTTTTATTCGGAAAAATTCACAGGAACTATAACTGATTTCTTACAGATATTTATAATGGGAAATGTTTACATCTTTTCTTGGTTCTTTTGGTTGTGTATTGAAACATGAAACGGTAGAGAAGGCATTTCAAAACTGATAATCTGGACTTTTTTCATTTTAGTGGATGAACATATTCTGGGTACAAAGGTATTTATGATTATCGAAATATCAAACAAAAAGTGGTGGAAGCAGAAACTTGAGACAGAGTATAGCTGTTGCTAGTGGGTTAACAGTGCTGGATTTGTATGTCAGAGGATCCGGGTTCAAACCCAAGCAGAGGCATTACTTGTCTGGGGACTACAGGCTGACAACCTTCTTAAACTAGATACAATTAAACTAGAAAGATAGATTACAATTACTAGATGACAAAATCCCAAACAAAGATAGAGGGATGATGCATAATCCCAGAGACTGGATTACAGAGTAACAAAATCCCAAATCCTGGGTCGGGATTTAGAAGCTAGCAGAGTAAAGACACAGCAGTTACTGATGATGGTTCCATACATAAAGTGGAGGCTATTGATAAAATCCCTTCTCCTAATAAATAGGAATTTCAGGAAGAAAAAACACATAAAAACCTATTAAAAAAGAATGGTTTCCTGCCAGAACCAATGTGTATGTTTCCTAACAGAGATTGTGTGAATTGCGTCACTTAACCTATTTCTGTGTATTTTGGATACTGTAATTAATGCATGGACAAATTCCAGATGGCTATGACAAATATTAAACAACTTGCAGATTTTATAAAGCCGGATTTTAACTCCCTATTTATTGGAGAAATGGTGTCTTTTTCAATCTTTCTTAATCACTGTATTTGTTTAATAAAATGCTTTTAGCTAAAGGAAATCCATTATTAAGAGTACATTTCCAATACCATTACAGGGAAAATGAAAAAATCTCCTTTTCTCTGTAAGGAATACCACCAGTTATATAACGGCAATCCAAATTTAATTTCTACAATAAAATCCTTTTGACATTTAAAAGACATTGGAAAGCACTCAGAAAATCGCATGCTGTATCTGATACGCCTGTCACGGTGATTTCAGTGGTTGCGTGGATTGTGATTAATTTTGTAACCATTGGAATCACATCCCAGGGTCCATGGGGGTTCGATGCAATAATTCCCATAATTCCCTCTGTACTACAGCATTTCCTACTTTTATTCTTTTCTTAGAATAGGAGTAAGGAGTTTCTGATATAGAATATATTTTTTCCACTATTTTAATATGTCAAAATCGTAATTAGGTCCATGGGAGTCCTGCGTAAGAATTCCCATGTATTGCGACATTTCCTACTTTTAGTAATCTATACATAGAAAACCATTGTAGAAGTTTCTGAGAATAGAATATTTTTCTCGACTAAGTTATGTCAAAGTCGTAATTAGAAGAAATGTCAATGCTTGAACGTCATTAATATTCATCTCTCCTGATTCCACAAAGTCGAGTCTTTTTCCGACCCATTTAACATGACATTTTCCCGGTGATGACCAAACAACATTACCTAGTGTTGTCGTCCAAATTGTATTTAAATGTATTCCAAGACAGGAATTTTAGCATCGCACAATTAAACAATTGTGAGTAAAGAATAAATCATCTTAATCCCGTCAACAAAATATCAATATAGTTTGAATTCGGTTGGACCCATGAGACATCCATTTCAGATTTATTCTGACGTTTGCCTATCGTGATAATGAAATCCCAAGAAGATACAACTGTTTATTTCTTCTACAAGTTGAGATTTTTTGTTGGGATATATACATTTTTTCCCCTCATAAGAGAGTAAAATTACCATAACATTAAATGGATACAGACGATATCTGCCAAGTTTCGAAGCCAAGACCAGTACTGCATTTTTCTGATGCATGATGACAAACAACTTGGAGAGGGGGTTTTATACATTGTAAATGTGTTACCGGATAGATCACACCTGTCTTAACAAAGGCTCCATGCCATCTGAAAATGGATGTAATAAAATTGAAATAGATGTAATCAAATTGTAATCGCTTTGATGTAATGAATTTAGTTTTGTCTCAATTAGTTTTACACTTTAAAGCAAAGTGTACATGTTGGAAAACAACAATTGTGTTAACACAAACAAATAAACAGATCATGACCTCGAAAAGTCTGTGACACCATTGGAAAGAAATACGGTTTTCATACCACACTATTTAAAGAGTGACCTTGACTCCTTTCACTCAATTAGACCTTGACACTACAGATGAGCTTAGGTAAATTTGTATGCAAATAAAGACAACTTCACTGAACAGACTATCTGAATTAAAAGAAGAAAGAAAATATTTCCTGAACTAAGTGCTTCATGCCCATATTTGTTTGAACAGGACGATACTAGCTCCAGGTCTTCATATGCATAATCTTTACTTGAATTATCATATAAAACAATCTTTATGAACATAAATTTGGACTATAATGGCAGTAGAGGGGTTCTGACAAACACTGTCAATATAATCCTACCCCCCAGGCAGATGGTCACAGGGGCCGTGTTTATATCATTAGTAGAAATTATCCCTCATTGTCCAGCCCAATAAATGAGGAATAAAACCGCCATTCCCTACAATCAGATAACATCCCCTCCAAGATAGAGCCATCAAGTTGTACTAAGCCACCGTGAACCTCATCTCTCACCTTTCATCCTACAAAGCTGCTTCTCAAAGCTATCATTTAACCAGGAAGTCAACGGTGATTAGCATGTCCGGTGTTTCACTTTTACTTCCAAATCATGTTTTATGGGACATTTTTGAGGAAATTCCGAAGCTGTTCATATAATCGGATTCTGAGATTTCCTGACAAAGTGTCTCTGAAACCTGCGTTTCTGTGTGTAATGGCATTCCAATACAGCCATCAAATCCATTATAACATTAAATCAGATAGAACCTAAATACACCAGCACCGAGATGATAATCATTTAAAAAAAAGAAGTGTAGAGTGCTGTGTTTTCATGAGAGTATGAAGGCGTTGTGAGATAAAATCTTTTTTTATTTATTATCATCTCTAAGGTGCACATACAATGAAGTTCTAAGGAACAGGAATCACTTGATTTTTTCCAAAGCAAGTTTCAATATGGTATATAAGCTAAAACCTCAATTTGAGTTTGAAAATTATTACTGCTGTGCATTATCTTTATGGAGTCAGAGTTGGGGTGGGACTGGGTGGGTGTTTAATGGTCATGTTGACAATCAAGAAAAGAAAATCTGCCTAAAACCCCAAATTTCAGGGATCCCCACCTTTCCACATTATGAATTACAATCTGCTATATCTTCATTAATCTTACTTGTAGATGTTTTCCATATACCGGTACATGTACCAACAAGTAGAAATCAGGCAGATATGTTTCATCTGAGCTAGTACTAAAGTAATATATCTATTCAACTAAGTTACAATAATTAATATATTGGCACAGTACCGGTATCTGTAGAGTTACCAGGATTTCTATTTATCTACCAAACTCTTCTTTGTGTGGAGGTGTACTATAAAATGGACACAATCATCAAGCCTCATTAAAAACCATCAATCATGATTGATTTCTTTTTATCATTCGGTCCAGAGATCACCAATAGCATTGTAACTAGTTCTCAGACCATGGAATGCTACAACAAATAGTTGAAACAAAAACTGGTTCTCCATCAGAAGTCCAACAAAATGAGGAATCTACTTGTCACACAACCATTATTATTTTCTGAAGGAAATGATGACTTACTGGTAATTCATGCATGGCTGTTTTCTCATTACTATATTTGCTCAACTTCCAGAAAGGCCTCATGTTTTATTTATCTTTAAATGCCTTTTTTGGAGTCCATTAAAGGCTTTAAGTAGACGCAATTGATAAAGTAATTAGTTCCACAACCAATTTGTGAGTTCACTCGTAATTAATTTCATTAGTGTTCAGCATCCTCAACTCAATAGTTGTTTAATTTTGTTGGAATTGTTCTCCTTCTCCCTTATTATTTTGTGTGTTTGTGTGTTTGTGTTTGTGTGTTTGTGTGTTTGTGTTTGTGTTTGTGGGGGGGGGGGGTTGCTTACATGAATAAATCATATGTATCAAAATAAATATCAGTACAAAAAATTCTTGGAATACTGGTAATTGATCTACACTCCAGATACGTCGTACCCAATATTTTAGGAAAATTGATGTATATTTTATATTTAAAATTCCAATGTTTCTAATTATGAGAGGTCTGCTTTCTGCATATATATACAGTTCATAAGTCTAAATAATGGGATAAATATACAGCACCCTGGATAAAACTGATATATCTTACACTGATCGAATCACATGATATTTCTATCATTCTGTGTCTATTTCTGAACATGTTTTATGCCAAGTGCAAAACCCCAATAACAAAACAAAAAATTACAAACCTAAAACATACCAGTACATTTTCTTTTTCATCTGTAATTTTTAAATGAGAATAAATTGGTCATATTTATTTTTTAGAATTTAGGAGACTACCTGAATAAAATAACTTGAGGTACCACATTATACCAAGAAGAAATCAGGGTCAATGTCTGAAAGATTTCAAGATCTGCTAGGAATCAAACTCATTTGTTGACTTTTTTCTGATTCCATGGCAATATCAAGGGATTCGTCATCGATCTGACAACATTGGAAAGGGAGGCCTCATTATAGTGGCAACAAGATGATGAAAAAAATATTTTTCTGAGATTTATGTCAAAAGTGAAAACCATGTCCAGAAAAACTTTGCAGCAAAGGTGAAGGTCAAAATGTTAAACAAGGTCATTCCCTGAAACAACATCACCAAGGTCACTTAGAGGTCACCCTCCTCAAGTTTAACTCTTAAATTATTTGCCACCTAATCCACAGAGGAGCTTCTTAAGAAAAAATAAAAGTGAAAAGTCTTGTCAACAAAGAGTTTTTTGGGATTTGGTATTGATTTGAGAGAAGCCTGTGGAGTAATTTTTTAGGGAATACACAGGATGCTTGATCTCCAGGTGCTACAGAGGAAGGAAGAATGAGCTAGGAACAAACACAGGGAAATAAACACTCAGGCTTGTAATGTAAATAGATGTATCTGGTCTGCTAGGTGTATACACCCCCAGAAAACAACACCACAGCAGGGGATGGTCTCTATTCACCCCCCAACCCTACCTCCATATATGCTAGTTGTATACACCCCCAGAAAACAACACCACAGCAGGGGATGGTCTCTATTCACCCCCCAACCCTACCTCCATATATGCTAGTTGTATACACCCCCAGAAAACAACACCACAGCAGGGGATGGTCTCTATTCACCCCCCAACCCTACCTCCATATACGCTAGGTGTATACACCCCCAGAAAACAACACCATAGCAGGGGATGGTCTCTATTCACCCCCCAACCCTACCTCCATATACGCTAGGTGTATACACCCCCAGAAAACAACACCACAGCAGGGGATGGTCTCTATTCACCCCCCAACCCTACCTCCATATACGCTAGGTGTATATACACCCCCAGAAAACAACACCATAGCAGGGGATGCATGGTCTATTATTCTCCAACCCTTACCTCCATATATATAAGTCTCAGACATCAACACTAGTGGATGGTTTCTCCTTACCATCCTACACCATACACCATCCATCCAGTAGAGGGTCTCTCTTCATCATCCTAACCTACCCCCCCTCCCCCAGACACACATTTAACCACATTTTAAATCTTGGAAAAACCAAGATGGCTTTCTAAACCCCCCCCACCTTCTCTCTTCTAACTCTTAAGCTGAGATATCATTAATATCATGGGATGGTCTCCTTCTACACCCCCACACCCTCCCCATTGGATCTGGGGATAATCTTTGTTTATCAACCCTCCTTCCCCCCTTTTCTCCATTTGTCTCAATCTGAGACAATGAGGCCTTCAAGTGCTGTTATCAATCTTCAACAGAACTTCTTCCATACATATAGATAATATAGCTTTAACATTATGTTAAACACAACAGATTCCTGCAAAGTTCTTTAAAAAAAATTTACATAGTGTACACAACAGATTCTTTGGTTTTATGGAGTATTTACATCAAATTACATATATACTGAAGTCTGCTGATTTACGACTACGACAATTCCACAAACCACAACAGGGTTTTAATTAGTTTGTGGATTACATTGCATGTTTGAATGCATAAATTCCCTCTGTCCAAGCATGAAATTATGTACCTCATGAATATATACAAAAAGTTGTAACTATAAGTACAAACTGAAGTTCATAACAACATCTAGTTATTTCTTTGGAAATACATATAGTTTCTCACATATCCTCAATGAAAATCAACAAGTATGTAATTCTATCTATTTACTTCATAGCATTTTGCTGAGAATGAATTATATGAGGCAATATGCACACACCTGGAAGCTACTAATGATAAATTAATTAGTGGTTGGTATGATCAAATACTAGTCCTGATAGATTAACGACCTAAACATTTGCCAATTATGAGTATGGATTCATGATATAATTGTTCCTACCTATAACGTACTTGGTCCCTGCTATAGTGGTGGTGAAGGCCCTTCGCTTGTACCGTGGGGAACAGGGGTGGGACTGTGACCCCCGAATGTCAGGTGTGTCCTCTCCCCCAGCCCTCGGGGTCTCTGACTCTGTTACTGTGACGACAGGGATGCTATTCAAGGAAACACTCATTCCGCTCTTAAGGAGTTTTCTATTCTCTCTGTTTTGCATATTTTAAAGGTATATTCCATTTGACAGAACTGTTCTTGCCATCTTCACAAGTTGGGGGATAAGATCTGAGGGGAGTCCATTTAAGTTCAGTGGAGATTTTCACTAGGCACCATAACTGTTATCCAATCATCTTGGTAAAGGCTTAGAGACTGTTGGTGTGCACTACCAGCCACTAGATCATCTGTTTGATTGGCACAGAGTGTTTGAGTTACACCAAGCCTCCCCTACTCTCGTCTCTCACAGAGAACAGGCTCAGTGGGGGAAAGGTTCTGCAGTGGTCACAGGAGACGAGAGAAACATGACAGGGGGCTTTAGCAAGGCCATGGCAGACACTTCACGGTGTCTGTAGCCATTAGTAGTACAGGTGATCACAGGAGGTGGGTTCAGTCAGCTGTGTCGTCCCTAATACACACAAGTTCCCTTCCTATCCATTAATTCTCATTGGTAAACACACCGGTGGATTCTCTCATTGTCTCAGACCCTCAGTCTGCCTGGCAGAATATTCAATTACAGAAAATGGAAATCTTTTGTCACTTTGTGAAAGAGAAGTACGCAGTAGATAAAACCTCAGTAGGTACTCTCAAGGACTAGTGTTGACAAAGAGAATTTTGTTGGTCCCTGGAAATAAGTTCAATAACTGATCACGGAGACCATCTATAAAGGTGTATATACACAGGTATGCATAGGTATGCTAATTTCCAATACAACAGTATCCCCCAGGTAAGACAAGCTATGCATGGGGTTCCAGCATCTATACTGTTGACATTCTAGCAAACAGTCATAATTTTTTTTTATCGCAGAATAAATTCACTGATAGTCCTCAATTTACATTTCACTTTGGAGATCACTGATCTAACTAATAACAAGGGTTTTTGCACAGCAAAATCAACAGCTCTTTTCCAATATGAAGTAGTCATAAATATTTCAAATTTTGAAATTATCCACCATATTCGTCATAATGAGTTATGGCAACTGGTCCTTCTGATGGGTTTATCAAGAAAAGCCCTGCGTTTTGTTGGTTATTTCCCAACAACCATTGAGTGATCAGTTCAACAAAAAAACAAAAGTCAATTTACAAGTTGGCTGCTCATCATTACTATGTTTTATAACAATCTCATCAAAGCTTTCTGACGGTTAGTCGTTCAATTTCAGAATGATGTACGAATGACAGCCATCGCTGAAGCTTCCCAAAGGATATACATCCACAGATACATCCACAGTTTGAAATTCAACCAACTAACTTCATTTCTTCATAGTATTAGACACTAAAAATGAAGCTACACGATTTCAATCAATGAAATTTCCTATACTTTATTACCCCTTTTTAAGCATGCTAAACCTTATTTTACTGAAAATATGTTCTAGTGGACTGAGTATCAATCATAATTAATTGATGAATTTTGAAATATACAAATTAATTAAACACAATCATAAAAATTTTCAACATATAAACTTAAACAATTCTAAATCAGGTACAATGAATTAACTCACATCCAGTCAAAATAAGGTAAATTTACATTGTTCATCTGTGCGCTTGAAATTTATTTCCACTTGAAATGTAAGATAGTGGAACGCTATCTACAATAAGCACTTTTGCGTAAAACGTTTTTAAAAAACTTGGTTAGGGTGATAAACTTCCGTTATCGGTTTATAATCTCTAAATCTTAACAGCAACTGTTAACAGTTTTGTGTTATTCTCATACTGGCTTCATTTAAGCACTTAAATATTCCATGATTTTATAATTTTTTTTATAAATTAGTTACGGTATTTTTACAACTACAATCTTCTTCATGAGACATATTGGGAATGAAGCAACGGAAGAGAATTTTTAATAAAACCTCACAAATATTAAATTTCAGAATTTAAGACCCCCTCTGTGTGAATAAGTTCTGTGACTCATTTCTATTCCAAACCATAATGTTCAAGGGTCCAAAATCCAATTGTCATTATATAAATAGTGCCTGATTGGGAGGGTACCAGTTGAAATTGACACCCCGAGAAAACCATTGTCAACCGACGCGAAGCGGAGGTTGAAAATGGTTTTCGAGGGGTGTCAATTTCAACTGGTACCCTCCCAAACAGGCACTATTTATTTTATTATACTGAATGTCTTAATTTTATAGCAAATTTGAATGTTTTTATATAGAAAAGACGTGAGTTCTACGGCGAACCGTACGCGCATAATCTACGCGCATGCAACAATTCGTTCTATCGGCCCATTGCCAAGTGTGTTGCTAACGCTGAGGGTATTAGAACGGATTGTCAACTGCGTCTAAACCAATCAGATTTCAGTATTTAACATGAAAGTATAATAACATTTTTTATAATAGCATATCTCTTCCTTTCAATACCAAAATAAATTTTTTAATACAAGTCTTTGAATTCTCCTTTTTGATATGAACATTTTTAATCAAGATATATCACCATAAATCTCCTTGTGTTAATCCCAAGTCCAGCTGTGGTTATACAAAAATATTTAATTTGATCAGATGAGTGTTCAGGTATACCACCTCTTACCTTGATGGATTTATGAAAATCACACATCAAACATCAAGTTATCAGATCTAACGTGACCTTTCTGCCAGGTCACATTTATGCTTGAAACAATGCTGTGTGTTATAGTAAAACAATATAGCTAAAAGGTGAACAATATATCTCAGGTGAGGAGGCGGACGGTTATAAAACATCTTGCGTTTATTTACGCACAGATGTAGCGTGGGGACAGATAAACACGTGTGCTGCCATATACATTAAAGAAACCCCACAACAATATAATAAGGTGTTGGGTAGAATTTCAACGACAAATTTTTTTGCTATCCAGAAAGTTTACAAAGATTCACTTTACCGGTAATTGCAATTTTCATTTCATAAAAATTGTCCATGTTTATCTAGAATTAAAAATTTTAACCACAAAAGTGAAGAGACCATGAATCGCAGGCAAAAAAATAGAGGCCATAAAACGCAGGCAGGAGAAGCTGTATAATAATAATAGATACACGACTTTAGTGCATTATGGAACATCAACAATTCTCTGTGAGAGAACTTTGTTGATCGACTAACTGATATACGCGCGTACACATTAAAAAGTTTCCATATTGTACCCACAGCCCCTCACACACCGGCCTGATAAAACAGCAAAAAGTGCACATTAAATAAAACAAAACATTTCGAAAGAAACGTCATACAGTACTATACATCATAAAAAACAAGCAAAATATATCAGGAGGTTTAGCATGCCGTAGGGAAGATTTGACTCGCCTACAAACCCCATTCTGTGGCTTACATCTGTGTATTTGGACGGTGATATTAGTACTTGTATTGGGACGGTGATATCAGTACTTGTATTGGGACGGTGATATCAGTACTTGTATTGGGACGGTGATATCAGTACTTGTATTGGGACAGTGATATCAGTACTTGTATTGGGACGGTGATATCAGTACTTGTATTGGGACGGTGATATCAGTACTTGTATTGGGACGGTGATATCAGTACTTGTATTGGGACGGTGATATTAGTACTTGTATTGGGACGGTGATATCAGTACTTGTATTGGGACAGTGATATCAGTACTTGTATTGGGACAGTGATATCAGTACTTGTATTGGGACAGTGATATTAGTACTTGTATTGGGACGGTGATATCAGTACTTGTATTGGGACAGTGATATTAGTACTTGTATTGGGACGGTGATATTAGTACTTGTATTGGGACAGTGATATTAGTACTTGTATTGGGACGGTGATATCAGTACTTGTATTGGGACAGTGATATTAGTACTTGTATTGGGACGGTGATATTAGTACTTGTATTGGGACAGTGATATCAGTACTTGTATTGGGACGGTGATATTAGTACTTGTATTGGGACAGTGATATTAGTACTTGTATTGGGACAGTGATATTAGTACTTGTATTGGGACAGTGATATTAGTACTTGTATTGGGACAGTGATATTAGTACTTGTATTGGGACAGTGATATTAGTACTTGTATTGGGACGGTGATATTAGTACTTGTATTGGGACAGTGATATTAGTACTTGTATTGGGACGGTGATATTAGTACTTGTATTGGGACAGTGATATCAGTACTTGTATTGGGACGGTGATATCAGTACTTGTATTGGGACGGTGATATTAGTACTTGTATTGGGACGGTGATATTAGTACTTGTATTGGGACAGTGATATCAGTACTTGTATTGGGACAGTGATATCAGTACTTGTATTGGGACGGTGATATTAGTACTTGTATTGGGACAGTGATATCAGTACTTGTATTGGGACAGTGATATCAGTACTTGTATTGGGACGGTGATATCAGTACTTGTATTGGGACGGTGATATCAGTACTTGTATTGGGACAGTGATATCAGTACTTGTATTGGGACGGTGATATCAGTACTTGTATTGGGACGGTGATATCAGTACTTGTATTGGGACAGTGATATTAGTACTTGTATTGGGACAGTGATATCAGTACTTGTATTGGGACAGTGATATCAGTACTTGTATTGGGACGGTGATATCAGTACTTGTATTGGGACAGTGATATTAGTACTTGTATTGGGACAGTGATATCAGTACTTGTATTGGGACGGTGATATCAGTACTTGTATTGGGACGGTGATATTAGTACTTGTATTGGGACAGTGATATTAGTACTTGTATTGGGACAGTGATATCAGTACTTGTATTGGGACGGTGATATTAGTACTTGTATTGGGACAGTGATATCAGTACTTGTATTGGGACAGTGATATCAGTACTTGTATTGGGACAGTGATATTAGTACTTGTATTGGGACGGTGATATCAGTACTTGTATTGGGACGGTGATATTAGTACTTGTATTGGGACGGTGATATTAGTACTTGTATTGGGACGGTGATATCAGTACTTGTATTGGGACGGTGATATTAGTACTTGTATTGGGACGGTGATATCAGTACTTGTATTGGGACAGTGATATCAGTACTTGTATTGGGACAGTGATATTAGTACTTGTATTGGGACGGTGATATCAGTACTTGTATTGGGACGGTGATATTAGTACTTGTATTGGGACGGTGATATTAGTACTTGTATTGGGACGGTGATATCAGTACTTGTATTGGGACGGTGATATTAGTACTTGTATTGGGACGGTGATATCAGTACTTGTATTGGGACGGTGATATCAGTACCAACACTGCTCACAGTGTGCACTCAGCGTGTGTAAAGTACCATTACATTGTCTCAAGTGCTTCTCTCTCTTAAAGGACCACTTCACAAACCTTTCTGAAGTGACTGTTTTATACATAAGACAGTTTTACAGGGTGACCCCATCAAGCCTATTATCTTCTGAATAATAAATTGTCACTTACAAAGGTCAGAGAGTTCAGTTAAACTCCAAAAGATATCTAATATTGAATACATGTATCCAGTCTGGGAAAATATTTTAGAAATATCAATTCTTTTGATTTTAAGTTTAGAAGATGATTAAGATCTGAATATTCACTGACTATAATACTCTCAAGGTTGCTTTGGTTAGTAACTGCAATCTTGATATTTTTAATTTTTCATGTACAGAAAGGGTCACCTCCAAGTTTTGGGGGATTCCCGTGTGTTGGGAAGTGAACTCATTATTTTCTTATATACCTACATACTGTACACTACAGTCAATAGTTAATTAGTCTCGTATTCAAAGCAGCATCAACCTGATGTAGAATGATTATCTGGAGGTAGATAAACTTTCCTCTTGTTTGAGTTATCCCTCTTTGCTCTGAAATTCACACTGTGTGACAGAGTAGGGCAACACAAGATGGATTAATTTTTCATTCAATTCGTAACTGTTAGTAGAAACATTAAAACCATGACAAATAAGTAAATGAGTTTTATTAAGGAGAGCTTTAACTTCATTTAAATCAATTTCTCAAAAAAGATTATTATTTCAAGTTAATTTTTATCAATATTTCATTGAATGAAAATCACTAATTTGTGTTAAATTTATGACTAATAATTTTAATAAAATCAAACCCAATCTGACTTTTTTTCGGAGATTGCTATTTTCTTATGTTCTGTACTTTGAGTGACAACCAAGGAGGAAGTGATGAACAGAGGTGTCCTTGACCTGAGATATGTACCATAACCTTGACCCCAAATACCAGCTAATACCGGTATGTACAATATTAACTCAGCATATAGATTCATTCACCTTTTGTAGATAGTGTTTGCAAATAGAAGAGATATTCACATAGTCTGCAAAAATTCAGCAAAACAGGATTCTATCAACTGATTCCAAAATGTTCCAGAAGATCAGTTCCCTTGGTACAGACATCCCACAGTTGGATGAGATCATTGCTTCAAAGTCTGCAGGCCATCATTTGTCTTACTGTTTTGTTTCTAAAACCATTTATTTAAATTCCCATATTTTTTGCTTAATCGGTATTACTGTCTTGATTCAGCCATATCGTAATCTCATCTTTATGCAGACTAGGGAGCATTTTAACTGGTTCCCATCCCAACAGACCGCGGGCTCGTGTGACAGTCGGACATTATACCGAGTCTAGGATAACTGCGAACAATCAGGCAGCACCGTTTCCTCCTCAAAGACTGGAGAGCAGCTATCACTGGGATTCAAAACCTCCCCCTCCTTTTGAAAACCTCCCTGACTCTATGAAGGTGGCTTGTCACACACTTAATGAAGAAACTGAAAAAACCAAGTAGCTTTCTCCTGGATACACCTGATGCTGGATCAATAAGATGCTAATGGAATGGTTTGCCATTCATTTATGCCTTCTTAGACTGCATGAAATTCACATCAAAATGCAACCAATTACAATACACAGTCCATGGCATTACAGACTGCAGACTGCCATAGTCTGATATTGACCTGTAACCGATATTGCTCATTGGTGAACAAGGATATTTAAACATTCTGACAAACTCAAGGACCCAACATCAGCAGCTTCTTAATTTCACCTGGTTGTTTTCTGATATCAACAATACATAACCTTTTAATATCTGATTCATGTTTTTAAGATATTAAGAGGAACCTCAGATATATCTTAAAGGCCATTAAGTAAATATATGTTCTTAAGTATAACTGAATTACAGGGTTATTTTCGCCCAGTGTTATTTTCGCCCAGTGTTATTTTCGCCCTTCTACACTTGGATATGGTTTCGCACCGTGTTAAATTCGGCAGACAAAGTTGTGTTTAAAAAGAGATATAATTTTAGACTTTGGAATTCGCCCAGTCTTAAATTTGCTGACTTACAACGAGGGTGAAAGGGGCGAATATTTCCCTGTATACAGTATCTTGATATCTGTTTATGTCATTTTATGAAAACTGCTTTCCATGCCTAATTTCTATCGGAACACCTGTTGAAGGCAGCTCTTAATGGAATATTTACTGATAGTCTAACTGGTGAAAGGTTTTATATTGGGATACCCATTCATCTGTATCTGCTAAACATCTTTATAAAGAGATTTCTGTTGAATTTACATTTGCATATATTTAGTTTATAGGGTTTTCATTTGGATATACGGTTAATGTTTTCCTTACGATATCTGCTGCAATTACCGGGTATTTGATATTTCAGCATAATAATAAAACTGTTGTAATTTAATTAAGAATAACAATTTTCATCTTGAATATCAATTTTGTTAAGAAATCTGGAGTCAAAGCTTATAATGGACCAAAAGAGTATGGCTGCCATTCAATCTCGGAAGCCTTGGGGAAGCAAGTATATGGTATATGGTATCATTTTATCTCATTAAGATTACTGTAGCTTGTTGATTTGTGCTGGTAACAAACCATTAAGAGCATGCCAGGAATGAAATGATAATTACATTTGCAAACTTGTATTACTGTCAACACCAACTGATAAACTGTTTTATAAATAATGAAATTTTCTTCCGGATTTGGAACTTATGTCCATAACATGCAGAATTTCATCAAGATATCAAGTTTGTCTGGAAACAGAAAGTAATAACTGGGAGCACTGACATGCTGGTGAACTTTCAATGGACATGAGCCTACCTAAACTCACCGAGATAGATATTGGCGACCCAATATAACTCACATTCTCATTCCCAATCTCATTGAGATAGATATCAGTGACCCAAAATAACTTCCAATCTAATGATTGATATTGGTAACCCATTGTGACTCATGTATCAGTAAATCCCTGTCACATTAAGGTAAATATTGGTGATCAATGATATATAATGACTCACTGAGATGAATATTGGTGGCCCATGATATCTCACATCTCTAAATCCAAGACTCACTGAGATAGATATTAATATATTTAAGGAGAGGGCTAAATAGGCAGATTGCCTGCTGCCCAATCCTTATTATGTAATATTTTTAAATATTAAAATATTGTTTAAATAAAAGATAGATATTGATGACCCATGATATCTCACATGTTTAAATCCAAGACTCACTGAGATAGATACTGGTGATCAATGATATCTCACATATCTAAATCCAAGACTCACTGAGATAGATATTGGTGGCCCTGATGATATCTCACATCTCTAAATCCAAGACTTTCTAAGATAGATACTGGTGATCAATGATTTCTCACAAGTCTAAATCCAAGACTCACTGAGATAGATATTGGTGGCCCATGATATCTCACATCTCTAAATCCAAGACTCACTGAGATAGATATTGGTGATGTTAAAACCAATAACCACTGAGATAGACATTAAATCTCTTTCAAATAGATACATGTACTAGCAGACTTTCATTTTTTTCACAAACAAACATCAATAATTGGATCATGAATTAGTAGGTTTACTCATCTAACACATGCACTTCAATAAACCTAAGATCATTCCTCAAATTTCAAAGCTATTTCTGCTGAATCTCACACAGACATGGGATTAACTCAGTGAGATAATTTCCACTGAGTTCAAATCTCAATAAGAATTCAAGGTCAAGTTTGAAATTTTTCAAAATCCATAAAAACTGAATCAGATTAAACTCATAAAAGATAAAATTACAAGCAACAATACATCTCAAAATCTTAATTTTAAAATAAAATTTGCAACACTTGTTGGGAGAGAGGGATATGTTTTCAGGTTATGAGATCAAGATACATGGCGAGTTATACTGAGATAGAGATACCAGTAGTCAGGATGGGAAATACTAAAATAGTGATTCCGGCCTGCATCAGTATCTCAAATACTGATCCATTAGTTACCGTGGCTTAGGTTACTGAGATAGAGATACACCTCTGGCAGTGAGATATTACTGAGATAGAGATTCACCTCTGGCAGTGAGATATTACTGAGATATATATTGCAAGTTTCTAAGATAGAGCCATGCATGGTAAAAGTCACGTAGATAGTCATCCAGAACTTGCTTACAAACTTATGCAATTTAGCGGACCAGTGATGGGTAAAGGAATACACCAATTATCAGAGAGAGAGAGTCATTATCCTCATATTAACCTTCACCACCAGAGCTATCAATAATACTTGTAGAGAAGTCCTGTGACACCTAGTCTTCTAACAATCATCATAGCCCACTTAGAACATTTACGGAAACAATTTTCTCTAATGGTGGCCCTTAATTTGATACTACAGGACAACCTAAACCCATGGAATGCATAAACGGCCAAAAACACTTGCACAAAATCCAACACGGATTGCTCCCTGGGGGTGAGGCTGGGTGCCATGTTAAACCTGAGAGAGTGGAAGTTGATGATAATTATCTGGATAATTGGCCTGTGTCACGTGACCTATTAATCCGTAGGTCAGCATTTCATCTCCCGCAGATTCGTTCCCACCTGAGGCTGTGTATCCGTTTGACGGATTTCCTGTATATAAGGGATTTTCCCATCCGACAGTCCTGTGATTTATTTCTCTCGCCGTTTGAGGAATATTTAGCTTAATGAGCTCTATAGCACAAGACTCTTAGGACTATCACATTTATAGCCGATTTTATTTCTTTTTTCTCCACAATCCTTGCCTCTAATGGTATTGCTAATTTGGCAAGACTCTAAACATCTGAAAAACAGATCCAAAACCTGCTTCTCGAAACAAATTACAAACCGCTTTGTGAAAATAAAATCAAAATTTAATGTCTGAATTCCCTAAGCTTCATTCAACAGCTCTCATTTTGAAGGAAATTGTCCTATTGAAATTAAGTTGTTTTTGATAACGCCTAGTTTTGTTGTAACAATTCAAAATAAGAGCTTTGTCAAGAAACTAGTGCAGTGCACAAATAATTGTGTTGACTTCGGTAAAACCCAATATGTTTACATGTATATTCATGCCTTATTTGAATGGTTAAATTGTCTTCACAGTTTCTTTCTTTACTTATCATTTATGTTGAACACTGGAACCAATTTCCGAGATGACAGATTGGCACAGAATGGCTCAGCAGTGTTCTTTATTTACATCCCATCTAAACATGGAAACAAAGTCAATATACAGTTTGCACTCTAAAGTCAGCACAAAAGTACAGTACCAGGGTAACTGATAGTTTCATTGTGTCGTTTCCTCCTACAGCGTGTGATGACTTGATAACTTTCAATAAAATCTTCTACAAGAGAACTCACATTTTGTTGAGTTTATCATAACAAAGAATTTCCAAGTCTTTGGAAAAAAGGGTCCTTGTGTACAGAGTGGCTTAACCCCTGACTGTCACTGTGTGACCTTATAGGGACTGACACTGTCACTGTGTGACCTTTAGGGACTGACACTGTCACTGTGTGACCTTTAGGTACTGACACTGTCAGCTGTGTGACCCAATAGGGACTGACACTGTCAGCTGTGTGACCTTATAGGGACTGACACTGTCAGCTGTGTGACCCTATAGGGACTGACACTGTCAGCTGTGTGACCCTATTGGGACTGACACTGTCAGCTGTGTGACCCTATTGGCCAAGAAGGTTGTAGGCTTACCTCTACATTTACTTGTATTCAAGCTTACAAGTTTTCAGACTTATCTATACATTTAGTATATTAATTTTCAAGGTAAGCTAGCAAGCTTTTATACTTACCTGTTGCATACTATACTCAATGTAAATAAGAAATGTATAGTTACTTGTTGTATACTTCCTCTCTAAGTTAGCTAACAGGTTTACAGTCATACCTTTACTTCAAGTACTGGCTAACAAGTTAGCAGACTTACCTATTGTATACTTGGCTCCTTCCAGCCGAACAACACACTTAGCTCTACTTCCACCTGGAGAAATAGGTCCCTCTTCATGTTCCATCACCAAGGGAAGTAAATCCGTCTGGTCCCAGGTCACTGTTGCATCATGGGAATGAGAGTACACAAAGTCTCTACTGCTTCCACAATTTTTCGTATTATCCACATAAGGTTTGCTATTATCTAAGCTCAAAGACGCCCGGAACGGCGGTTTTCGACCGGTACTTGATACAACTGGATTTGTGGAGGATATTTTTTTCTCAAAGGACTCGATTCGACTTTGAACAGAATTCATATATTTCCTGTTATTACTTTCTGCATAGGATTTTGGTTTAGACTTCTCCATCACATAAGCTTCACATTAATTGCAGCGATAGAAAATGGTTATTCCAATCTAAATCATGGAAAAGTTTATCTTGATTTCATTGTAATGTTTGAGTACTAGATCAGAAGATCCTTATTGTGTCGAACCTTGATGAAACCAAAAATAAATGCAGTTACTAGGCGTCCACTGAATCGGATGCTCAGAAAATCCCACAAATTTAATTGGACCTCCGATTTTTGATGTGAATTATGGCCAGGGTTGCTAAGCTTAGCAATCTGTTGCTGTTTTAAGTTTTTGAGAAAAAAACTGTCAATTATATGAGCAGCACAAAGTTTTGCCTCCCTCTGCTTATCTTGAGTGTCACAATAACTATGCAAATGCTATAATCCTTTAAATAGATTATCAGTAAATCAATAGAAACAATATCAGAGGGGGTCCCAAAATGATGTATTCCTGTGTAAGACAAGCCAGCTTCTATCATCCTCTTGTTCATTCATCTTCTTTACTTGTCATTTCGCGGTGAAGGCGGCTTTGGTCCGTCAGATTTTAAATTTGTATTTTTTGCAATTATCTAATGATTGACTTCTCCCCTTACTCAGAAAGTGGGTAGATCTCATTCATATGCAAAAAATTTCTAGTTGAAGTTTGGCCTCTGTTGCAGGAACAATTAATCCACAGAAATATATTTATCAGATATGGAATTTCAGAGGACCAAAATCACCACGAAGTAATAGCTGATGCTAACTGATGACACAACGTAGGGGGACTTGGAATGGTCTTCCTGTCTTGTTGTAAATCCGCCGTAATGAGTCGAGTGCGTTAACCATCAGATTCGTCCCTAAAGCAGTCACTGCATTTTATTTCTATTGATCTTACAGGTCCCATAAATGTAAGGTGACAAAACCTGACCAAATGTAACTCATCGCAGCACAGTATAATATTGGCTACAACCAAATCAGTGCAAAGTTTCTCCATACTTTTTTATTCTCCAGCTTCCATTATGAAATGTCAACACGCCAAGTCTGTGTCCAGAAATATGCATCAAAAAATCAAATCACTCCGTAATACCAGAATGCCATGCCTTTATGTTATTGATAGCATTTCATGGGGAAAATTGACAGGCTGATTAAGGAGGATATCAACCTCCAAACTAAGGTTAGATACAGTCAAATCTGTACTTGGGAGTCTCTATAAATGGAAACGTTCTCATCAGGAGTCTAATTGTGAAGAGTCTAGATCAGCATCCAACAATAGCCCCGGGTCCTTGAGAGATAGGGGGGCCCTCCTCCATTGATTCTGTGATAATGGTGAGGGGTGATGAAAGCTGCAATAAATTACCATGTATTGACAGTGCTCACTGCAATGCATATGGTCAGATGATGCATCAAGATGTTACTGCTCCTCTTTGATCAAACTTTTCATATTGATCCCTGACAAATTACAAGATTTAAGCCATCATCAATTGAAACAACAAGGGACTGAAACAAGAGGACACAGAGGACAACCAAACAGAACAGACGATTTCTTCAATTGTACACCAGGCACCTAATCAAACAGGTAGAAATCTTATAACTCATGCTCTATAACTTGTTTGCTAATTTGAATCAATGGTTTATAAGGAATGATTCTATTCAGATCTTGTAGCTACTGAATGAGATCCAATTACACTGAATCCAATTTACAATGGAACAGCCACAAAAGTGATGAAAAACAGCTTTTCCTTTGAACTCCCATTATAGAGGTCTTGTCTACAAAACAATTACAACAGTGCGAGGTCTCTTCAGATCCACAAAAGGCCCATACCACATTACTCGACAGGTTTCTCTGGTTGTAACCCAAGAGGTCTGCATCCTTCTTCCAATGGAATGAGTTGGCTCATTGCTTGTCAATCAAAGCGTACAACATCTATTTCATTAATGATGGCCCCATGCAGTGCTTATCAGTGCAATGGTCCCCATTACTCCTATCCTCCAAGCAGCAGTTACATCGGAAGGAACTCCAGAGCAATTAGTCGGTGCCTAGTGGTCCCTAATCACTGGTCCATGGTTGAACACCAGTTGATTTTTTTATTTTAACTGTAATAAAGAGACCTTTTGTATGACCTTACAGTGATGAAGTGACTCCTTTTAGTTTACAAAGCAACCCTCATAAGATTGCTATCACAGCCAATAACAATTAAACAAAATCACCCTACCATCTCTGACAGACCAATTGGCATCAGGGAAAATCACAGTCATGATAATGCAGGGCATTTGGGAGGGAGAAAAAACTGAGTAACTTACTTTGCTTCCAATTAATCAAAAATGTCATTTGCTAATGAATCAATGGCGATCATTTAGTCCCCTATAGATGGTAAATATTGTTTTAATTAGCTGGTTTGATCACCTGTCAACATGCAAATTCTACGCTAAAATGTCAGATTAGAATCTATTTATACCGCATTATTCTAAAAAGGAAACACGGGTTTTCTGACACCTTGTTCTTACAATTTTCTTACATTGCTGATGAACAAGAAGATTTTTTTTTTTTTTTTATAAATGAAACTTTATGAAAAAGAGTAGATATTCTAACCATCATTAAAAATGAAATGTATTGCAAACAATATAATACAATGAAAAGAACAATACAATAAACTCATCCAGGTGTAATCATAAATGTGTATATGTAAATACGATGAAAATTCACATTGTAAGTGCATTACTGATCACCATTACACATATTCATAATTTATTTTGCTTTTTGTTTGATTTTTTAATTGGCTGGAAGAATTTTCCTCATTAACATTTAAGAAGTTTGATACATACCAGGATTGAGTTAAGAAGTTAGTTTTACAGAATTTAAACTTTTTGGGACACCTAAATAGTACTAATGAGAAAAGTAAAAGTATTCCTTATTTTAGCCTGAAAAATGTTACTGAAATAACAAGTCTAAGAGAGATCTAAGGTCGCAATGTGTTACATTGTAAATCGGGCCTATTCCTTGGAAAATTGACAAGTTTTTGTTAGCGGAAAGGTCAAACGCACACCAAATAAAGTTATCACTAAGACGCTTAACCAATCAACATCACACAAATGTTTTATTGATCAATTAAAACTACCATAAAGACCAAAGACTATAATGGAACAACATCATCACAAAGTCATTTTCCAAAACTTGATGGAACAGTTATTCTTGTCTAACTACAAATTTAATAACGGCGGAATTATTTGACGTCCCTAGGACGACGGACGAGTTTGATCTCTCGTAATCTCTCCATACACAGGTTATTGATCTGTTCACTTTTTGGGGTAAACGCAGTTACTGTAATTAAGTAGACACTTTATATGCAAGACAAATGTCATACAACAATCTGCACGAAATCAGATGAGAAAAACACAAGTGAAAATTTTACGTTGCGTTTGTAATGGAAATTTTATCCCAATCATAGAAACTTCGTCCTCGGCCAGAATCCTTAATTTCAGTTTGAACCAGTCACCATCAAAGTCCACTCTGTCTCTATTAGCCGTTAAAATTGTGAGCAAAATGTCAAATCTGGGAATCAAATTTCACTATATTAAATTTTTTTCCCTTTGAGTGGGGGTGGGGGAGGGGGAGAGAGGTCGTGCAGCAATAATAAAGTGGACTTAAGGTGGTATCGGACAGCTCCACATTGTGACGTACTTCCTATAGAAATAAACGATAAAATCAATAGTCATCTTAAATATTTTTTCTTTCCCAAATTAGTCACCTATAACGGCGTAGCGCAATGGGTTAGAGCATTATCTACGGATCTATAAGTCATGAGTTTGAATCCCACTTGGGCTTTTATAATTTTTGCCTCTCCAAAAAAATTAAAAACTTAATTTTTGATCAAACTTTGTAAAATTTGAAAATTCTAAACCGGTAAAAGTATTTTGATTATAATGTACTTTTATCCAAATAAATATCGACAGGTGTCCCATACAATCTTAAATATACAGAATTTTCAGTGTGTTCGTTTATTAATCATTTGTTGAATATTTTAATATTTGTCTAAAAAATGGCCATGGTATATGTAAAAAAAAAAGGTTACTGCATTTTAATTCTGGGGATTCTACTTTAGTTCTCTCTTACAAATTTAACTTGTCATCTGGTTTTGAAATTATATATCTATTCTTGTGCATGGATTGATTAAAGTATAACCTGTAGTTTAGTAAATAAAATTCAATACATGTATAACACCTGTAGTTTTATTACAAGGTCATATCAGGTGCCAGTTTACAGCAATACACATAGCTCTTAACCAGTAATTGTTGTTTAACATCCTATCAAGCATTATCAAGTCATTAATGCTAGTACATGTATACTGAAAACCTAATTCCACCTTGAATGCCTTTTTTGTAAAAGGGATTCATCTTCTTTTAGTATCTCATTCTGGTGACCACAAACTTTTACTGGATTTAATGACAAAAGCTGTCTACTGAAACAGCTGTCCCTCTCTGTTCTTATTGACTCGGTCGGTGGCTGATGTAGCTCGATTCGCCATGGCTGATTTACTTCTGCTATGTTATGTTTTGCTAATCTTCTTTTATTAACTAAATACTGCATCCAATATCAGGGTCACATGTCATTCTGTACCATTCATCAGTTTGTTTACCTGCAGAGCCATGCACATGCAAAATGATAGTTACATATAAGACTACTACTGTTTTTCTTTTCATTAATATTTCCAGTTGCCCAGGGACATATTTCAGATAACCCAATCAGATAATTAAGCTTACAAGGGCATCAGCTGAGAATTTTAATGAGATTGAAAACACGCATAATTTAATGATTAATCTATTATTGTCTGTATTTTAAAGATAAACAAATGAAGAATTGCTGCAAAAGGCATGTAATTATTTTATTCAAATGATGTTGTTTCACATAAACCAGTTTAATAAACTCGAGTTAAACATCACCAGAACATCTGAGGAGTATCTACATTATTTTGTTCCTGCCATGGGGCAATTTCAGTTTTCAATGTTCCATTGAGGCAGCCTACTCTATGAGGACTATGAACTGCAGCCTTCAACCTAATGGTTGATTGGGTCTGTCAAGGGTTCAGGGTTCAAGTCTCAGGACCACCCACCCATATCCCTGCTCTGTTCTCAATGCTCTCCAGATTAGCAGGGATTTTTGTGGTAACCTGATAATCTCTAACTCAGCCTCATAGAGTCAAAACCAAACTAATTTTTTCTCGTTCCAGATCAATTGGGAAAAAAAGGCAGAATTTAAAAAAAAGGCAGAATTAAACAGACAGAAAGACATTCGAGAAAAAAAAAATTCATATTTTTTTCTAATAGCAAGATCAAAAGAGTTCTCTCCCTTAGTCTGCTCAACAGAGCTTTGCTCTACTGTAATTTGTAATAGTGCTGGTAAATTTTTTAGCATATCTTGAAAGAGTAAGTTGTATTACATTCAAATTGCATGACACTTCAAGAAAAGAGAAAGTTTTGATAAGCTTTATTGGGAAATAACATTCAAGGAAAGATTGATACATGTAATACATGTATATCCAGGTTCTCTCTTTTCATATTAAATATTTAAGAATCAACACACTGCAATGCTTTGGAACTTATGTAAATTTCTACCTTAACATTATATTCTCATTTTCTAACAAATCATAGAGAATTTACTGGCTGCATACAATGTCAAAGCATTAGTTTGTGATTTCTCTTTAGTTTAACCTTGTACACTTGGTTGTCTATACAAGATGTACAACAGACAACCAGAGTATATTCTCTGTAGCTGGGGTTTGTGTGACCTGTAGCCAACTCTAGCACCTGTTCCCCAAGTAAAACCAGACAGTTTCCTGTAACTCCTCCATTACCTCTTGTAAACAACAATGAAAATCAAACACACAAATTTTCTCCTCGGAAATATCAAAGGAATTGTCTGTAAATGTGGGATTCTAGCACTGTGTTGTGAAAATCTCTCTCTTTTACTCTTTCAAGTTTACAAGCTTTTTGAATTAATGTGATAACTCAAAACAAAAGAAAGCCTGTTATTCCTGGCAATTTAACCAATGCCATTGTTGGACATATTCTACAGCATTTGCTGTCTAAAGTCTCAAAAAACAGAATGCAGGATCAAGTCAAAGAGATGGAGTGAAAGTTAGTTCCTCAGTTTGAAATTTTCTGTGAGTTTCCCATCTTAGAATTTTATCTATTTGTTAATCCAACACATATGCCTATTATTTAAAAACTACAGGCAAAACTATTAAAGATAAGGTTTAAATTATGGAAGTTTCAAATGAATTACATTAAGGAACATTTCTCAATTAAATATTTATCGCATCTGTACTGACACTAATTAAAATGTGTAAATATCTCCAATAGACAGCAATCTGTTCATCTACTTATATATCTGAGTTCAGTTCTACTTGGCAAGCAATATCTCAACACTCTCGTTTACTCTTCTAGAATCAGATTTATAGTACAAATGTAATGAAAGTCATATCAGTACCCAGTATGCTTCAGTTCATGCAGGCAGTTTCTAGTTTGATCATTGAGTGTATAAAATCAACAACCTAGCACATTCAAATTGTCAGTCCACCAGTCAGAATTAAATGCATTTAGCAGCATCATGAGTAGCATAATTTACTGTTTTTATTGCCGGTCAATTTATAGCATGACTAGAAGACACAAAAAGGCTGTGAAGTACTTATAAGACAATCTCAATAAACCGCATCATTTGAATCGAATATTGTACTATAGTTCTATAGTGCTTTATAAGGGTGTGTATATGTTCATGCATTGATCATTTATCACATTATAATGATTTTATCTATCTGGGGTCAGACTATTTCTAAGCCTACCTTGCTTTATCTATCTGGGGTCAGACTATTTCTAAGCCTACCTTGCTTTATCTATCTGGGGTCAGACTATTTCTAAGCCAACCTTGCTTTATCTATCTGGGATCAGACTATTTCTAAGCCTACCTTGCTTTCCGTTAGACTGTACTAAATGCACACTGTTCCTTTTTCTCTGATAATAACATTTCCCATTTTCAGGCATTTCAAATCTTTTTCCTACAAAGGCAGATGAAGCTGAAACTGTGAACTATTGAGTTTATACAGTGATGAACGAGTATTGAAAAATATTTCAACACTAATGATTGGCACCTGAGTTATGGGCCCCAAGGGATGTCTCATGGACAAGGCCGACTAACTAACGAATTGATGGGGAATTTATGTAATGGTAATAATGAGTTTGACTGAAGTTAATTTAAGATGTATGCGGAAGTCTTGGCCAAATACTACATCTATCATAAGACACTCCAGTCCAGGGAAGACAAATAGTTCCATGGACCTTAAACATTCAACTTCAACCCTACTGGGTATGCATCTTAATTCTTTGCACACAGTTGCATGGTCATATTATCCCAATAAATTCATTGCCAGAAAGATCAACATACATCATAGCCAAGGTACATTAACCTCTGCAAGCAAATTTACAGTATACATAGCTGACCTATGGAGTTAAAATATACCTCAAATTTAAGTCCACATACACAAAATATATTGCACCAATATTGATTGGGAGAAAGCTCAATTTGTTTAAAGTTACACCTGCTCTATACCCGGTTTTTCAACTTTGACCTCAAATCAATGAGGACCAGTTCACCTAACTCTTAGTGCAGATGAATCTATGATTTTTATACTTTCAAATTCCAACTCCTCCCCAAATTTCTTCCAAAATCAGCCATCTTTGAAAATCTTAAAACTACAAACAGTCTAACATCTTTATACTGTACTTGGAGAGAGAGAGAGAGAGAGAGAGAGAGAGAGAGAGAGAGAGAGAGAGAGAGAGAAAAAAGCAGAGACAAGAGACAGTGCAAGAAAATCACTACAGGCATTATATGGAGATGTGAAAATTATATTAGATGAACTCACTTCTGATTAATCAACTCCCCATGGGATGTCAACACATTAAATCCATGGATTTAATTAAGGTTTTAAGGTAATGTGGGAGGGGGGGAGGGTAAAGAACATCACAAGACCAAAAGAAAAAACGCATCAGTATACAGTAGGACTACACAGTTTCTTGATAAAGATGTGGAGCCTGCAGGATGGGGGAGATCATCTTCCATAACTACTGATTCCTGGGACTTTACAACAGTGAGGAAAATAAACCTCAGACAGAGCTTAGTAACTCTTTAGAAAAGGTAGAACATACAATAGCTTCTGCATCCTGAGACTTTATAACAGTCAGGTAGATAAACCTCAGTCAGAGTGTGTGGAGGAGGTGTAATCATTAGTAAGTACTGACTGCATCCTGGGACTTAATATTACAGTGAAGTGGATAAACCTCAGTCAGACTAAAGCAGTAACTACTGCATCCCAGGATTCTACTACAGTCAGGTAGATAAACCTTAGTCTGAGCCTCGGTAGAATTATAAAACACTGAACCAATGGCTGGTAGTGGGATAGCTACTATCACAAACCTCTGCATCCTGGAACTTTTAAGGTGTAATATCCCACTGCTAATAATTTTACCATTTATTTTTTAAAAAAAATTCATATTGATTTTCATCAAAGTCAATAACAATAGATTCAAATGAAACAAAGTTGAAGTGATGAAGCGCTGCTATAGTCTGTCCCAAGTTATTGCTTCCATCACTTTTTGACGATTTTTAAAAAAATACACATACCTGTGAAAGAAACGCTGTTGAAATCGATAAAAGGGAAAATATCCAAGATATCTTCATTGACAAATTATCATTTTTCACTCATAAAAGTTCACAGGAAGGAAAACAAATTTCTTACGGAGATTTATAATGGGAAATGTTTATATCTTTTCTCCATTCGGAAGTTCTTGGGACACCTCACGCAATTTTTCAACATTATCATCCGGGCTTAATTATGGCTGATGCAATGCTAAATCTCCATAGACTTTCTATTTTTGGATATGTATTGAAACCTGAAGCGATAGAGGGGGCGTTTCAAAACAGATAATCTGGACATTTTTCACATTAGTGGATGAACGTATATCAGGCGAAAAGTGGTGGAAGCAAAAACTCGGGACAGAGTATAGATTTTTCAAAAATTGATAATGTGTCTAATCATGATATGAAGAAAACTAGACATAGTGATTAGAAAAAGCAAAATTTTACCATCGCAGCATTAAATTAAAAATATAAACTGTATATGAAAAAAATATATAGTTATATACATTGTCAATTCATGTTACAAAAAATAATGAAGCGCTGCTTTTTAGTTCAGAATAGCACTTTGTTGTACAGGTTTGTAACAAACATTGCTTCAATCAGCAAGAGTTATCTTTCATTATCATAGACTATTGAAGGTTTTACATACATGTTTTTACATACATTGCATGATAAATTGCCACAGTTTCTAATTTTTTAAAAAGGTTTTCTGTTTTTAAATTTGGATAAGATAAGAGTAAATGGATCCATATGTTATAGAAAATACTTAAAATGTAAACCAGAGCATTGTGTTATAACACAAAAAGGGGATCAAATGAATGATCTTCCAGTAATTGGTATGATCTGAATGTAAGAATATATTGTCTTTAATAAAATGTATTTTTTAAATTTTGTTGTCCCATATCAGCTCTCTCACAATAGAAAAACCTTATTAAAATTTAAACATTTAAAATATTATAAGTTTCAAATGACAATAACTTAGTCTAGAGTTTGCAATTGTCTTGGTAACGTTTGTCCCAATTATAATTCATTCACCTATGTGAACGAGCTATAAATAGAGAAAAAAAATGTTCATCCAAAAATTCTCTGGCCTAAAACATCAAACTCGTACTGTTCATGTACTGATCTAGTACATAAAATTTAGTTATATTTTTATAAGAAATTAATCCATTGTGGGGAGGGGTAGTGGTATATATTGCCTTATAAAAATTTGATCAATGTGACTCGCTTAAATTCTTGCAACATTTTGTAAAAGTTTTCTTCACATTTTTTTCCTGCTAAAATTTGGGGTTCAATTCCTACCGTTCAATTTTCTTTTTCTATATTTGAATATAAATAAATGTCGCCTTCCAACATAAATTAGGTTCCAGCACCGCCTCTTTTGTTGCTACATGCCTTAATAATTGTGAAACAGAAACAAAGTATGACTATTTTCTACGGAAGTTATCTCTCTTATCTGAGGGATATTCCACCTTAACAATGAGGTGGATAAATGAATAAACCTCATTCAGCCTGTGTTAATAGAAAGGAACATCAATCAAACTAGAATCACAAAACATGGCTGCCTGCAGTCTATGCCTACAGAGTCATTGATGAACTCAAGATAAAGAATAAAACAATCAAAATGAAAGTACTCATTCCTATGATGAATGTTTTGGAGTTTGCGCTCCCATTCAATTCTCTATAATCAGGCACCTCTTAAGGCCAACCAATCAAAAACTCACAATACACCAGTGTATCATCATAAACTAGACAAGTTCACACTTTCAAATCAAAACTTAAAAGTAGACATTGCTATCATAATTGTAAGCATTCATTGTTAACATTTTGTTATTATAGTTTGAACGTAAAAATCCCTGAATCAAGCAAACAGATGCTCAACTAAGAAGTGAATAAAATAATCAAATTACTTTATATAAAATCAATCCCTGTGACTTGATGGCAAAGCACTATTAAACGGCACATTAGTCTTCATTGGCACTGAGCAGATAAGCCTTTGACAAGGCCGCACTCTGCAGAGAGAATTCTCCAACGGCCAGATAACCAAGCCATATCCAGATGAAACTGTTGGTGAAATCCTGTAATTGTGTACAATGTTCCCAAAGGAACACTGCATACAGTTTTTGCATATGAGGTTTGGAAAATAAATCCATATAAAAAATTAAGCATGACCATACTGTGTATCAGCCTGTCAATGTATCAATATATGATCCTCAGTCAAAATCTGAAATCTTAAAGTCTCATGTATTTTACTACTTCATTTCTATATCAACCTCACTGATGTTAATGAGCATCATCTGATATCAACAACTTGTTCTGATGTTAATATTGACAACATCTGATATCAACCTTAGCCTCACTTAAAATATTCTAGAGCATACTCTGATACCAACAAATTAATCTGATATCAACAATTTGTTCTGATCTTAATATCATTCTGATATCAACAAATTATTCTGATATCAACAATTTGTTCTGATGTTAATATCATTCTGATATCAACCTTTAGTTAGCCTCACTTAAAATATTTTTGAGCACATTCTGATATCAACAAATTATTCTGATATCAACAATTTGTTCTGATCTTAATATCATTCTGATATCAACAAATAATTCTGATATCAACAACTTGTTCTGATCTTAATATCATTCTGATATCAACCTTTAGTTAGCCTCACTTAAAATATTTTTGAGCACATTCTGATATCAACAAATTATTCTGATATCAACAACTTGTTTTGAAATTAGTGGACATCATTTTGATATCAATTTACCTTTAGCCTTCCTAATAGCGATGACCATTCTGACACCATTGAATTTTTATTCTAACTAAGCATAACTCTAATATTTTATATATCTAATATACCTAAGTCTGATATCAAAAACATCATTCTGATACCATGTAAGCCTCACTGATATCAAGAACCTCATTTTGATATCTTGCAATGCACTAAACATAAAAATAACAACAAAACTAGACTCTTGTTGCTATAGCAACAAAAAGGTCTTCCGTTTCTCATGTATAAATCTGTAAAAAAAAAAATGCATTTCTCTTATAAAAAGAAAAAGGATGTAATCGATACTGTGATGGAATCTTTCAGTAACTTTTTCTATGTGAAACAAAACAAAACGAGAAAAAGTCAGTTTTGAAATTTGCTCTGACGACCGGAAGTTACGCCGGATCAACCGGAACATGGTAAACATATCTTCATACATTGTTCAATTTTCCCTCAAAGTTTGGATGCTTAAGCTTATATCAGTTATGAGATCTCGTTGAGAAAAGGTTTATTGTCTCGGGACAGGAAACGGACGAACAGAATAGCTTAATGAAAAATATGTTAATATATCTTAAACATTTTCCTCTCGTACACTACTGTTTATCAAGCTTACTGAAACAGTGAAACAAAAAAACCAGTTAATCAACAATGTCATTTGTTTGAACCCTTCCGGTGAGGACCGGAAGTGACGGCTGACAAAATGTAACACGTTAAACACATCTTCTATTTAATGTCTATCTCCTATGTAAGTTTTGTGTCTTTATCACTAACAGTTTCTGATTAACGGCGGGTACACAATTTAGTATAAAAAAGCTACGTCAGATATTTGAGATATCTCACCGGAAATAGATCTTTTTTTGTTTATTTAACATCGCATAAATGACTTATGAAAAGATCCATACTAAAATAATTATTCTATGTAAAAAAAAACTACAAAAGGTAAAAAAAAGTAATTTTTGAAGTGCTTCCGGTGACGACCGGAAGTAACGCCGAACAAAACGAAATAGTGTAAACACATTTACATATATAGGTCTATCATCCTGCAAAGTTTCATTGTTTTCGTCATTACCATATTTAAGATCTCGAGGAGTCAAGTTTTTTGTTTTGGGACAGGAAACGGACAAACGGAAGTACTCAGTGAAAATTTAAAGTTAGTTGTTCTTATGCATTTGACAACTGGGTGTTATTGCCTATCGCATTCTCTAAAATTGGAAAAGAAAAACAGTTAAAATTTTAAACAGCTTGATTTGTTTGAACTCCTCCGGTGTGGACCGGAAGTGACGGCCGACAAAATGAAAGCAGTTAAACATATCTTCATTCAAATGTCTATCATCCATGAAAGTTTCGTTTCTTGATCATTTATATTTTTTGAGATCTCGCGGGTACAAATTTTTTTCTTAAAAACCTACCTGAGATATTTGAGATATCTCACCGGAAGTGGAATTGTTCTTGTAATTGAACATCGCTTAGATGACATATATAAAAATTTATACTTATATATTCATTCTATGTAAATTAAATTAAATACTTAAAAAAAATTAATTTTTGAAATGCTTCCGGTGACGACCGGAAGTTACGACGAACAAAACAAAATAGTTTAAACATATCTACACATATAGGTCTATCATCCCATAAAGTTTGAATGTAAAATTCCTTGTCGTTTTTGAGATCTCGAGGTGACAAGCTTCTTTGTCGCGGGAGAGGAAACGGACGACCGGAAATGAATTTTGAAAAAATGAAAAAAACGCCTCGAGATATTATCATTCTCTATCATTCCTGAAAATTTCAGGAAAATCTATCAACTCATCTCTGAGAAATTCTGCCGACAAAAAAGGGGAAAAAAATAATAATAATAAGAAAGAAAGAAAAAACCTAACAATCACTATAAGGTCTTCCGTTGGAAACGGAAGACCTTAACAATGAGCCCTCATGAACAAAACAACCCGGCATCATGAAAGAAATCTTTTATTAAGCAACATAAGACACATCACAGTTTGTCAGTTCTTCACTGCGTTGAGATTAGAGGATTGACTTTAATACCTCTGACTTGTTTATACGCCTCATATCTTATTAATGTGCTTTATGTTTATCTGTTGATCTGTTTGTGTCTGCTGCATCTTTCCCTCATATTGCATGTTTTAGCATGGTAACATAAAATGAGCATCCGTCCTGCAGGGATAAAATTATTACAGGGGGTTTTAATTAGTGAAACAACCCACTTGAAACAACCTGCTACTTGAGTTATTATGGCTCTTGTGGCATGGACAATGAGGCAGCGATTTGAATTTGATTTTCGTTTGAACTCCCTATCTTACTTTTCATCACTACGTCAAATACAATATGCTAACTATCAATGTTTGGACCCTTCAACTGTAGGAAATAATGTGGCCAACAACAGCATTGTTAGTGGAGACAACTACGCAATAGTGTTCAGTATCTCGGGGGAAATTCATAAATATATACCAATCTAAAATGCAGAGGCCATAAAGATTTGTTTTATTAAAGAGGACAGTAAACGGTTGATAGAATCTAGTGCTGGTTCACCTTTTGTCAGTTTAATTAGTGTGTACAGACCACGGGGACCAGTCAAATGACAAAGAACATCATGAAGGCACATACGACTGAAAGAAAGCAACAAATCTCTTCAACTCTAATTTACCAAATAGTCAGTTCCAGGGGGCATTTCAATACTTGATCTAATATTCTGAATTTACACCCATGCCTTTGTGACGCCAAGAGCTTCATTCTTTTGAAGCCCTTTCCTTTACAGGACCATTTGTGATGTCACAGCTTCATTTTTTTTTCAGTGTCCTTTTCTCACCAGGGCCAGCGGTTGAAGCAGGTCAGAGAGATGACACCTGTTATGACTAGGAACGGTTCTCACATGACAGCGGTTGTCTGCACCCCAGAGTCGATATGACTGTATATTCTTGCATTTACAAACATGACAATGTTTATTTAGCATTGAGCTTGAGGTGGCTTTCAGATCTATTGACCATGTTCCTTTCTCTGTTTGCCTTTACCTGTTTCATCAGCCCATTCCGAGCGATCACATTCCAATTGAAATTCCCGGATTCTTTACCAATTAATCAAAAGTAAAACATATCTCTAGACTAAAAATATACAATGCCAATGTACCTGTCACCTTTAATTTTCTCTTAGATGCAAAAATCCCCCCCTTACAATGAACAAGTCTAGCTAATGGGTGAGAGATTCTTAATTTGATGTGTTTTTAAAATTTACATGTAGAAAACTACTGTATGTTTAATTAATTTGTTTCCTGATATTTTTTATCCACTGTCTTTGCAATCTGGAAGAGAGGGAAGTCTAATTAACCTATTATACACTGTAGGAAAGCTTTTTGCCTGGATATGACTTCCGTGATGAGGGGAGTTAATCTCCCTGTGGTGAGGATTGCGTAATTCCGTGCTAACTGTCCATGTCTCATTACTTCAAACCACGAGAACTGAACACAGCTCGAAGAATACCACTAATAAGGCTGAAAACCTACTAATTATTCCATACTGTAACATAACCCTATAATATTAGGCATCTCTTTCCGCTGTACAAACAATATATGGAGATATTAAATTTTACAAAACAAAAACTGATAAGTTAATTACTTTGACAAAATCCAATTTCTATAGGAATTTTTGAAGTTAAAACTCTTCTTTCAAAGGTAATATGAGATGTTCTTTCTAACATGGATAACATGCTATTGGACTTCGTTTTGTAATTTTCACTTTTGTTGTCATGACATTTTTGTTATCCAATGGCTTCTGCCAATTCTAAATTATCAAATTACATTTTGTACCAAGGTTGAAGTTTCAGACAATGACTTGATTACCTTCATTACTTCAACAGTGGAAACAAACCCCGCTCAAAACCTGCTAATATCAGTAGCACACAGAGTTAATCATAACAGAAATATGATCACTCTAATTCCGTGTCCAACTCTCCCCAGCGAGTTCACACTTTGTTTCCAGGCTTTTCACACATTTCATCTCTCTCTCCCACTTGTATTTTTTTCATGCTTTTTTCACCGTTTAACCAAAGTAGTTTTCCAGGATTGTTTACAGGCCAAGAACCATTCTCTCTTTTAATGGCTTGGCCAAAAGATAGGAACTACCAATTTATTGAGGGCTCCAAGGTTTGGTAATATACCGGTACATTTCAAAGGAATGTATAGGTCTTTATAAATACATGCTTTAATAATGTTGATTCATAAGAAAATGAAAAACCGAATACATTAATTTAAAGTTGAATAGCAAGGAATTTCTTCATATTGATTTACAAACAATCTGACTAATCATTCAACGGTCACAAATTATGCTTGTAAAACTTCCTGACAGATGGTGCTTAACAAAATGAGACACTCACTGCTGGTACACCCTTGACATTGGGGGGAGTGACCCAACAATAGAATCATGGTCTCACCCCTGACAGTCATTGACGACACCAATACGGACACTTACCTATGGTATAGGAGGTACCGTCCAGGGTGAAGGTGGCACTTTTACACTTTTTGAAGATTTTGGGGGTGATCGGGCGTGGTCTCTTGGAGGGGTCGGGTTTTCCGATGTTCTCCTTCCCTCCCTCCATTTTGATCTCTCCCCCCCTCAGGTATCACAGAATATCTCCAATGAACTCGGTACAATCAGAAACGATATCCACAGTCACATTTGACCTCCTGAAAACTTCCCTTTTGTTTACCAATATCACCCACAGAACTTTAAAGTGTTTGTCACTGAAGACGTACTTGCAGTAATAACAAATACTCAATACAGCAACGAACTGCCTGCATTTAGTTCTCAAAGGGTTAGCAGCAGAGAATGGCTACAGGGTTTTCCACTTGAATTGTTAGATAAATTCATAATCTCATAATTCTTTTACAGTATTGTTTAACCATATTTTATCACATTTCTCATTTTAGGAATAAATGAAGAGTACGAACAGGTATCAGTTAAGTCACATGGTTACTGAGTGAAGGGGCGTGATAATGGCTGGGTCTAATCTCACGTTATACAATGAATTAAATCCATGAGATGAAGATCCACTCCCATCAGTCCAAAGTCTCAGCATCAAATGGTTGACAGGCAAAGGAAGGCCCAGCGAGGGGATATGTCAGTCTGCCCTCAGAAACACCTCTGGAGGTAGCACGTACTTTGTGAGCCTGCCCTATTATAATCAGAAAAAATAAATATTAATGTCAGATGGAGTATTATTTGTTTGTACTCTGCTGAAGTCTAAGGATCTGAGGATAATGACAGAAAAGGCGGGCTAAACAATTACCAGAAGGCATGCAATGTGCGGCGATTACATTCTTCCTAATCTGCGATGAACTAATCCAGGAATGAGTATATAGGAACAATGAGAAAAAACATGTCTTATTGTCGGAGCCCCCACTTAACAATGCTTCTTATCTTCCTATAGTTAACATTGATAGCAGATTTGAGAATTTTTGCTTTATTTTCAATAGGAATCCTCAGAGATCACAATTCCTTCTCGCAGTATTTGTGTGCGGAGGTTTTTTGTGTTTCTTCAGACAGAAGAGACAGAAGAAGAAAGCATCAAAAAGAAATTAATTAATGTTAGCATAATGATAGGTCTTCTTGGATACCTGGGGATTTGAGTTCAATCAATGTTATAACTATCATTTACTGTCCCCTCACTCCACAAGGAAATTTCTCCCATTTTATAGCTTTCGGGTGTTATTTCAAATAATCAAAACATTGAGCACATTCAAGTTTTAGGAAAAGCAATTGATATTGAAATAGGGAAGAAATAAAAACAAGAATAAAGCAGACATCCTACATGTAGGAAATTGACTTCAGTGGCTACAATGTCTGATGGAGCACATGGCTCAGTGGTCAGGAGTTAGGCCAGTAACCCAAAGGTCGCTGGTTCAAACCCCACTGTGGTCGCCCGATGTTGTGTTGTGCACCTAGACAAGGGACTTTATCTACATTGTTTCAGTCCACCCAGATGAAATTGGGTACCTCTCTACTATTTTCTGACATATGAGAACTATATGAAATGATATAAAAAGTTTGGTGCTCCCAATGTTATTCTTTTATATTAGCAATTTGATACAAAACAGTGGAACTGCAGAATTAAAGCTGAACACCGCTCGTAAATAGGCACTGTCCGCCACATTTCTTTTTACCACCGTTATCCCTACAGCCCTTATATAAGCTGCAGACCTCTTAACAGTTTAAAGTATTTCGCTGTAGAGGTCTCACCTGTGTGGACGTATATCTTGCCTCGCCGTGTTACTCGGTCACAATGAAATTATCAAGTTTTATACACTTTTTTTAAGCCAGGAGAATACTAAAATCGAATAAACTGGTCAAAATATAATTTACAAACAGAATGTGCACATAAAATAAGAATTAAATGCATAAAATCCAAAGATTACGAAAGAAATACTACATGTTGGCCACGAGTTTTAGATGTGCAATTGGGTGTAAAGAAATTGAAGGGTTTATATACCAGGTAGCCCTGTGACAGTATTTATGAGCGGTGTTCAGCTTCAAGTACTCAAATAATAAGAATCTACAGTATACATATACAGCTATGGTTGTTAGAGTGACAAGGACCATGGACAGTTGAAGCAAAAGTCAATCAAAGACAAAAAAACCCTAGAGGTCCAAATCTACCATGGCCTCATCCCAATGGTCCAAATCTACCATGACCTTATCCCAATGGTCCAAATCTACCATGGCCTTGTCCCAATGGTCCAAATCTACCATGGCCTCATCCCAATGGTCCTAATATACCATGACCTCATCCCAATGGTCCAAATCTACCATGACCTCATCCCAATGGTCCAAATCTACCATGGTCATGTTCCAATGGTCCAAATTTACCATAGCCTTGTCCCAGTGGTCCAAATCTACCATGGCCTCATCCCAATGGTACATATCTACCATGGTCATTTCCCAATGGTCCAAATCTACCATGGCCTTGTCCCAATGGTCCAAATCTACCATGGCCTCATCCCAATGGTCCAAATCTACCATGACCTCATCCCAATGGTCCAAATCTACCATGACCTCATCCCAATGGTCCAAATCTACCATGGTCATGTCCCAATGGTCCAAATCTACCATAGCCTTGTCCCAGTAGTCCAAATCTACCATGGTCTCATCCAAATGGTTGAAATCTACCATGGTCATGTCCCAATGGTCCAAATTTACCATAGCCTTGTCCCAGTGGTCCAAATCTACCATGGCCTCATCCCAATGGTACATATCTACCATGGTCATTTCCCAATGGTCCAAATCTACCATGGCCTTGTCCCAATGGTCCAAATCTACCATGGCCTCATCCCAATGGTCCAAATCTACCATGACCTCATCCCAATGGTCCAAATCTACCATGACCTCATCCCAATGGTCCAAATCTACCATGGTCATGTCCCAATGGTCCAAATCTACCATAGCCTTGTCCCAGTAGTCCAAATCTACCATGGTCTCATCCAAATGGTTGAAATCTACCATGGTCATGTCCCAATGGTCCAAATCTACCATGGCCTTGTCCCAGTGGTCCAAATCTACCATGGCCTCATCCCAATGGTCCAAATCTACCATGACCTTATCCCAATGGTCCAAATCTACCATGGCCTCATCCCAATGGTCCAAATCAACCATGGCCTCATCCCAATGGTCCATATCTACCATGGTCATGTCCCAATGGTCCAAATCTACCATGGCCTCATCCCAATGGTCCAAATCTACCATGACCTCATCCCAATGGTCCAAATCTACCATGACCTCATCCCAATGGTCCAAATCTACCATGGTCATGTCCCAATGGTCCAAATCTACCATGGCCTTGTCCCAGTGGTCCAAATCTACCATGGCCTTGTCCCAATGGTCCAAATCTACCATGGCCTCATCCCAATGGTCCAAATCTACCATTACCTCATCCCAATGGTCCAAATCTACCATGGCCTCATCCCAATGGTCCAAATCTACCATGGCCTTGTCCCAGTGGTCCAAATCTACCATGGCCTCATCCCAATGGTCCAAATCTACCATGACCTCATCCCAATGGTCCAAATCTACCATGACCTCATCCCAATGGTCCAAATCTACCATGGCCTCATCCCAATGGTCCAAATCAACCATGGCCTCATCCCAATGGTCCATATCTACCATGGCCTCATCCCAATGGTCCAGATCTACCATGGCCTCGTCCCATGATCCAAATCTACCATGACCTCGTCCTATGGTCCAAATCTACTATGGCCTCATCCCAATGGTCCAAATCTACCATGATCTCATCCCAATGGTCCAAATCTACCATGGCCTCATCCCATGGTCCAAATCTACCACCTTATTGGTTCTAATCTACCATGGCCTCTCTACCATCACACCCACTTACAGGCACCAAGGAGATGTACTGGACTGCGTTTTACAAAAGAACGACCAAATTACCGGTAATTAATGCTTAATAATCACAAATTTATCAATTTTTTATTCTGATGGCTCTAAATTATAATTACATAAAATCAAAATAGTTGTAAATAAATGGTTTTATAAAAGTTCTGTTCATTAAAAATCATTCCACGAGACTGAGAATATTTATGACGTTGTCGTAAGTTCTTTTGTAAAATGCAGCCCATATACTTCTGGGGCATGTTCAACAGAGCGAGCGCTTGCCAAAATTCCCTATTCCTGCAACACAAATTTTGGCGAGCGATCTGCTGAACAGGCCTCTAATGTACTGGGAGGGGATAGAGCATTTACAGTCCTCATACTTCAGGGGCCTGTGATCACTATCCTGTCACAACTAACCAGTTTCCAAAACCTCAGCTTAAATTCAAATAATTTGTTAACATTTCTTAACATAATAGTATAAGAAAATATTGTAGATCCTTATTTATGAAATTTGAAAATTTTGAATTATAAATAGTGCAGGCAGTGCCTATACTCAGTTTGTTTTGTTTTATGCTGCAAACCTGAAAAAAATGTTTCTCTGGCAGAGTAGTTTATCATTATGGATTTGTAAGTAAAAATTTTATCATTTATTATCATAACCATTATTTTTTGATAGATAAAATGAGGATGTAAAATACTGTGATCATTAAATATCTAGATGTGAAGATGATACATCTAGTTTGCCCGAGGAGGTCCTCATATCAGTATTAACATAATTAAATTCATATTTGTAGTTAGAATGATGGGTTTAATATTACACCCAGGCAGAAATCCTGGATTAAATCATGTTTAAACCACAGCAAAAACTGCAAATCACATATCTTTCTTGATGATGGACTTCTCTTTTAACAAGCACCATATTTTGAATGTCAGAGTTATTTCTTCATTTCTTACAAATGTTGTATCCCAGGGTTGTTCAAAAATAATTTTCAATGTATTTAGCAAAATACATAATTATAAGGAATTGTTCCTTACAAGAGTTTTGCACAATTTTTAATGTGAAATTCATGTGAAAGTGCACTCATATGAATTTCATGGGAGAAAATTTCATGTCACACAAAGTGAATTTAAGTGCATATTACATAATTTTGTATTTATAGCTCTATAAAGATTTCAGATGAAATTTATGTGTGAAAAATTTTTTTTTCATGTGAAATTAAAGTGGTGATTTTTGTGTGAAAATTTTGGGTAGAATTCATCTGAATGCTCTTTTCATATGAAATTCATTTGTTGAGACACAATTGGCTGTGTACTTACTACTATTGAAGGAATAGCACAGAGAAAAAAATGGCACCCCTTCTAACACCTCCTCCCCGTTAATCTTTGGAATCCTAAGCTTTTGCCATTAGTCATAACCCTCATTCACATTTTTTACATGTACTTTGCTAAAACATTGATTAATGAGAAAAACCTTACTCACAAATCAGTTATGACATCATGCTCAATGGTAGGAAAACAAAAAACATAAACTGATGTAAGAAAAAAAACCTAAAAACACAAAGCTGTAGAAACTCCCCCATCAAGAGAGTGGGATCTATAAGAGACAGCCCTACCTTCTAAATGAATAGCTCTCTTCACAAATACAAGCTGTTACATCGCTTGGCTATTATCACTTCACTGTTTGCTGTTTTTATTACAAAGAAAGAACTTTCCCTCGCCTTTGATTTTCTTTTAATAACACTACACCAATAAAATCTGCAGACTGCATCATTTGTACCAGCATTTTCACAAACATGAAAACTTTGCACACAACATGGTGAAATCTACTGGATTCTGAAATGAAAGGACAGGGAAAATTAAAGTTCACTTTCTGTGAAATGCTTTTCTCTATCAATAAATGATTCCTGTGACAGTAATAAAATCACACTGACTAATAATCTAACTTCAATTTATTTCCCTAAAACATTCAAATTGAATATTTATAAAGGAGTACTAAGAAATTGTACTGGGAGTTACATTAAAAACCAAGTCTGATGAAGCTCCCAGAATAAGAAGTCAGGACCAATTGTTTACAGCCATGTTTAACAAAGAACTTGCTAGTTGCGACATAAGAAAATCTTTTCAGTCTATTATGGAATGATTCTCAATCTTAATGCACATTTTTTTAAATGAAAAAATCATTGATTCGAAACAATTTTTATCTCTTATAATATATGTCACAGGTTCAAAGTTGAAACTGATAAATAATTTGGACGAGATAAAATTTTTCCTGTAAATCTCAGCCTAGATGGTCGCATGCATCAAAGAAAGTTCATGTATAATATATAATAAAGTATGATTACTTTCTTCTAGATCTATATAATGTAATGCCAGCTTACAATTACTATGGAATCATCATTGTTCGGGGGACCAATGTTTGTGGCTTTCGCTGGTAACTCTTGCCCACAAAATTACATCCCCAGGAATGTATATACAAGCATTTGTTTAATGTTTTTGAAAATTATCTCCAACTTGCTACCAACATCCCCAGCCAAAAAATTTTGGCTACCCATGAACATTGACCCCCATGAATAAAAATAAAAATAGTAGTTCACTTTAATATTAGATTTTTTGTCATAAGCTTCGCTTTACTTAAAGTTCTGCTTTTGGTAGACTTGCACTTTACTTATAAGGTTTTGATGCATTCAGTAAGCTTACCATTTCACCGGTATAAGGGTTAGCTGCATTTGGTAATATTACCGTTTTACTGATAAGTTATGTCTTCTGTTGGTAAGAATGTAGTACATACATGTACCATTGTACCTGAATGCCTCTCTCTCCACACCCCCTTTCCCTTCCACATTTTTAATCAATTACAAAAATGGTATTAATAGTTGATAAGTAAATAAATAGAGCTATTAAAAAGTAGTAAGAAACAGGTACTACAAGAAAATGAAACTACAAATATTGATTTTTTTTTAAAAAGGGATAAAAATGAGTTTTCACATTACAAGGAGAGCTTATGTGTTTTGTATTTATAAACATTCAAGCTCATGTCCCTATAGCTCCTGAAGCCATTCATATTCTACAACTTCCATTTGACAATGATGAAACGTTGATGAAACTGGGCAAACTCTTTCATTAGAGCATTTGTCAGCAGACAATTTGATAAATGTACAGACAACATTTCGCAAACAGATACAAATGGCAAGAGTTTGTGACAATGGACTACGCAATCAAGATAAAGACTGCTGACATCCACTCTCATGTAAACTCATGCATCTCAATTCTCTCTCCAAGGGTTCCAACATCCCTTCAATTCTAAATCTGTTATTTCTAACATTATAGTGTGACAATATCTGAATTATGTCCATTACCATGGTAACAGAAAGCTTACCTGCTAAGGAAATGTATCAGTTAACTCTGGATTCTGTAATCTGAGGAAAATTATGAAAACCCTACTTTTACACAGTTCACAATATTCAGAATCATTCCATTATCTTTTATATAACAAAATTATTATTCTATAGCATCAATTTATTTCTCTGAATTATTTACTGAAAATAACACATTTCTGCTTGAAATGGATGCTTGATCCCAAAATTAGTATATCATTTGGATTTATTCAATAGTTCTGTTCATAAAACACAAATGTAGGTCCCACTGAAGTCAGTGACTGTATAATTACAGTGCTAATCAAAGTGAATTCTACTGTTTCAGAACATTCTTCACACAGTTTTCAATATAGAAACTTGAGAACAGTCCTAACTTGATACAAATTAAAATAAAGAATTTTTTTTCCACCGATACCTGCAGAGGGAGAAATAAATGTCTCAAGTCTGGGGAAACAACCCAGGTTCTTGGCCTGGGGCTGGTTATAATGGCACCAAATGTAATGCCAGAAAGGAAAAGTTCATAGTGGCTGGACCAGGAATCAAAGATATACAAGATATACTTTATATATAAAAATAAATGTACTGACATGAAATAATGCCAGGTTAGACCAGGAGCAGGATTCAGACCTGCAGGGGCCCTGGAAATTCCAGTCAGGTGTTCTACCAATTGAGCTATATCAGCTGCTGGGCCCTTTGAAATTTTAGTCAGGTGCTCTACCAATTGAGCTATCTGGTGCTGGCGAGCAAACCTGTTTCACCGATCATTATTTCTCCCACCCTATTACATTTGGTGCTGTGACCAACCCCTGGAACTGAGAAGGTAACTCCTAGCTGTCAGGAGAATTAACTGTAACAGGACGAAGATCATTTAAGGGGAGACAAATGTGATGGCCAAATCAGTTCAATCGCCCGCCCCAGATAGCTCAGTAGGTGGAGCATGACTAGAGTATTAGGGAGCCTGGGTTCCATTACTGATCTATTATTTTTCCCGTCCTGTTGCACCGACACCAGTCATACAATTGTGACGGTCAGACCGGTTTGAATACCGGCGCCAGATAGCTCAGTTGGTAGAGCTTCAGGGGGCCCGGGTTCGAATCCCGGTCTGGTCCGTCATTATTTCTCCCATCCCGTTACATTTGGTCCGTGACAAACCCTGGAACTAACAGGTTAACTCCTGCCAGGGGAAGAGCCTGGGGTGATCTTAAAGGGCGAAGATCATTTAAGGGGGAGGAATGTGACGGTCAGACCGGTTCGAATACCGGCGCCAGATAGCTCAGTTGGTAGAGCATCTGACTAGAGATTCAAGGGGCCTCAGGGTTTGAATCCCGGTCTGGTCCGTCATTATTTCTCACATCCCATTACACAATTTAAAACTGAATACAACTGAAACTACCTACCAATTTCACATTTTGAAACATAATTTAAAATGTTCATAAATCCTGCAGAAAAAAGCAATAAACCACCTCTCACAACTTTATAATAAGTAGTTTTTAACCTTTAACTTACATGTACAACTTATGAAGTTTAATCCACCAGGCATTCAGCGGCCAGTTAGTTCAAACTGTGTTAGTACTTTATCATAGTTCTCTTACCTAACAGTGACATTCCAGTGTATTTATCCTAATATCACCCCCTGGACATGATTTGACTAATTAACAAGTGGTGCACGTGACAGAAATTAAAGAGTTTGACCACATAAGAGGTATCTATCAGAAATGTTTACTGAGCCTATCTGGGATCAAACTGTCAACAGGTATTAAACAAACACCTGAGAGGTTTCAGGTAGGAACCAAGAAGTCCTGATTTATTCTATGTGAAATATCAAATTTGTGAGCCCCCCCCCCCCTTATTTCCACTGAGTAATACACAAGATCAATTTATGATGCCCTACCTCATTAATCAAGTATTTGAATTGATACACTATGGAACATGGTAAGTTTCATTAATGTTAAATGTTTTTATCAGGAAAAAAAAATGGACAAAATATAATAAAGGTTATTTTATTTGCTTTGGCTGATCAGATTTTATAACTGGAAAAATACATGACTGTATTTGTGATTAAAATTGTTCATGTCCAAACATTTTGATATGCTGGTAAAAACATAGATAATATTTACAATGTACAGTAATATCTCCTTGGTACATTAAAATGTTACATTAGCCGCTCTGAGGCAGACAGATGTACTTGGGATCTACAGTTAGAGAGCAGTATCTCTATTAGTTAGGAACCATAAACCACCGAGAAATTATCGTGGTTTTACAATTACATTACCATTTTCACACATGAAACACCCTGAGATGTTCTGGGCTGTGTTCAAGATCGTAGCTGCTACATAGGGCTACGTAGATGAACGGTAAGATAGCCTAGCCGCTATATATGTAGATATTCGTAGCCTAAATATTTTATGCTAAGTATCAAATTAAAGATGGCCATGTTCGTTACCACTTTGTAACAAACATGAAATCTATTCATTTTGTGATATTTTGTTCATCCTATAAGTCATAATGAATTTTAACATGTATATTTCAGCTTGAAATTATCAAATTATGTCGATGTAATTAGTCTTTAGTTGAATATTTCCAACTTCAAATCTAAGACCTAGCGGTTAACCTAGCAGTCCGTTCAATAGACCTACATATCTACGACCTAGCGGCCAGGCTAGCTGCTACGATCTTGAACGCAGCCCTGAGGTCCCACACATAGCTACACTTACCATGAAGTATTACTACTACTGACACTACCAAACACCATCAAGTTACTTCAAAATAATTAATATGTTATTTATGTACAATAATGGTGTTATTAATAATGACTGATGTCAAAATATTCCTAAGTACACATAATCTGCACACAGAAAGAAAATTCCTCTAACAAAAAGAAAAACAGATATCTTTTTTAAAGCATTGATTTGAAATGCTGAGCTAGTTTTAAGACAAGCAACAAATTGTGAAATTTGACGGATCTTACAAATAAAATGTACTGACAAATTTTGAGACTTACTACGACTGTGAGATCATCTATGAAAGCAAATGCTGAACAGTCTCATACCAGTATCAGCCTTCACTTCAGATATTCAAGGCATAAACATCAAATTGATAAATGAGAATTTAGGAGATAAAATCATGTTTTTTCTGATGATACCAAGATTTTCACACCTCACAAAAAATGAACAAACACTCCCTTGACATGCACTGTACACTTATGTAAAATACTTCAATCTACGCAGAAAGGTGTTGACTCCTGAGATCTTATTTTCCCATCAAGTTTCAACAGACTGTGTTTACAAACATGTATTGAACAAGACTAGGAGCTTGTTGTGTGTGACTTCTTTAAACCTTAGGCAGGCTCCATGGTATAGAGCACCCACAGAGACCAATTTTTTTTTTTTCGCCCCTTTCGCCCTCGTTATCTGCGGGTTAATTTATGACTTGGCGAATTCCAATGTCTCAAATTATCTCTCTTTAAACACAACTATGTCCGGGCGATTTCAAGACGGGGCGAAAAGGGCGAAAATAACACGGGGCGAAAATAACCCTGTATACTGTAACACTTGTCACCTTGTTCATCCCCTCTCCTGATTCTATAGAGGGTGCAAACCCTTGCCACTAACAATATCTGTGGCTATATTACACTTTTCTAATGTCAAACTTACCAGGAGTTTTAAAAATGGTCAAATTATTAGATAATAAAATAGAAAATGTTCTAAAAGACACCGTGATACTATGCAGCTACAGTGTACAGGATAGAAATACAAAGGTATCTATCCAATCTTTCTGTCTCAGCATCAGAAGAGAAGGAGCAGGCAGCCCGACTGATACTTTAACATCAATCGAGACATCTGCATCATCTCGGAGCATTTTATTTTCATTAAAGTGGCAATATCTAGTCAAATTAATTGGTTGCTATCCTTACATTCCCTCCATTTAATTTCCATTCCTCCGAGATGTCATACAATTATTGACTCCTCAGTGCTTTATTTTAATATACTGGTAATTGTCATATGATTTATTAATAACACTTCTGACAGGTTGATGGAATATAAAATTTATTTAATACATACTACAATTCCTCTGTGAGGGATATGTAGAATCATTAATGATCTCCTTCCATGCTTTAATAATAGGAACAACTGTCATGAACTAAGACAATCAATTCTGACAAACTCATGAAACATTTAATACATTCATGTCCCTGATTTACAGTGTCAGATAATATTGGATATATTTAATGTTACAGCCTGACCAATTACTATTATCATAATGATAATGATTCCTATCAATCCAAGAACCATCATTTGATAGTTCACAGTGGGGCTGTCATTTCCTTAACCCACAACACAACTCCGTACAGAGGTTAAACAACTTACCTGTTGAGATGTATCCAGGTATCTGACCAGACTTTGCTGCTAATCTAAGTTTCACTTCTCTTTCTTTAGAAACTCAAATTTTACTCATAAACACTCGACTGCATTTCAAGCCTTGGGAAGAATTCTCAGGATTTCTAGGGCGGGGAAAACCCCTTCATCTTTATGGCCAATTGATTATTGCAAGAAGCTGAGAAGAGAAAGATGAAATGAGTTTAATTCATCATCTGCTCTGAAGAAAGCGGGAGAGGGAACAAAGGGGACTTAACTCTTCACAATTGGTTCTTGATAAGGCTCTAATATTGAGGATCAGAGGTGTTAGTTCAGTGTTGAAGGCAAAGACTTGACAACAATGGCTCTAAGATTACAATGCATTGAATATTGTGAGACAAAATGAAAAACCTGTAAACAACTTTATTGCAGGCTAAAATTAAAAGCCACCTTGGATCCTCTGTACATCCAATGGGAGAGAGCCTGACTGTTGGAATTAACTCAGGCAATATTGCATGATAAGATCCAGTTTATCAAGCAACTCTTAGACTATTATAGAGGTTCTATCATTCACTAACGGAGTATTACCTAAAACCAACAATTCTCTCATTGCCAACAATAACTCAGGGATTTCACTGCCATTATCTGCAGCAAAGAAATATTTCCTATAAAAAGTCCCCCAGGCTGCTACAGATGATATGCAGCCTAACCTACAAATGTTAATGAAACACCTATTTTAAATCTATGTCATGGCTACTAATTCAACAATTAAGTTGCACACAGATTACCTGAGAGAAATGTACGTCCAGATAGCCTATGGGGAATTCCTTTGAATGGTCTGCAGGATTTCCTTGATCGAGGAAAGCCTTCCTGTTAATTTCTGTCCATCATTTCCCTGCAAAGAGATAGCTAGACTGTTGGAGGCGTTATAAAATAATAAACTGTTGTTGGGTTAAATGGCCACTCAAAAAGCTTTAACCGAAATTACATACCAACACATAGTGTCACTCTTCTACAGAGTTTGATGAATTATTCTTTATACACCAGGGTTTCTTCAGCGAGATAAAGTGACATGAGACCTTGAACAAAATTAAGATTATTCAAAAGTCACTTCATGTTCCCAATTAATTCAGATTTAGAAACAGATTTCTATTATTAGGGCCTCCTGTAATTTGGGTGACTGCTCCAATAATCAGACTGTTCCAAGTTCTTTTCAATTTACTGGTATTAAAGTACTTAACTTAATGCTATCACCAGTAAAACAACAAGCGAATTAAAGCATGAGGGTAAACTTTTGTCTTTACCTCAGTCTGTTTTCTTGTTTTGTGTGGGTTTTATTTTATCAGGTATAGTACCCTAAATAACAAACAATATAATCATGCCAGATCAAAGCACGCTTTATACCGTTGTTTCCTCAATCGACTTTTCGTTAGTTTCCTTCATAAATAAAAACCTTGCCTGGTTAAGCATTCAAGCGCTACCATCAATAATAATTTAATACATGTATATAGCACCTACATTCTATCAAACTTAATATTAAGACCTGAAATTTTTAACCTCTCCATCCATCTCATTTAAAAAAATCATATAGGGGTAGATATATGAATATGTGAGTAAGTGGAAAATATTTTTTGCCATATTTTCACTTTTTTCTCTACCAGCAGAATTAAAAAAAAATATTTTTCTCAACTATAATACAAAAATAGAAAACATGAATAATATTTTTATTCTTCCCATTTTTTTATTTATTTATTTATTTTTTTTTTTGCGTAGCTAGAGGATCATTCGTCTTCATTATCAGATAATGAATCGGTGGTTAATTCTGATTGCTAAGAGTCTCTTGACCCCCTGTTGATCACAGAGCAGTACTTCTCATCCAATCACCAACCGGGATTCATCACAATCTCAAACAGAGAGCAGATTGCCTTAATGTCCTACAACCAGTTCATTACACTACCTGTCAACCCAAAGGTAAACATAATCACTGCAGTCCCCGGAAAGACATCAGCCGACCCCAAGGATAGTCCTGAATGAGGGAGGACTGTTATAGTTGTGTTTTTCAATTTACAACCTCCGTTTAAGGAAATACAGGGGGAAAGCATGAAATCAGCTCGATATTAGGTTTTTTGTATTGATCGTGGTTGAGCGGCGTGGTGTTTACGATTTGTGTCCTGTTAATCCAATATTTGTCCGGATCTGATTAATTCGCCCGTCAATAGCCTGATGGTCTTGAACCCGACAAGTAAAGCATCGTCTATTTATAGTCCACGCAGTTCGCGCTGTCGTCTGATTTTCGTCGGAATAAATTGATGGTGACATGTCGCCTCGATTTCAAAGATAAAATGGGTCACAAGGAAGTATCACAAATTAACCATGTTAACCGAACTCCGAATCTGCTCTTGAGGCGTTCTGCAGTTTTTCTCCATCCTTACTATATAACCTGTGACAATGGGGTCAAAATATTTTCCCGTGTTCTTTAAAAAATAAGCAAATTCATATGTTATAACAATTATCAATATGCACTTACTATATCTCAATGCATATTAAACACAATTAACAAGTTTAGCTGCTACACTGACGCCAATTGCAGCTGACCACGTGTGGCAGAGGACTTCATGAATCCGCGCCACGTGGTCCAGTATCGAGAGGCCCACGGCCTACATCGCTAGCCTAAGAAACAGCCTACCTGCATGCCAACGACCCAACCTGTTACAAGTAATACAAATGTAGATTGAATTCTAATATATTTACAAAAATCCTAATATGTTCAAGTTTTTATATTAATTAAGTCAGTTATTATTTAAACATCGCTTACAAATATCATTTAATACTTGATTGGCCACAAAGTATTGCATAATTAAGGAATACGGAAAACTAGCTGTCATGTTATAAATGCATTCCCCTCAAACTCAGTTATAAATAAACATGGCGTTATTGGTAACGGCATTCATACACTACATCTTTATTTAGACGTTTTGACTAGTTGGTGATAAAAAGACGTTATTATGGTGTTCCGATGGGGCCACTTCGACCGTCGCACTTTCGCCGTTAGGGCGAGAATGCGAAGTTGCGAAGGCGGAAGTTCGAAGGCGAAGGAGCGATACTACTATCGCTCCTTCGCCTTCGCAACTGCAGTCTCAGTCGATTACACAGTATTTGATGCAGGCACCGTACTCGCCGATTTGCCGATTAATCTAAGATATAATTGGCACATGTACGCATGCGCTAGGCCATCGTGCTTACTCTGTACTTTATCAAATTTTTAATGTGTAATGTGATATATATGTTTACCAGTGCTGGCTATGTCTTATCATGATATACTCCACATAAAATGTAATGTCCGCCATAATATGTACACATGCACTTCCAGGCTCCTGTCACTTACCAGCTGTCTGTTTACCGTGATTCAAACACAGTAACATTCTAATTTCAGTATGCGACATTCCTTTCTCATGCATGGATCTAGAGGGGGAGAGGGGGTCCGGACCCCCCCCCCCCCTCTGGAGAATTCAATATTATAAAGGGGGAGAGCGGGGCCCTGGAAGATTTAATATTATTAATTTCATATAGTAAAATTATCAAAAATACATTGTATGCCTCGCCCCCCCCCCCCAAGTAAATACAATTAACCTTCGGACCCCCTCCCCTAGAAAAAAATTATGGATCTGCGCAGGCTGTTGAAATTAAACCTTCTGCCTCAGATGTCTTTTAATACATATTAAATTATCTTTAAACGATAGAGAGCTCCACAAACATAAAAAGGCGAAGGCAAAAATGCGAAGGTGCGAAGGTGAGAGTGCGAGGATGCGAAGGCTACTACTATCGCTCCTTCGCCATGTATGATTTAACCTGTATGATTTGCCTATAAATTAGTCGTTATCCACAATGATCATCAGTTGGAGACTGGACCTTGTATTGTCCATGCCGGCTGCATAGATCGTGTAGAAACGACAAGTTTGGATGGTAGATAAATGGTTATTTGATATGCCGACTTGTGGATTTCTACCTGTCATATTATGTTCTAATTGAGGACAATCTGATTAAAATCAGATCCTCGATCCACTCCTTTTTTTATCGCTAGAAAAACAAGGAGCGGATCAAGGATCTGATTTTAATCAGATTGTCATTGATGTCTACCTGGTTTTAATCAAACGTTTTACTGGTGAGCTTTCGATGATAGAAGTGTTGGGGACTGATACATCGTCTCTCAACTATTACTACCTGATGATTATAAAGAGACGTTTTTAACAGGTGACAACGTATTGATAGAAAGAGTTGTTTTCTTTAGTAACTACTTGTTTAATAAAGTTAAACATTATTATTCATGATTACTTGCTAACAGAGAAATGTACCTTCATGCTTGAAGTTAGAGATCGAGAGACGCTATCACAGACTTCCTTTTGAGTTTGGAGAGATTCTACTACTGATGTCTATGAAAAAATGACAATTACAAACCGTCAACCATCTCAAAAATCCAGAAAACGAAATACAAATTCAAAGCAGAGTATAAAGAGAATGTTCAATTGGTGACAAATTTAGTTGAGTCTACCACATGTCATATTCTTAGTTTAGAGAAACTCTACTGTTGACTATTTGAATTTATCGAGACTTCATCACGGGCAAACACGGGTTGCGATTCTCAACTGGTGAATTTTTTTAGTTTTTAGTCGAAGAAACTATACACTTTGATAAAAATCTACGTCTGGTGACTGACTTAAGACAGACATTTTCATTAGTTACGTGCTGAGTTTAGAGACATGCTGTCACTAGGGACTTTTCGAGTTTAAAGAGATTCTACAGTTGGTTACAATTTGAGTTTATAAAGAATCAACCGCTAGAGACTTTCTGGGTTCATAAAGACGCTATCTCATGTGACGGTTTTAGTTAATCGAGTCTACAACTGGTGACTATTCAAGTTTGACCGCATATGACTTTTTGAGTTTTAGGTGTCACGAAAATACGTTATTTGGTGATTATACTTAGTGTTAAATAGTAGCTTTTCTCACCTGTTACCAATTTAAGTTTTAGGAGACACTATCAAGGCTGACTATTTTGAGTTCGGGAGAAACACTTCCACTGGTGACCTTTTGAGTTTATATAGACTGTACCACTGGTGACCTTTTGAGTTTATATAGACTGTACCACTGGTACTGGTGACTAATATATAAATTAGTGACACTTACACTGGTGTCTTCTGGGGTAAATATAGACTTTACCACTGGTAGCTAGTTCAGTTAAGAGAGACTATACCACTGTTGACTATTGGAAACGCAATCACTGGTGACTGCTTGAGTTTAGAGAGGCGTTATCTGATCTCACGAACATACGTTGTTTTTGGTGTTTTTTTTTTTACATTTGTTTACTGGTGCGTAATAACTTTCTATCTATAGTTATTATTTGAGTTAATAAAGACGCTATCATTGATAACTATTTGTGTCTATAGATACTCCACCACAGGTGACTATTCAAGTTAAAAAAAAAAACTCAACTGCTGGTGACTATCTTAGTTAAACAAAAGCTTCAACTGGTGATCTTTTGAGCTTGAAAGAACTATTATTCGTGACAATCTATGTTGAGTGTCTATACTACTGTTGACTTTAAAAATATATTGAAACGCTATGACTAGGGACTATTTGAGTTTAGACTCTTCTTCTGATGACTATTTGAGTTTATATAGACTCTCCAACTGGTGACTTCTGCAGTATTTGATTTAGAGAGACTCTACCACTGGTGACAATTATTTAATTAAGATTAGATAGACACTAGCTCATGTATAAAACCGTGATTTGACCTGATGCTAATCCTGATGTATACTACTGAACTTTTAAGCTAGTTAGAGCGGGGAAATTTGCTCTGCATGTGCTCATAATATTGCAAGGGACACAACTCTAGCTCAACTACAGTCAAAATCAATCATTCCATGGACTTGCACAGATGAAAGACTCGAATTCTGTGATGTTTTTCATTTTCGACCTTGCCAATAGGGGTGATAACGTCATAATTTCACAATTTATAATCGAAATGTTTTTAACCAAAAATGGTGACAATGGGCCAAGTAGTTGAAACAAATTGTTAAACGACGATGCACAGTGGATGACTGAGTGACTTAGCTGACCTAAAAACTATATACTACACTTTTTAAAGGAGAATTTTTAACATATACCGCCCCCCCCCCCCAAACTGGCGTCTTTGACCCCAAGGGTAGTCGGTACAAACCAACATAACAAACGAGATTTATATATAAAATTAGCTGCAACATGTCTTTTACAAGATAAAGTTTTTTAAATGTATCGTTCTTTGATGAACCTCCACTCTCATAACACAGCTCCATTCCAACAGGAAATTTATTATTTAAGAGGGCTTGAGCGTCATGATCATTTTCACCTTTTGGAGAGCTCTATATAAAAATATATTAAAGTACCCAAAATCAAAAAGGTAAAATATTTGAATATATTTTTTCTTTACTAAATAATAGTGTATACCTATACAAATTAAATCTTAAAATTTTGGGCAGATCTTATGGATAATTTGTTGACCATCTAGCCTCAATAAACTAAAATCTACTATTTTTACCACAAGGGAGCTTATTTAAAAGTTTTCATTACACTAGACAATTTTTTAACAATTGGATGAAAGTGAAAATAACATTTATATAAAACTATTTATATTATATATCCGAATATATATTTTTCAAGTTTACTAAACTTCAAGACAGACCAAAGACAATAAATAAAAAGTTGAATCAAAATGAAAGTACAACACTTGGATAAGAAAATTACCACATCTAAATATAAGTAGTATATAGTGAGGGCGTTCATGCTACTTTGAGGCGCCAACTAATTTGAGGCAACGACGATAGATCATCACGGAAGTGTATTATACCAAGAGAACAAGTTCAGGAAGTCAAAATCGGATATGAATAGATTTATAACACGAAAGTTTTAATCCTTTTAACAACTTAATCCGTTCATCAATACATTAATATTAACATATTAAACTAATTTGACAACTAATAATTTTGATAAAGGTTATTTCGATGAATAATTTAAATCACAATTTATGGGGAACAAATTTAATGAAATGTGTCCATATGTATTTCCCGAGAATATGTATGAAGTGTAAGGAAAGTAAATGTATTTTAACATATGTTTAAATTAATGTATCAATACAGAATACATGAATCGGAAAGGATTTATTAGTAGTGTATGCATTATCATTTCACTCTGATTGTTACAGTCATAAGATGAGGTTGACAAACGTCGTGTTTCAAGCAAATCTTAATGTAAAATTTAATCTCGATGTTTTAGTACATCAGTTAAACAATGTACCAATGTACGATACGATCCTCGTACCTTTCCAGGTATAATATATCAGAATAGGAAAATTGGTGGTAACTGTTTAATTTTTTCTAATGGCAAGATAAACTGTAATGGGCGTTGTAGTCATTTCAAAGCTGGTCTAAAGAGACTGAGACAGTATGCACGCATTTTACAAAGACTGGAATACCCCATACGTTTGAGCAACGTTCGCCTCGTCACCTCTTCCGCAGTTCACAAATTATCAGCAATCATAAATGTGAACTCGTTATCTCCTATGTTAAACTTTACTTACGACCCGGAGTTGTTTCCTGCTGTCATGTTACGTCGACAAGGGATTCATTTTACATGTCACTTAAGAGGCACTGTACTCATCACCGGTATCAAAAAATCTAAGGATCTAGACGAAGTGGTGTTTCCAACAATTCTGGAAATTGAGATGTGTCTATAAGAATACTATTCTTCTTTATACCTCAATATATTAAATATGACCTACGAAGAATATTTAAAATCTATATATTACGACGCCAAACACCCCGGATCTTTCGGGGGTCTGGAAAAGTTATATCGTGCCGTAAGAAAAGAAGGATAATATGTATTGTCTCGAGCCAAAATCAAAAAATGTAATAAGCGATGAGATGGGGTAGTCGTGATGAATGGTTAGGATTAAAACTACGACATGTAACAGACTGACATTTATCAATCAACACAAATTGTAAACCCAGAAAAATCTGTCAAGCTCTGCCGTGTAAGCTCATTTAATTCTCAATAATTATATATTTGACATGACTTTCGCCTAATCCATATGTAACTCAATAAAATTGTTGTCATAGTCAAGATTTAAGGATGTTTTTACATCTTCTCTAAATGATTACCCGTGTAGTATTTGAATTAGCGTTGTTTTTAAAATGATTGAAGTAACAACAAACTAAAATAACATATTAAAAACGCTTTTTTTACATAAAAACTATCATTATACACCCAACAACACATTAATAAAAACGTGTTATTATGGATTAAAAAAAAATACGAATTGAGGATATATGTATATGCGAGTCCCGGTCTGTCCTTTTAACTGCAGAATGTGCTGCGAAACCAGATTTGTGAGCTATCTCCGTCCTCTCGAATACTTAAATCTTAAATCACATCTGAGTAGCATTGAAAAAGCCGTTCCCGAACTGGAAACCATTGAACCCTGTTTTCTACAGGACGACAATCAAAACCAACTAGGGATGCTTCGATGTGCAATGTGTAATCCCTTAGAATACCAGAACTGGTGAAACGATTACAAACGAAATGTGTGGAGACATTTTCAATGTTTAAAAAAAAAACCCTGTATGAATTGTTTATATCAATCACACTTTTTATAACTCTCTTATTTTAACTTTGTTTATAAATTCGTATTAACTGTATGTATTCAAATAAATATATACATGTATCGATCACTAAAATCTTGTTTTAGATCATTGTTTGAACGAAAGGTTGTGTATCAAGCAAGTTTTTATACAAACTAGTAGGATGTCTTCTACAAAGTGTCGTTTAAAACTATTATCTTCAACGCATAAATGTACATACAAATGTACATATAACAAATCAATGAATATATTCAACAATAAATGGTTTATGAAACGGCGAGGCAACGACGATAGATCACGGAAGTGTATTATACCAAGATAGCAAGTTCAGGAAGTCCAAATCGGATATGAATAGATCAATAATACGCAAGTTTTAATCCCTTTAACAGCTTAATCCGTTCATCAATACACAAATATTAAAATATTTTGACAACAGATATTATTTTATAAGGGTCATTTCTTCTCGCGACGGATGTCGTATAATTTATATTGCAATATATGGGTTCGTAAGAACAGGTTTCATAAAATTATTGTATCCATCTAAATTCCTAGAATATGTATGAATTGTAATAAAGTCGAGGGAAAATAGATTTGTTATTACAATAGATTTGAATTGAAATCCGAGGAGTCAAATTTTAGATTTTTTTCTTGGTAAATGAATACAAAACAAAGATTCCGGCCAATTGTTTTGGATTAATAAAACACCATCGTTTGCTCAAAAAACTGGTCTGTTGTGTACCAGGAAGGTATTTAGCTTAGTTATTAATTTGATTTCATTTGATTTAAGAAGATATGAATTGATGAAATAGACATTTTTTTTAAAAGAAAAACCGTTCCAGCGGAATACAACAGATTTAATTAGACATTGAAATATCAATTGTATTGAGTATATTAGACAATCGTGACTCTTTGTGAAATACTCCTGTAACAACTTGACACTTGTTCTAATGTAAACAATAATACTAATTATATATTAAAACTATTAAGCGTAATATGGTGTATTAAAAAAAAGAAACAAATCTGATTTATTAATAAAAAGTGATTTTATTCTAATATATACACATATTAAAATCGAATCCACGTTGTTTGAAGTCTGTATCGAGATTTTGCTTTAATGTTTTTATTTTCAATTGTTTTTTTCTTTGTGAACACTGGCTTTTCTGTGATAAGCGATTCCTTGGAGTCCTTCGTAGATAGATTGGTTGATGTTGTTTCATCCTTTCTCGAGTCCTCGGATTCGGTCTGAGTTGACATGTCAATGCTCTGTGATTTCTCCGGGTGTGGTAGGGCTATCATGTTTTCGGGTACATTTTCTGCCAAGACTCCCTCCGCGTCTGATTAACAGATAGGATCGTGACGTAGCAAGCAGGAAGTCATCACGACTTCCCCGGATTAAATCATTTGAAGAAGTTTTTCTGGAAAAACTAATGATTTAGTCTATATATGCTTCTATTAAAAGCGTGAACGAATAATTTAGTTATGTGTGTTGATAAATTTGTTTCATATATTGGTGTATGTATTCAGATGGGATTTTACTTATAAAACATGTATTGAAGAAAATTTTGATTGATAACAAAGAATCTTTTCTTACTGTATAACGAATACTTATACCGATGTGTGTACTCAGATGACATTTCATTCATAAAACTTACATTTGATCTTGATGTCGATAAAAAAATGTGTGAAAGATTTTTAAATGAGGTGGTAATAATTAGCATTCCGTACGAGGACCGGAAAGGAGAGTGGATGATGTTGACTGTAGACAGTTGTCGGTTTAAGATACGAATCGAGAGAGTATCCCCAATGATTGATTTAGTCCTCAAGAAACATTTAAAACTTATATCGGGTGATATCAATGAAAATCGATGTACTCAGACCCGAAAGCGATTATATTCGTAAACAAAATATTGTACAAGTCAGCTCACACAAAGCTGAATTAGAAAAGTCATCCCTGAGCTCGAATCGCTTCAATGTCGTAATCCATTAGAATATGTCAACTGATGAGAAGACACAGTGCGAGCAAAAAAGACTCTCTTTTAAAGAGTCTCTTTACATTGATAATTATTACAATTATTATCTTATGTATTATTTACAGTAAAACCATTGTCGATATGTTGTTCATCACTTGTGTATGCGTGTATGGTTTGGAAGACATGCACGATTTTGAAGTCGACATTCACAAATGACAATGCTTTAAACAAAATGAACATTGCTTGTGAGTGAAATATATGGAAACTTTATAATATTCATAGATGTAATAATCATGTAAAATAAAACAATTAGAAATCTTCATATTTGTTGTTATTTAATCATATGATTCAGCTAGGATATACATATATATTCCTCGATAAATAAGGCTTGATTTATTTTGCTCGAATAATGAGACTGACAAACGTCGTGTACCTTGGAGAAATAAATTGTGTTATCAATCTCAGACAACTTGCAACACAGTAATTTACTTATTGGTAATTTTTCCAGCAAAATTTTGAGATTGAAATATAGCTTAGTTGTTTGGTTAGTTTTGAATAGGGGACCGAATTGGAAGGGTGTAAATATACGTATGTTTTATATTGAAATCCAACTTGTCAGTAGACTAGATACCTGATAACAAAAATTCAGTGTTTTTAAAGAAATATTAATGAAATTATCATGGAACGTTATTTTCACAATTGCAAAGAAATCGACGAGTTTTGAATAACTTAGCCGTTTTTATACAAGCCAAAGTATTAACCTTGTAATCGACTGAAAATTGTGACTACTATTTTTAAAGATTACAATCACATACATGTAACAGTTTTATAATGACTTTTAGTCATTTAGTCTATAATTGTTTTATTTAAATACGGATTTAGCACATCCATCTATTTTAATTGTAATATTATTTGAATTACAAAATACCTTTTAGGACATGAATATGACTTTTAGCGATTGTTTTTCGTTAATTTTTAAAATTATTTTAATCCTAAACATAGTATTGATTTAGTAATACGGAACAGATAAAGTGACAGCATGAAAAAAAAAATCTATTTGTGATCTATTATTTCAAAGCCCACAATCATATTATTTTGGAATCTTATTGTTATTTATCATTTTTAAAATCGAAAGCCTTTGGATAGGATATATCATATTTACGTGTAAATGATTAATAGAATATTATTGAAAGTGAAAATGGTGTTACAAGATGATTGCATGCATTCAATTTTATCACAATGAATTGGGTTAACTGCAAGTGAATCTTTTGCAGACTTGAAACAAACAATTTTAAACCTTCATTAATTTTGCGTTGATTTTTAGAGTTGAGGTAGAACGGTAAAATAATACTTAATTTGCTTTGCAAAATGTAATATTTTACAGTTTTTAAATCTACTTCTTAAAGTATAATATAAATCGTATGATGTTTATAAAGTGATTTTAAAAATGATCCGTCCAACTTTTAACGCTTTGTAACATGTAGGTTCGACTCTTCCTTGACTGTTTATCTTTGCCTCTCGGGTAACTAAAACACATAAATATATGAAACTAATTTCTAAAAGGATGGTAGCATACTTGGGGGAAGATATCAGTGAGTGGAATTCATTGCATTTTATTACGGTTAGCAGATAATATAACTTTTAGTTCTTTAATACTTTACTTCATCATGTTCATAAAATAAAGTATTTATACCTGTCTGCCTTTTCCGCATAAACAATATAACACACTTTCAAGAGTAGAATAGGTTATTAATTACAATAAATAATAAATATAATACTAAATAAATCTCGGCAGACACAACCTTAACCTGATATTTCTTATATATAGATACATGCTTGATACGTCATGGAAAGTGCTTAGTATGCATGAGCTTCAACTTATACATACAAAAGGAATAGAAAGTGCTAATAATTATTGTACATCCTTATACCGGAACTCTTTATAATGTCAACTTTATTAAAGTCTTTATAATATTTATAATTGTGAGTTACCAACAAGAGCAACTACTTTGCATCGCTGTGCTCACTTTTAAAATAACATCATATTAACCAATTTTAGATTTGTTTTGACTTTAGAAGTCTACAAGTTGTTGAAAGAATAGGACAAAAGGCTGCATATAATTTTTCATGCTTTTAAACTGTTCGTGATTGTGTAAAGGATCTGGACTTTATTTTATATTAACAAAGAGTAAGGAATCAAAATGGTTAATAAGTGAGACAATGTTCAAATTATATATGTGCTGAGTTTTATTTTGGTTAACCAATGTGAACAACTGTTCTTATTCTGCCTGGTGCAGACAGATAGATAACCATGCACAACACGTTTAACAAAAGTCACACGGTTCCATATTTTATTGTGTGGTACACGTTGCAGTCGTGCAAAAGATTGGTAAAAACTACAACAAATAGAATTAACAATTTACAAAATAGGAAAATGTAGAACCTTTACTTTATACCATAGAAAAAATATGTAAATTATTTCAAAGACCATAATGGCGTGCCATACTTTTAAGAATGTTTTATCTGTATAATAAATTTCCATCTGTAATTATACTTCAAAAATACGATTCAATACTGACAAATTAAAGCAATTACTACTATAAAAAAGACTTACATAGTGGTTTGAGGCACGCATCTAACAGGATGGAAGAAGATTGACAAAGTGTGACCGCACTGGTCAGTAAGGCTGACAGGAAGTGAGTGCTTGACCAGACCTAAATAGTTAACTTGTACCAAAGATGTTTATATTAAACTCAGAGTAGTTAGCTTGTACAAAAATACTTCTTATGAATTTTAGAATTGAACTATAGACAACACACTCCCCGTCTGATATGAAAATATCACTCAATTGCATATACCGTACCCTGTTCACAAGAAGGTTATTGATTGAACTGTTTTTGTAAATCGTCAAAACACAATGAGCATTAAATGGAATGACACAAAAATATAATTTCAGAAATTGGACGCACATATATACGCGACTGTCCATCTTTGATAACACGAACTTCAAGTTTTCGCACAAGTCCATCTTTGCTAGGAAACACTCTTTCGACAAGTCCAGTCGGCCAATGGTTGCGGTGTGCATCACGGTCCTTCATAAGAACGACATCACCAACTTGGATGTTATCTTGAGTGTCTTTCCATTTTCGGCGTACTTGTAGACTCTGCAGGTATTCATTTTTCCAACGACACCAAAATTTCTCCGCTAGAGACTGAACAAATTTCCATTGAATGTTATAAACTTCGCTGACACTGAGATTTTTAAAATCCTTGTTTGAATCAACGGCTTTTTGAGTAAGCAAAATAGCTGGAGACAAAATGCAAGGTGCTTCGGGGTCGGTGGATACTGGTACCAGTGGACGGGCGTTGACTATCGCTGTCGCTTCAGCCATGAACGTGCTAAGGACTTCATGGGTAATTCTTGTGTGCTTAGAATCCAATAAGATTGAATCAATGATCCGTCTTATAACACCAATTAAGCGCTCCCAAGCGCCTCCCATGTGAGAAGAGAACGGAGTGTTAAATTTCCAAACTGCTCCTTGCAACTGTAAGAAGGATTTTATCGAGGGGTCTTCAACAAAAACAGCATTTATTCCAAGTTCACGAGTTCCACCGATGAAATTTGTCCCTCTGTCTGAATAAAACTCCTTCACTTTTCCTCGGATAGATGTAAAGCGACGTAAAGCGTTGATGAATGATGAAGTAGTCATCTCCTCGATTAATTCTATGTGGACACCACGGCATGATAAACATGCAAACAATACAGCCCATCGTTTAGAGTTCGCAGAACCACCACGTGTTCGACGTGTGACAACATCCCAAGGTCCAAAACAGTCGACACCAACGTAAGTAAATGGAGGACAAGGGGTTAGTCGTTCCTCAGGTAGGTCTGCCATCTTTTGAGAAGCAAGGCTGCCACGAAGTCGACGACACTTTACACAATCGGATAGAATGGAATATACAAGTCTTTTACAGCCCGTTATCCAGTATCCTGCTGCTCTTATGGCCCCGGCGGTTAGATGGCGTCCTTGATGACGAGTAACTTCATGGAAGTGGAGTACAAGAAGTTTTGCAATGTAGTTTTGATTTGGAATGAGGATTGGATTCTTCTCTCCCAGAGATAACTCTTGACTTAGTTTAAGTCTCCCTCCAACACGCAAAACTCCGAATGAATCAAGGAATGGGTCAAGTCGCGACACTTTGCTGTTTTGGGGAATTGGTTGGCCTTTATTCAGGTTTTCTATTTCCTTACTGTACGACTCCTGTTGAATTTGTTTAATGATGAACATTTCGGTTTCTCTGTAGATATCTGGTTCGTCTTCACTTTTGCTGCTCACTTGAAATTTATCTCTGACAAAACTTTTCAAGGTCTTAAAGGCCACAACGAGATTTTTCCAGGTCGAGAATCTAGCAAAACGACGGGAGTCCAAGACGATCTCAGTTGTAATTTGAGTTTTGCTAGAAGTAACATCTTGGCGGATTTCTTTGTCAGTTTCAGGATTGATGAGAGGATAAACAGTTTTGATCATATCCGAAGAATTTTTCAACCATTGGGGTCCAGTTATCCAGCGCTGTAGAGATGTGGTAATTGCTGTATGTGAATATCTTGTTGCAACATCAGCTGGATTTTTGTCAGTTGAGACGTAAGACCACTGAGACGGAGACGAGACTTTGTGAATTTTTTTCCACACGGTTTGTAACATACACAAAAAATCTACGGGTTCTGTTACAAATGTAACCCAAGACGATTCTACTGTCAGTATAGTACTGAAATCGATCTTGAGGAATCTTCAAATAGTCACAAACTGCTTCTCCTAACTCTGTGGCAAGAACTGCTGCGCACAGTTCGAGTCTCGGTATTGTGTGACCTTTTAGAGGTGCCAGTTTAGATTTTTCCATTAGAAATCCAAGAGAAGTTTCTCCAAATTCGTCTGTCACTTGAATATATGCCACCGCAGCTATCGCATGTTCTGATGCGTCTGAAAAAACATGAACATCCACGTGACGTGCCAAAGATATAGACGTGGCTACTATCATTCGGGGAACTCCGAAGTTATTAAATACCGAGGATGGCAACAATCAACAAAATCGACCATATTTTGAACCGAATCCACCAATCAGTGTACAAAATCCAGAGGCGGATGACCGACTTCCGGGATACCTAAATGCAGTCAATCAAGGTTGTGTTCCTCCAATTTCAATTCATCAAATGCATCAATTTTGTGATCCTTCTAATTCAGTGAATCCAGTTTGTACCACCTCGATTTCAGTGCCTCAAGTCTGTGCTTCTCAAAATTCAGTGATTCAAGGATGTGCTCCTTTAAATTCAGTGTCTCAAGTGAGTGTTCCTTCGAATTCAGTGCCTCGGGTGTGTGTTCCAAATTCAGTTGATCAACGGAGTGCTCCATTGAATGCAGCGTCTCAAGTGTTCGTTCCATCAAATTCAATGCGTCAAGTTTGTGTTACAACAAATTCATTGCCTCATATGATTACTGCTCCAAATCTAGTACCACAACGGGCTGACAACACTTCGACAATGGCCGACTTTTCAAAGTTTTTACTACGCAAGGATTTTCTACTCACAAGATTCACCAATTTTGATGATCATCCAGAAAATTTCAATTCTTGGAGTTCTTCATTCCGGAGTGTTATACTAGAACTTGGTGTCACAGAGTTTGAGGAAATGGATTTACTTGTAAAATGGTTGGGTCCAGAGTCGTCAAAGTTTGCACGTACACTTCGCTCCGCAAACACCCACAATCCCAGTCTAGGTGTAAAACGTATTTGGGATAGACTGAACGACAAATATGGGAGACCTGAGATGGTGGAACATGCTCTTAAGCAGAAACTACACTTGTTCCCAACCCTCACAAATAAAGATCACACCAAATTGTACGATCTCGTGGACATACTCACAGAAATTGAATCGGCGATGACTAATCCAAAATACGAAATTTGTTTGAGCTACTTCAATTCATCTACTGGAGTACTACCAATAGTTGCCAAACTACCCTCATCTCTACAAGACAAGTGGACCTCTCAAGCTGCTGGATATAAAAAACGGAATGACGTAGCATTCCCTCCATTTTCCTTTTTTGTCGATTTCATCCGTGAAATGTGTGAAATCCGTAATGATCCTGGACTTGTATGTCAACAGTCCACAAACACAAACATGGCATACAGCAAACCTAGAACTACTAGTGCAGTCACTTCTCGTAAAGTTGAAATTGTATCATCAACTCCGTCAACACGTTGTCCAATACACAATGCTGGACATTCACTGAACGAATGTCGTGGCTTCAAAAGAAAATCACTACGTGAGCGTCAAAACATTTTACGCGACAAGAAATTATGTTTCCGGTGTTGTGCCTCACAAAGTCATGTGTCCAAAAATTGTACAGCGAACATTAAATGTGATATTTGTGGTAATTCTTATCATGTCACAGCGATGCACATTGATCGTCGTCCTTCAAAACCCGAATCCCCCACACCAATCTCAACAATGAAAACGGCCTTTAGCAATGGCGGGGAGTGTGTAGAAGGAAAACTTGGGAGTCGTTCATGCGGGAAGATCCTTTTAGTGGACGTGTTTTGTCCATCAAATCCTGTGAAAGTTACCCGTGTTTATGCAACTATCGATGACCAGAGCAACCGGACGTTGATGTCCCCTTATTTGATAGATCAACTCGGCGTTACAGGAGAATGTAAACCCTACACTCTTACGTCATGCTCCGGTGTAACGACAGTCGTAGGACGCCGTGTGAACGGGTTATGTGTCAAAGCCTTGGATGGTACAACTACATACAACTTACCGGAAGTCATTGAATGTGATTCTATTCCAAGTGAACATCTTGAAATACCTACTCCCAAAGTCGCTCAATCACAACCGCATCTACAATGCATAGCACCTTTCATACCACCCCTAGATCGCAGTGTGAATGTTGAACTGCTCATAGGACGTGACTTACCTGATGTACATCATGTGCGCGACCAAATTACTGGCAGCCAAGGTCAACCCTTTGCTCAACGTCTTCCACTAGGATGGGTCGTCATTGGTGAAGTTTGTATTGGTAAAGTTCATCCTCCTAAGGAAGTTAATGTAAACAAAACGCATATTCTTAATGACGGAAGGTGCACCACCTTTCCAGTGTGTCACAACAATATCAATGTCAAGGACAATGATGATGACATATTCCTACGAACACCATTTGACAACAAGATTGGACCTTCTGTTGAGGACCGCAAGTTTGTAGCTCTTATGGAAGCAGAGTTCCACAAAGACACTGATGGTTATTGGTCCGCACCATTACCTTTCAAGCAGTCAAAACCAGTGATGCCTAACAATTATTCACAGGCCTGGAAACGTGCTTTGATCCTCAACACAAGTTTAAAGAAAGATCACCACAAACGACAACACTTCTTTGCATTCATGTCAAAAGTCTTAGCTAATGGGGCAGCAGAAGTTGCTCCTTCCGACATACCTGGGGAATGCTGGTATTTACCACTTTTTGGGGTGTACAATTCGAAAAAACCGGATCAAATCCGAGGAGTATTCGACTCGTCGGCAGTGTTTCAAGACGTTTCATTGAACAGTGTGTTAATGTGTGGACCAGATTTAACAAACAACCTTGTTGGAATTCTCATGCGTTTCCGTGAAAACGCAATAGCTATTAGTGGTGACATTCAGCAAATGTTTTATGCATTTCGCGTTCATGAGGAACATCGTGATTACCTCAGATTCCTTTGGTATAAGGATAATGACTTTGAAAAACCTTTAATACAATACCGAATGAAAGCTCACGTTTTCGGAAACACACCATCTCCAGCTGTTGCCACCTATGGACTTCGAAAAGCATCATCTGTTGGTGACGATGATGTTCGTAAATTGTTTACAACAACTTTTACGTAGATGATGGATTGACGTCTCTTGCTACAGAATCAGAAGCAATCAACCTGATGAGAAAAACACAAGCAACACTGAAAAACAACGGAAACATTCGTCTCCACAAAATCGCTTCAAACAGTGTGAATGTGATGAAATCATTTCCTATAGATGACCTAGGAAACGAATTGAAGGAACTAAATCATTGTGCAGACATATGCAACTTACCTGTACAACACAGTTTAGGAATGCTGTGGGACTTGAACTGTGATATGTTTGTGTTCAAAATCTCCAATGCTGAAAAACCTTACACTCGCAGAGGCCTTCTATCGACAATGAACAGTATCTTTGATCCAATGGGATTTATTTCTCCAGTCACTATCAGTGGAAAAATTCTACATCGTGAACTAATATCTCCTGGATGTCACTGATCTTTGATTGTCTTTGATCGTGATTGAGGATAAATGCACTCGTCATCTGTTCCCTTGAGTAGATTGGAAGATCAATATTTTCTTCTTCTGTGAAGTCTGCTTCTGCTGAGATGATTTCTTTCTCCTGTCTAATAATACTAATTTTCGTTTCGATATCAGTTTTTTGTTTTAAAAGCTCACCTTCTTTCTTGATCAGTTCTAGTTTTGCTCTTTCAGCTTGCGCTTTAGCTCTTTGAAAACTTGATACATGAGACGATACATGACTTAGTGTTTCCAGGAGTTCGAATTTGGTTTCTTTCAACTCATCACTTGTTCTTTTTACAATTGAAAAACATTTGTTCATTGAAACATCTAATTCTGTTAACAAGTTGATTGCCTCCTCTGTATTTTGAGACAGTAGATATTTCTTATAGTCTTCACTAGAGATACAGAATTCTTTAAATTTCACAGATAATAAACGCTCTACTTCTCTAATCTTTTTGAAGTCCTTTGGGCATGTTCCAGATGTTACAAGAGCATCCTCTACTTCCGCCCAGGTTTCATCGGTTTTATTTCTTAGCTTTTCACACTGTTCGTTGAACATGACAAGGCCTTTGGGTGTGAGCTTCCGTATCCGTTTATCCGTAGCAGACATGCCAAACGAATCCACTATTTTTTACTATTCTGCCTGGTGCAGACAGATAGATAACCATGCACAACACGTTTAACAAAAGTCACACGGTTCCATATTTTATTGTGTGGTACACGTTGCAGTCGTGCAAAAGATTGGTAAAAACTACAACAAATAGAATTAACAATTTACAAAATAGGAAAATGTAGAACCTTTACTTTATACCATAGAAAAAATATGTAAATTATTTCAAAGACCATAATGGCGTGCCATACTTTTAAGAATGTTTTATCTGTATAATAAATTTCCATCTGTAATTATACTTCAAAAATACGATTCAATACTGACAAATTAAAGCAATTACTACTATAAAAAAGACTTACATAGTGGTTTGAGGCACGCATCTAACAGGATGGAAGAAGATTGACAAAGTGTGACCGCACTGGTCAGTAAGGCTGACAGGAAGTGAGTGCTTGACCAGACCTAAATAGTTAACTTGTACCAAAGATGTTTATATTAAACTCAGAGTAGTTAGCTTGTACAAAAAATACTTCTTATGAATTTTAGAATTGAACTATAGACAACACAGTTCTCATTAAAGACAATTAAAAAAAATAAGTTAGATTTACATATTATGAACATTTTGAAATTTAAAAAAAACCCTCACATTATTGTTTGTAACCGGGAAAGAAAACATAATTCAGGCTGGATTTTTTTTTCATTAAAGAGACAGTACGGCGCATCTTATTAAAAAACCGACTTGAAAAATTTTCCGATCGGGTTCGGTATTTTTGTTCTACTCATGAATATATAAACTTTCAGAAAATTACAAATTTCTCCGTGAAATAAATCTAATTCTTTCATTAAAATTAATAATTAGGTATAACCTATACATATATACATCGCCACGTGTTACGGGGTTCCACTTTCTATACCATTACGCATGCGTATTTACTATAAACAAACCAGCATGGCGAGTAAGAGACCGGGTAGGCCTGCTTAATTGACTGAATTGGCAAAGAAAATAAGGTAATAATTGTTCAAAGTTTTTAAAATAATCACAGTTATTATTTTGTAAGCATGTATTTTGCGTGTTTATTATAGGAGTTGCTACAACCTAAATTCATTTTTGTAAGTGAGGCCCCTTGAGGGATAATTTGACATATTTATGTCTGTAAATTTTATAATGGATTGAAATTGGTAAACCATTAATAAATTATCGAGAAAGTGATGATGTTTTCCGTCTAGAGAGTCCCTTTTACCTCGTATACCATGATGACTGTAGTCGGGCAAAGATATTGTAGTTTTCAGCACGTGTCAATTACTGTCAATCAAAATCCACGTGGTACAAATAAACGATATAAGATTATTTCGGTTTGTACGACCCTTAAATTTCCGGAAGCTCATAATTACATGAATTAGGTATGTAAAATGATTTTTATGTACTTCAATTGTCACAATCAACGTTATTTCGTATTTCCTAACGATACAATGGGTAAATCTGAAGTTATTCACACGTGTGTTTTCAGCTGTACTGTCGCTTTAACGTATAATTATTTCAAACCACAAATTTTTTTTTCAATATTCTGTTTTGAAAGTCTTATGTATTTTCAATAAAATCAATTATAAAATTTAAGACAAGTCCTTTATTATTTAGTCTACAACGCGGAAAATGATTTTGTTGCTGTCGTCACATCTGCAGAATCAAGTTTACAAAATCCCAGTGAGTTCTTAATCTCGGCAAAATCGGCTTTGGTCTCGTTCAAGGCGTAAAATATATTGATGTCCTGCTCTCTCATATACTGTTGAAGGTACCGATTGTAAAATTCTGATCCCTTGTCGGTACGGATGGCTTGGGTCGTCTCGGGCCACTCAGTATGTCTTGGAATGCCTCGATGACAGATTTAGTCTTTCTGTCTTTTAAGGGTCGAACCCACATGAAACGAGAGAACACGTCTACGATCACTAACAGGAATTTTTGATTCCGTTGTTGTACTCGGACAAGTTCTAAACATCGGCGAAATGTGCTTCCCATTGGTAGTCGATACTTTGAACTACCACACGTCTACGTTTGAACCCTCGACGCTTCACTTTCTTTTGCAATGAGTAAGCGTCTTGGTTTTGTAAAAACTTTTTTTGATTTTTCCAAGACCAATGTCATACTTTCCCTCACGTTTCACCACCTGATATAACTTGGAGGGTCCGGCAAAGGAACCTGGATGTCGAGGATCATACCAGATTTTCTTCAGGTACTCCTCCATGATCTGATCACTCGGGCAGTTTAAATTGAAATGACTACTTTTTTTATCCTCATGAACTATTATACTTCTGTGTTTTACTATTCTCAAGACAAAAAAAAAAATAAAATCAACAAAAATCAAGTTTCTTTTCTGAACAGGTTTATTGTATTCAAACATGCATGACTGATATTAAAAGGAAAAAAAAAACCAACAACCCACAATTCTAAACATTGTCCCTGTTTCACTACTGCGGTCGATCTTGTCCATACGACTCGGAGCACATTCCCAGTGTCCTAGATCGGTGGGTTCGGATTCTCAACAGAAACAAAACACAAATGTAGGAGGTTTGCTCGAACGTTTGTAAGAATAATGTTACAAAATATCTAACTCAATAGTCTTTTCCGTCTGACACCATGTTAGCATAAAAACAATTCTTTGACCAACGGAGATGTTCTTTGTAGGAATCATCGAAGGGTTCCCAGTCCTTGAGAGACAATCCACACGAAAAACAGGTGACTCTGTCTCCAATTTCGGTGTAGATGAAACCAGCTCTAGCCAAGTCCTTCTTGTTGGGACCTTTGAGGAACTTTGGCCAATCTCTAAAGCTGGCATAACGTTCGGCAAAATTGGCATACTTTGGGTGTTTCCATTCGTTCCAGTTTAGTAGGAAAGGTGAAGATATGTTCTGGACTGACCTCCCTGCATTCATGAATTCGCCTGAGGTTCCCCGTGTGCCTGTTGACAAGACAAAATTTGCAGCGGGAGCCAATCTAGAAGGAACAGGTTCCGACGTAGTAGGCTTGGAAAACACTGCAGAATCTGTCTCCAAGCAATGGGGTCTGCAATCTAATTTGGAAGTCATGCTTTCGTGAGGACAGTCTCGGAAATAAATCAGAAATAGGGTTCATCGTATTTTATATAGCACTCATCACGTGATTGTAATGTTTGATGACCTAGTCAAGGAAATATTTGTGATGTCATGAGATTTTCCATGACATCACAGATGTTTTTATTGTCACAATGGTGATACAATCTGCTGATATCATGCTCTCCTTCACTGATTTTGTTAATGCATTGAATGTCTCTTTATTGTCATTCTTGTGACGAAATGAAAATTTTCCATAATTTTTCCATGACGTATCAAGCATGTATATATAAGAAATATCAGGTTAAAGTCGTGTGTGCTGACGAACTCCCGAGATTTTTTAAAAAGAACAAATGTAGTTTCTGGGTCGTCAATACAGACAGGTGTGGAGGAAGGGGAATACATTGGGTTACCTTTTTTTTCCCGGAGACAGGACCTGCAGAGTTTTTCGATTCCCTTGGAAAGCCTCCAGAATATTATCACAACAGATTCAAATACATTTTAACAATAAATAGTCCGAGATATAAATATGTTTGTTCTACACTCCAATCGGAGACTTCTAGCGTGTGTGGACATTACTGTATCTATTACGTCTTACAACGAATAAAGAAACGTTCTATGAATAATATAATTCTTGACTTAAATGTTTTGAATTTGCATGCGAATGACCAGTTGGTCTCTGATTTTGTCAGAACTTTGAAGAAATAAATGCAAAACCTTGTGTAATTTTTTGTTTTATTGTTTCTATTCCTACGTTCTTAATATAACTTTTCAGAGTCATTGTTATCAGATAAGCTTGTAATAAAATAGTATGTCAAAACCATAATATGAGAAAAGTTTAACTCAGAGAAAAAAAAATCAAAAACAAAAATAAAAATTCAAGTTGAATTTTTTTGGTAAAAAGAAACTCTCTTTCTACCTATCTAATTGTATAAATAAAAAATTATCTTTGTTTAATTTTTTTTTTTTTTTGTTTTTTTTTTTTTTGTTTTTTTTTTTTGTGTTTCTTGATTTCTTTGAGTAAAATTTCAAACAAAGTAACTTTTTATTTTTATATATATATTTTTTAAAGGAACTCTTTCTTTCTAAATATATAAAAATAAAAAGTTACTTTGTTTGAAATTTTACTCAAAGAAATCAAGAAACACAAAAAAACAAAAACAAAAACAAAAAAAAAAAAAAAAAAAAAAAATTAAACAAAGATAATTTTTTATTTATACAATTAGATAGGTAGAAAGAGAGTTTCTTTTTACCAAAAAAATTCCACTTGAATTTTTATTTTTTTTTTTTGATTTTTTTTTCTCTGAGTTAAACTTTTCTCATATTATGGTTTTGACATACTATTTTATTACAAGCTTATCTGATAACAATGACTCTGAAAAGTTATATTAAGAACGTAGGAATAGAAACAATAAAACAAAAAATTACACAAGGTTTTGCATTTATTTCTTCAAAGTTCTGACAAAATCAGAGACCAACTGGTCATTCGCATGCAAATTCAAAACATTTAAGTCAAGAATTATATTATTCATAGAACGTTTCTTTATTCGTTGTAAGACGTAATAGATACAGTAATGTCCACACACGCTAGAAGTCTCCGATTGGAGTGTAGAACAAACATATTTATATCTCGGACTATTTATTGTTAAAATGTATTTGAATCTGTTGTGATAATATTCTGGAGGCTTTCCAAGGGAATCGAAAAACTCTGCAGGTCCTGTCTCCGGGAAAAAAAAGGTAACCCAATGTATTCCCCTTCCTCCACACCTGTCTGTATTGACGACCCAGAAACTACATTTGTTCTTTTTAAAAAATCTCGGGAGTTCGTCAGCACACACGACTTTAACCTGATATTTCTTATATATACATGCTTGATACGTCATGGAAAAATTATGGAAAATTTTCATTTCGTCACAAGAATGACAATAAAGAGACATTCAATGCATTAACAAAATCAGTGAAGGAGAGCATGATATCAGCAGATTGTATCACCATTGTGACAATAAAAACATCTGTGATGTCATGGAAAATCTCATGACATCACAAATATTTCCTTGACTAGGTCATCAAACATTACAATCACGTGATGAGTGCTATATAAAATACGATGAACCCTATTTCTGATTTATTTCCGAGACTGTCCTCACGAAAGCATGACTTCCAAATTAGATTGCAGACCCCATTGCTTGGAGACAGATTCTGCAGTGTTTTCCAAGCCTACTACGTCGGAACCTGTTCCTTCTAGATTGGCTCCCGCTGCAAATTTTGTCTTGTCAACAGGCACACGGGGAACCTCAGGCGAATTCATGAATGCAGGGAGGTCAGTCCAGAACATATCTTCACCTTTCCTACTAAACTGGAACGAATGGAAACACCCAAAGTATGCCAATTTTGCCGAACGTTATGCCAGCTTTAGAGATTGGCCAAAGTTCCTCAAAGGTCCCAACAAGAAGGACTTGGCTAGAGCTGGTTTCATCTACACCGAAATTGGAGACAGAGTCACCTGTTTTTCGTGTGGATTGTCTCTCAAGGACTGGGAACCCTTCGATGATTCCTACAAAGAACATCTCCGTTGGTCAAAGAATTGTTTTTATGCTAACATGGTGTCAGACGGAAAAGACTATTGAGTTAGATATTTTGTAACATTATTCTTACAAACTTTCGAGCAAACCTCCTACATTTGTGTTTTGTTTCTGTTGAGAATCCGAACCCACCGATCTAGGACACTGGGAATGTGCTCCGAGTCGTATGGACAAGATCGACCGCAGTAGTGAAACAGGGACAATGTTTAGAATTGTGGGTTGTTGGTTTTTTTTTCCTTTTAATATCAGTCATGCATGTTTGAATACAATAAACCTGTTCAGAAAAGAAACTTGATTTTTGTTGATTTAATTTTTTTTTTGTCTTGAGAATAGTAAAACACAGAAGTATAATAGTTCATGAGGATAAAAAAAGTAGTCATTTCAATTTAAACTGCCCGAGTGATCAGATCATGGAGGAGTACCTGAAGAAAATCTGGTATGATCCTCGACATCCAGGTTCCTTTGCCGGACCCTCCAAGTTATATCAGGTGGTGAAACGTGAGGGAAAGTATGACATTGGTCTTGGAAAAATCAAAAAAAGTTTTTACAAAACCAAGACGCTTACTCATTGCAAAAGAAAGTGAAGCGTCGAGGGTTCAAACGTAGACGTGTGGTAGTTCAAAGTATCGACTACCAATGGGAAGCAGATCTCGCCGATGTTCAGAACTTGTCCGAGTACAACAACGGAATCAAAAATTCCTGTTAGTGATCGTAGACGTGTTCTCTCGTTTCATGTGGGTTCGACCCTTAAAAGACAGAAAGACTAAATCTGTCATCGAGGCATTCCAAGACATACTGAGTGGCCCGAGACGACCCAAGCCATCCGTACCGACAAGGGATCAGAATTTTACAATCGGTACCTTCAACAGTATATGAGAGAGCAGGACATCAATATATTTTACGCCTTGAACGAGACCAAAGCCGATTTTGCCGAGATTAAGAACTCACTGGGATTTTGTAAACTTGATTCTGCAGATGTGACGACAGCAACAAAATCATTTTCCGCGTTGTAGACTAAATAATAAAGGACTTGTCTTAAATTTTATAATTGATTTTATTGAAAATACATAAGACTTTCAAAACAGAATATTGAAAAAAAAAATTGTGGTTTGAAATAATTATACGTTAATGAAAAAAAAATCCAGCCTGAATTATGTTTTCTTTCCCGGTTACAAACAATAATGTGAGGGTTTTTTTTTAATTTCAAAATGTTCATAATATGTAAATCTAACTCATTTTTTTTTATTGTCTTTAATGAGAACAGTTGTTCACATTGGCTAACCAAAATAAAACTCAGCACATATATAATTTGAACATTGTCTCACTTATTAACCATTTTGATTCCTTACTCTTTGTTAATATAAAATAAAGTCCAGATCCTTTACACAATCACGAACAGTTTAAAAGCATGAAAAATTATATGCAGCCTTTTGTCCTATTCTTTCAACAACTTGTAGACTTCTAAAGTCAAAACAAATCTAAAATTGGTTAATATGATGTTATTTTAAAAGTGAGCACAGCGATGCGAAGTAGTTGCTCTTGTTGGTAACTCACAATTATAAATATTATAAAGACTTTAATAAAGTTGACATTATAAAGAGTTCCGGTATAAGGATGTACAATAATTATTAGCACTTTCTATTCCTTTTGTATGTATAAGTTGAAGCTCATGCATACTAAGCACTTTCCATGACGTATCAAGCATGTATCTATATATAAGAAATATCAGGTTAAGGTTGTGTCTGCCGAGATTTATTTAGTATTATATTTATTATTTATTGTAATTAATAACCTATTCTACTCTTGAAAGTGTGTTATATTGTTTATGCGGAAAAGGCAGACAGGTATAAATACTTTATTTTATGAACATGGTGAAGTAAAGTATTAAAGAACTAAAAGTTATATTGTCTGCTAACCGTAATAAAATGCAATGAATTCCACTCACTGATATCTTCCCCCAAGTATGCTACCATCCTTTTAGAAATTAGTTTCATATATTTATGTGTTTTAGTTACCCGAGAGGCAAAGATAAACAGTCAAGGAAGAGTCGAACCTACATGTTACAAAGCGTTAAAAGTTGGACGGATCATTTTTAAAATCACTTTATAAACATCATACGATTTATATTATACTTTAAGAAGTAGATTTAAAAACTGTAAAATATTACATTTTGCAAAGCAAATTAAGTATTATTTTACCGTTCTACCTCAACTCTAAAAATCAACGCAAAATTAATGAAGGTTTAAAATTGTTTGTTTCAAGTCTGCAAAAGATTCACTTGCAGTTAACCCAATTCATTGTGATAAAATTGAATGCATGCAATCATCTTGTAACACCATTTTCACTTTCAATAATATTCTATTAATCATTTACACGTAAATATGATATATCCTATCCAAAGGCTTTCGATTTTAAAAATGATAAATAACAATAAGATTCCAAAATAATATGATTGTGGGCTTTGAAATAATAGATCACAAATAGATTTTTTTTTTCATGCTGTCACTTTATCTGTTCCGTATTACTAAATCAATACTATGTTTAGGATTAAAATAATTTTAAAAATTAACGAAAAACAATCGCTAAAAGTCATATTCATGTCCTAAAAGGTATTTTGTAATTCAAATAATATTACAATTAAAATAGATGGATGTGCTAAATCCGTATTTAAATAAAACAATTATAGACTAAATGACTAAAAGTCATTATAAAACTGTTACATGTATGTGATTGTAATCTTTAAAAATAGTAGTCACAATTTTCAGTCGATTACAAGGTTAATACTTTGGCTTGTATAAAAACGGCTAAGTTATTCAAAACTCGTCGATTTCTTTGCAATTGTGAAAATAACGTTCCATGATAATTTCATTAATATTTCTTTAAAAACACTGAATTTTTGTTATCAGGTATCTAGTCTACTGACAAGTTGGATTTCAATATAAAACATACGTATATTTACACCCTTCCAATTCGGTCCCCTATTCAAAACTAACCAAACAACTAAGCTATATTTCAATCTCAAAATTTTGCTGGAAAAATTACCAATAAGTAAATTACTGTGTTGCAAGTTGTCTGAGATTGATAACACAATTTATTTCTCCAAGGTACACGACGTTTGTCAGTCTCATTATTCGAGCAAAATAAATCAAGCCTTATTTATCGAGGAATATATATGTATATCCTAGCTGAATCATATGATTAAATAACAACAAATATGAAGATTTCTAATTGTTTTATTTTACATGATTATTACATCTATGAATATTATAAAGTTTCCATATATTTCACTCACAAGCAATGTTCATTTTGTTTAAAGCATTGTCATTTGTGAGTGTCGACTTCAAAATCGTGCATGTCTTCCAAACCATACACGCATACACAAGTGATGAACAACATATCGACAATGGTTTTACTGTAAATAATACATAAGATAATAATTGTAATAATTATCAATGTAAAGAGACTCTTTAAAAGAGAGTCTTTTTTGCTCGCACTGTGTCTTCTCATCAGTTGACATATTCTAATGGATTACGACATTGAAGCGATTCGAGCTCAGGGATGACTTTTCTAATTCAGCTTTGTGTGAGCTGACTTGTACAATATTTTGTTTACGAATATAATCGCTTTCGGGTCTGAGTACATCGATTTTCATTGATATTACCCGATATAAGTTTTAAATGTTTCTTGAGGACTAAATCAATCATTGGGGATACTCTCTCGATTCGTATCTTAAACCGACAACTGTCTACAGTCAACATCATCCACTCTCCTTTCCGGTCCTTGTACGGAATGCTAATTATTACCACCTCATTTAAAAATCTTTCACACATTTTTTTATCGACATCAAGATCAAATGTAAGTTTTATGAATGAAATGTCATCTGAGTACACACATCGGTATAAGTATTCGTTATACAGTAAGAAAAGATTCTTTGTTATCAATCAAAATTTTCTTCAATACATGTTTTATAAGTAAAATCCCATCTGAATACATACACCAATATATGAAACAAATCTATCAACACACATAACTAAATTATTCGTTCACGCTTTTAATAGAAGTATATATAGACTAAATCATTAGTTTTTCCGGAAAAACTTCTTCAAATGATTTAATCCGGGGAAGTCGTGATGACTTCCTGCTTGCTACGTCACGATCCTATCTGTTAATCAGACGCGGAGGGAGTCTTGGCAGAAAATGTACCCGAAAACATGATAGCCCTACCACACCCGGAGAAATCACAGAGCATTGACATGTCAACTCAGACCGAATCCGAGGACTCGAGAAAGGATGAAACAACATCAACCAATCTATCTACGAAGGACTCCAAGGAATCGCTTATCACAGAAAAGCCAGTGTTCACAAAGAAAAAAACAATTGAAAATAAAAACATTAAAGCAAAATCTCGATACAGACTTCAAACAACGTGGATTCGATTTTAATATGTGTATATATTAGAATAAAATCACTTTTTATTAATAAATCAGATTTGTTTCTTTTTTTAATACACCATATTACGCTTAATAGTTTTAATATATAATTAGTATTATTGTTTACATTAGAACAAGTGTCAAGTTGTTACAGGAGTATTTCACAAAGAGTCACGATTGTCTAATATACTCAATACAATTGATATTTCAATGTCTAATTAAATCTGTTGTATTCCGCTGGAACGGTTTTTCTTTTAAAAAAAATGTCTATTTCATCAATTCATATCTTCTTAAATCAAATGAAATCAAATTAATAACTAAGCTAAATACCTTCCTGGTACACAACAGACCAGTTTTTTGAGCGAACGATGGTGTTTTATTAATCCAAAACAATTGGCCGGAATCTTTGTTTTGTATTCATTTACCAAGAAAAAAATCTAAAATTTGACTCCTCGGATTTCAATTCAAATCTATTGTAATAACAAATCTATTTTCCCTCGACTTTATTACAATTCATACATATTCTAGGAATTTAGATGGATACAATAATTTTATGAAACCTGTTCTTACAAACCCATATATTGCAATATAAATTATACGACATCCGTCGCGAGAAGAAATGACCCTTATAAAATAATATCTGTTGTCAAAATATTTTAATATTTGTGTATTGATGAACGGATTAAGTTGTTAAAAGGATTAAAACTTGCGTATTATTGATCTATTCATATCCGATTTGGACTTCCTGAACTTGCTATCTTGGTATAATACACTTCCGTGATCTATCGTCGTTGCCTCGCCGTTTCATAAACCATTTATTGTTGAATATATTCATTGATTTGTTATATGTACATTTGTATGTACATTTATGCGTTGAAGATAATAGTTTTAAACGACACTTTGTAGAAGACATCCTACTAGTTTGTATAAAAACTTGCTTGATACACAACCTTTCGTTCAAACAATGATCTAAAACAAGATTTTAGTGATCGATACATGTATATATTTATTTGAATACATACAGTTAATACGAATTTATAAACAAAGTTAAAATAAGAGAGTTATAAAAAGTGTGATTGATATAAACAATTCATACAGGGTTTTTTTTTTAAACATTGAAAATGTCTCCACACATTTCGTTTGTAATCGTTTCACCAGTTCTGGTATTCTAAGGGATTACACATTGCACATCGAAGCATCCCTAGTTGGTTTTGATGGTCGTCCTGTAGAAAACAGGGTTCAATGGTTTCCAGTTCGGGAACGGCTTTTTCAATGCTACTCAGATGTGATTTAAGATTTAAGTATTCGAGAGGACGGAGATAGCTCACAAATCTGGTTTCGCAGCACATTCTGCAGTTAAAAGGACAGACCGGGACTCGCATATACATATATCCTCAATTCGTATTTTTTTTAAATCCATAATAACACGTTTTTATTAATGTGTTGTTGGGTGTATAATGATAGTTTTTATGTAAAAAAAAGCGTTTTTAATATGTTATTTTAGTTTGTTGTTACTTCAATCATTTTAAAAACAACGCTAATTCAAATACTACACGGGTAATCATTTAGAGAAGATGTAAAAACATCCTTAAATCTTGACTATGACAACAATTTTATTGAGTTACATATGGATTAGGCGAAAGTCATGTCAAATATATAATTATTGAGAATTAAATGAGCTTACACGGCAGAGCTTGACAGATTTTTCTGGGTTTACAATTTGTGTTGATTGATAAATGTCAGTCTGTTACATGTCGTAGTTTTAATCCTAACCATTCATCACGACTACCCCATCTCATCGCTTATTACATTTTTTGATTTTGGCTCGAGACAATACATATTATCCTTCTTTTCTTACGGCACGATATAACTTTTCCAGACCCCCGAAAGATCCGGGGTGTTTGGCGTCGTAATATATAGATTTTAAATATTCTTCGTAGGTCATATTTAATATATTGAGGTATAAAGAAGAATAGTATTCTTATAGACACATCTCAATTTCCAGAATTGTTGGAAACACCACTTCGTCTAGATCCTTAGATTTTTTGATACCGGTGATGAGTACAGTGCCTCTTAAGTGACATGTAAAATGAATCCCTTGTCGACGTAACATGACAGCTCCGGGTCGTAAGTAAAGTTTAACATAGGAGATAACGAGTTCACATTTATGATTGCTGATAATTTGTGAACTGCGGAAGAGGTGACGAGGCGAACGTTGCTCAAACGTATGGGGTATTCCAGTCTTTGTAAAATGCGTGCATACTGTCTCAGTCTCTTTAGACCAGCTTTGAAATGACTACAACGCCCATTACAGTTTATCTTGCCATTAGAAAAAATTAAACAGTTACCACCAATTTTCCTATTCTGATATATTATACCTGGAAAGGTACGAGGATCGTATCGTACATTGGTACATTGTTTAACTGATGTACTAAAACATCGAGATTAAATTTTACATTAAGATTTGCTTGAAACACGACGTTTGTCAACCTCATCTTATGACTGTAACAATCAGAGTGAAATGATAATGCATACACTACTAATAAATCCTTTCCGATTCATGTATTCTGTATTGATACATTAATTTAAACATATGTTAAAATACATTTACTTTCCTTACACTTCATACATATTCTCGGGAAATACATATGGACACATTTCATTAAATTTGTTCCCCATAAATTGTGATTTAAATTATTCATCGAAATAACCTTTATCAAAATTATTAGTTGTCAAATTAGTTTAATATGTTAATATTAATGTATTGATGAACGGATTAAGTTGTTAAAAGGATTAAAACTTTCGTGTTATAAATCTATTCATATCCGATTTTGACTTCCTGAACTTGTTCTCTTGGTATAATACACTTCCGTGATGATCTATCGTCGTTGCCTCAAATTAGTTGGCGCCTCAAAGTAGCATGAACGCCCTCACTATATACTACTAATATAGCACAGTAATTCCACAGATTTTGCCTTCAAAATGGAGTCATTTCCAACAAGAATGTAAGTGAAAACCGATCTTTTAATTTTTTTCTTATAAAAATGTATTTACCATGCTGTAGTTAATGCCCATTTTAAAATTGTGCGTTAATTGATATATTTTTAATGTTTCTCTAATTATAAACAATGAAAATTAATAGATAGATGTCTGGGATATCCAAGACGGCCCATAAGCAAAGCAAGCCAATTAATTAAATCCACTGAAAAAACCTCTTTCATTCTTTTAAATATGACAACAACTTGAAACAAAACGTTTTTAATTATTATTTTTAAAGAGACATTAAAGCTAATTTTCCTCATCTTCGTCATTTCTTGCTTTAAACATAGTTCAATAAAAGAATATAGAAGTTGTGCATTTGCTGACCTTCTAATATTCAATCAAACATGTGAAATGGGTGTAATAATGTTAACATCCCAAATCTTATCAATACAAGCAAATCAATATCTTGGATTTACTAGTTCGACACTAATAAAGTTTATTAGAACACTCCCTTTCAAAACGTGTAGCACGGAGATGATTGTCCTCCATGTAATGTCAGGGGTCGGCCACGAGTGGACTGACTCACGACCCCTGGCCCCGAGGTTATAACACTTTTTCATACTCGTACTCTAACTCAGTTCAGTTCAGTTCAGTTCTTTATTAACTTTAAGCTTTACAGCTTATCAGTACAATAAATATAAACAATATACACGTACAGGTAAGTTAACAGGAGAATGTGGCAGAAGTGTACATATGATGTCAACATCTAATTTGCATTAAGTAAATCTTGTCTTATTTTCAAACTAAAGTGAATAAATTTACCCAGATTACATAGTTCTTTTACATTTTCAACATGAAAAAGTTGAAAAAAGAGCATTTACTAGAAATATCTAGTTGAGAAAAAATATACTGTGTAGCTTGGTCAAAAATACGTTGTTTGACAACAATGAGATCTGCAGCTGTTATTTTTTGTTTTTCCCACAATTCAAACATACCCAGATTGCATAAAAAATCTCGTACTTAGCACTCCGAGTATGTGCTCCACTGAGTACGACTTTAAAAACCGAGGTTATAAAAGTTTTGGAGTACATTCTCCGCTGAGTACTATTTGGAGTATGCTCTAAAAGCCGGTGGAGGAAATTTTACGTCTCTGGAGTAAGACAGAGCACGGTAACTCATGTAAATAGTCCTGGCATGTAGACAAAGTGTATATGTATTCAGATAAATCATTTATCAACAAAATGTAACACACTATATATTTACATGTACATATGCTCTGTTTCATCTACAAGCATGGACATGTGTCTGCGTCTATAATTTTTGAACTTTTGAGCAACAAAGACGATAAATCCAATGTTATTGGAAAACTTATAATTATCATCAAATTGTGATAATGTGAAATGATTTTGGAAAAGAGGGTAGGGGCGTAAATATAAACAACTTTTAAAGGAACGAGGTAATTAACGGTTTGGAATATTCTCTCTCTCTCTCTCTCTCTCTCTCTCTCTCTCTCTCTCTCATAATTTCTATCATGCGTGTTATAATTAATTAAAGTGTTATCATATTTTTTTTTACATAAACAAGCTTAATTTGATTAACAGTAAATTACCCGAATTCTCAAGCAGAATATATACATCGATCATACTTAATGTCTTTTCATAAATTTTTCTTTAAGAATAAAATTTGATGTCACCAAATTTTATTTTTAAATAATCATTTGTTAAAACACACTAATATAAGACTTAATACTATGGGGTCACCGGGACCCACCGTCCTTATATTTCAGCGTTTATAATAAAATATTAAACCAAATAATGCATTTCACTTTACGTTTAATTAGACTTGTCTATGCTCTCGATGTATTAATTTGAAATAAATTACGAAGATCATGAGGTAGGTGATGCTCCGTGAGGTCAAAATGATTTTGATATTTGGAAAATAAAAATCAAATACTGGTTGATAGTTTGGAATGGAAACTTCCGGCGGTAAAATTAAATAAAAGTTGCGACCTATATTAGAGGAACACATCTAGGTTCTGCAGCTAGTAAGTAAGGTCACATATGAAGCCAAATGTGTACGTCATAATTTTTAAAATATTGCCAATACAAAAATTGAAAATTTGCAATTTTTTCATTTAAGTTTACATCAAATGCCTTTAACACGTGTTTTAATTACTGTGACTGCTGATTCTTGATTACTTTCTATATTTCCAAGTAAGATTGCTTTTTGTTAATTTTTATAATAGGTTTTTATCATTTTTAACGGTTCTGATATGAAAAACACAATGAACCTTGTACAAAATTATTCTAAATTATCACATGTTCACAGCATTTTTGACACTTTAGAGGAAAGGCGATTTTTAAAAGCCAATATTTACTATAGACAGAATTCGAAGCTGCTCTATGATAAATAAAAGTATAATTAAATAATTTTTAAAAAATCATAATAATATACCACAGAAAGTAGGATTCGGACCCCCCCCCCCCCACCAGTGGGTCCAGGACAAAGCCCTGTTGGTGACCCAGGAGGCGAAGCCGGCCCCGGAAGCTCCTTGATTCTAGAGATTTTGTAGGGTAAAAATAAAGTCTTCAGACTTTTGTGATATTTCTCCTCGTGATTATACTTTAACTAAGTAATAAAATGATATACAATTTTTAAAGGTTTGTAGATTTAAGACCTGCAGTTATCCCATCAAATTCATCTGCCTTGCAGAAATATAAGAAACATTGCCTTTTATTTTTTTTCTTTCGAATGGTTGTAAATTAATCAGTATAAAAATCAAGTTCAATGGGACGATGTGAATGAGGTAATAACACTTTCTATTACTTACTTATTTATCATTTATGATACATTTATGTTACATGCCACAAACCTTGGAAAGGGATTTTTTTTATAGAATTTTAATAGAATAAGCGTTAAATCCGATTCAAGGGGCGCACCCGGCGGCCCCCTCCCCTTAAATTGTCAAAATAAGTTAAATCATACTCCTTCTGGCAAAGAATATGTACAACTTTTGAGTCTTAATTATCATTTTTTTTTTTGAAACTCATTGGGATTTTTCTACATTAGACTGATTTCAATGGTGTAGTATGAAGAAATCCCGTGGGTTCAATGGTGAAACGTACACAGAAAACCCATTTTGGTTACGCTGTCGTTAGATTCAAATGTGACCAGTCACCCACACACCCACCTTTAAGTAATTGGTTATACTAGCTATTGTTTTTCAATACTCTTCCATGTATATTATAATACAAGCTGGCATAGTTATCTTTCTTAAAACGTCATTCACATCGTCCCAATGAACTTGATTTTTAAAAAAACTGATTAATTTACAGCCATTCGAAAAAAAATTAAAAGGACATTTTTCTTGTATTTCTGCAAGACAGAGGGATTTGATAACCGCAGCTCTTAAATCTACATACCTTTAAAAAATTTTAAAACACTGCTGTGATGTCATTCCTTACTCGGAGTACGGAGTACGAGTTTGAGTACGAGTATGAAAAAAGTTTTATAACCTCGGGGCCTGATGTTGTGAGGAAAGATGATTGATTTTGACAATTTGGAAGAATTACATTTTACTTGATGTCAATATCACAGTTCAAATTTGTCATCCTAAATAAAGTACGTGTGTACCTGTATTACTTTAATCTACTATATAGCCACTTGGAACAGCGGACTTAATTTCTATGATATGCCGTATAAAATGTGAATGAATCATATAGCCATCATTTATCTTAACCTTTTCAGTTGTCAAAAATATGCATATTATTAATAACAGATGTGAGGGAATACAGCACATGTCTGAGTCGGTGTTTGTGGGACTGTGTGAGATAGTGGGGACCTCACAACAGGTGGCTATGAGGAGGGAGACACAGGACATCAGAGAGATGGTGGACAGACGAGTGAGACCTAATGATGACGCCATTAGGATGGTGAGTGGAAGTTTCAGAGAAGGATTCCGACTGAAGGGATCAGATTTAGATGTGATGTACTGGCTAAACAACCACCGAGTGATCATGGACATGTCTCAGTCTGAGTATTACAACACAGCCAATACAACCTTGATTCTCTCTGACAGTTCTGAGAGTCCACCAGGATTCACATTACTTCAGTTACTGACACCAATCAGAGAATTCCAATCAGCATGTGTCAGAATGAATGACAGAGTCTATATATCTAGTTCTATATACAGACAGTTAACTTGTTCATTAATTCATTCTAATTCTACTGTACATGGTCCCTGTGGTAGTGGTGTTAGAGCAGGAGTAGAATATGACACTGCCGGGTGTTTTGTTTGTAACTTTTGGCCTCCGTCTGCCTCCTCATGGATAGACAGATGTCACTCATGGCCTGATCCTGAAGTTGTTGATGACATTGTCAGAAATGGATGTCACTTTGTAGCAATAGGACACCCATTAGGACCCCAAGAACATGAAGGATGGAGAATTTCTTTTTCTCAGGCAGAATATAAACTTGTGTCATCAATGAACCACTGTCAGTTTTTGACATATGGATTGTTAAAACTTTTCTTAAAAGAGGTAATAAATCAACAATCAGAAAATACAAATAAACTGCTGTGTTCATATCACATGAAGACAACAATTTTCTGGGCGATTCAACAAAACACATTACCTCACTGGTGTCCACAAAATATCCTTGTCGGTTTCTGGATCTGCTTCAAACTCCTCCTTAAATGGGTGTATGAGGGAGTTTGTCCAAACTTTTTCATCCCACAAAACAACCTGTTTCTGACAAAGGTCCATGGGTCAGCACAAAACAGATTGTTCCTACAGTTACATGAATTGTACAGGAAAGGTCTGGCCTGTCTGTTACAGAGTTCCTCTATCAGGTCCTACATCATTGATGTCCTGTACAATCCTAGACTTTCTATTTGTACAGATCAAAGTATAATGAGGTCTGAAGTTGATTATGATGTAGAACTTGTCGATGAGTCCACAGCAGGTGCTGCTATTACAGTAGATCTATTTGGCCTTACTAAAGCCATACACACAATAGAACAGTTGGTAGAATCACCCCTGACATACAATCAAGTTGTTACATTACAGAGATTTACAGCTACCTTATTTCTGGGTTCTACATTTCAATTACACAACATGTACACTTACACAAGTGCCAACAGACAGATGTATATTGCAGACAAATTGTCTTGTCACATGCTGAAATTAGCAGCCAAGTTTGGTTATGTTTCTGACATGTTGTACATTGCCATGTATTATTACAAGACACTTAGATACAGGGAAGCTTTATCTGTTATAGAGATGACAAAGGTCAAGTTAGCACAGCCATATCTGATGCATAGGGGACGTGTAGACAGAGAGAGGTATACTGAGGCTGTAGGGGGACAGTCCTGGTCTACAAAGATTAGACAGGCTGTAGTATGGGATATCATACTTGACAACAGAATCTGTTATATCAATGAACTAATACCAGAACAACAGTCTGCTCTACAGAACAGACAGCTTATATTATTTATCCCAGTGTTTGTAATGTTACACTTCCTAGAGTTCTTGTGTTACAGACACATTGATACAACATTATCACAAGCAGCTCTAGATGAGCTACAGGTCCTAGTCCACCATGATCAGGGACTGTATGTACGTGATCTATACAGAGACATCTCCTGCGAGATCCTGGGGATCTGTCAACAGATCACAGGGAACCTCCAGGCTGCTCTATACTCATACCAACAGTCACTCACACAGAATCCATGGAACAGAATACAAACTGCTACACATAGGAGAATACAGATGGAAGTCTCACACTAGTTAATAAATACCTAAGATATTTAGAATATCCGAACTAAGAAAGGGTAATTTACAGGCACAAATAAGACTGGTTTTAATGTAAAATTCCTGCGTTACTACAATTATTTTTGAATCACATGATATTGAGTCTATATTTCAGCATAATCTGACAACTGTTGTTTATTTGTTAAGTTTCCGCTGTTTGTTAGCATGTAACATAACAATACCTCTTCGTTATGTATGACAGAACGCGTAAATGGTAATACTGAAATACATTGCAATGTTTCAGGGTTTAGCAGTCCCAACTAAGATACCAATCACCGATATTTTAAAATATAACCCCCAAATCAAATCCTTAAAGAAAAGATACACAAGTTTGAGATCAAAATTCATTCTTGAGGCTGAATAATGACTTGAGGAACTTTGGTGACAGTGGGACCAGATCAATTTACTACAATATCTTAGACCAGTGTTAAAAATTGGTGAAAAAAAAGGAATGTTCTATGCTTTGCCGATCCAGTTTAAAATACTGTAATATGTGTTACACATCATTATCAACAGTGTAATACTTTACTGTGAACTGCTATATTCATGTAATGTTTAATGTTTTTCTCATCATGGCTGATTATGTTATCAATTTGAATTGCATAAAAATAATGCACTGAATGAAAGCATTCTATTTCAGATGCAGGTTTTTTAATTTTCTTGAAATTTATATTTTCAGTGTACAGAGTATGCATATGTTGCAATACAGTTTAACTTTCTTTATCATTATGTTTTTATTTTTTACATGTTGTCAAAATATGTAAAATATCTTAGTTCCTAAATCTGTTTACACATGTATTTTATCTATTATACCAAAATAAAAAAAATATCTTAGTTCCTAAATCTGTTTACATATTTAATTTATCTATTATACCAAAATAAGAGGCACAGGAGCCACAACGCTCAGTAACATTGGTCATAACTTGAAATCAGCTAGCAGCAGCATTAGGAATCAAAGACAGGCTATCTAGTCTAATACAAACAACGGAATCTTAGTGCTCAATGTCAATCTATTTGTTTAGCTTATTACAAGCCATGAACAACTTCTTATCAAAGTTATGCCAGTTTACTCTTTCTAGTTTAATTCAATTAATAATTATTCTACTACCTACCAAAAAGAAACTTGAGAGGATATAATCTTGACATTATAATGGAAATAATTCCCACAATAAATAGGAATACGGTAATAGAATGGTTCCATTCTAAGGCCATTCCAAGTTTTTTCTATGTTTAGCGTCCGCGGACGGATTGGTTTTGAGATGTAAAACTAAAAATAAAAACACAATCATTTTTCATAAAATTAGATCGCTTTTTCATATGTCGGGCTTAGAATCGCATTTTTAAATCGAATCGGAAATCAAATATTCATAAAAACAACTTTCAAAATGAAAACCATATTGGTTATTTGTTATTTTTGTATTTTTGTAACAAAATGAAGAAAATGCTTTAAAATATATTATAAATTTTATTTTGTTGAACCTTTAAAGTTGTGTGTTTTTTCTAAGGTTTGTGGGTTTTTTTTTTCCTGATAGAAAGATAGGTTTTTGAGTTTTGGTTGGACGCTAAACAAAGAAAAAACTTGCAATGGCCTAATTTATTACAGGGCGCTTGCACTATAGACAACTCTGGTTCATGTCCATCTGGTTAAATTAGTGCACATATAATATTGTAATACATGTTCCTACAAGTGACTATATAGTGCAATCAAGTATTTCGTTAGTGACTACTTTTACTTATGAGAGGATGTGACTTAGACATTCACACTTTCACGTAACAATGTCACAATTCACAGAAACTTATCAAAATGCTTTACAGACCCCTGATTTCTTAGGACGAAGAAAACATCTATGGGTAAACATTTTTATTTTTAAAAATATCAAAAATTTGTTATAAAGTACTGGTTATACTTTAATAATAGAATAGCATTGTAAAACTATTCAGAGGATATATTTCAGCTGTCTTGACAAAAAGTTTGTAACAAAAAGATATGTTCCTTGTTGACTCCACTTGATTCCAGTAGATGTGTGTACATACTGCTTGGGGCAGGGAGACAATCTGTTTCCCTCATACACAGGTAAATAAATAGGTAAAACTTGTATAAAGGTATGCAATAGATAAACTTCTATCAAATACTCCTGGGAAACAATTTTCATGGGTTTCATAACACATGCAGTTTTGTAGGATATGTTCATAACCAATTACTTCTTCCAATATAAATTGTCATATTTTGTTAAAAATATTAAATTAGACTCCGAAAGCCTTAAAAATTTGTGCTTTGAGAATATTAATGAATCATTTGTACATGATCATTATCATATCTATTTTCATTTAAGAAATAATGAATAAAAAAAAAATCAGTTCATATACATCTGTATAAAAGAACGTGTCTTGGAATAAACCTTCCATAGAAAGGTGCTTTCAGCACTTAAGAAATGCTCTAAAATTGCATACTGGTGTGGAAAGGAAAATATGAAAAAACGTAAATAAATCCAGATCTGAATAAAACTGGCAAAGTTTTCACAATGAAATGAAATTGCTATCTATCAAACAATTTGAGAAACATTTTGACAGTCCAACAATACAGATATTGTTTTTTGCTGTTAAAAATTACACTGTGCATAGAGAAATTTATCAAAAAGGAAAATATCTAATAAAAGGAAAAATAAGACATGAAGAAAAATATTGTAAATATTGTCACTATCTAAAGGTGCTGATAATGACTATCGGGATCATATATGAAAAACAGTGATTTGTCCTGATGCTAATTTTAAAGTATACCTAAAGTACTTTTAAGCCCCAGGAAAAACCCCAAATAAGCTGTAAACTCACTCTGCATCTGTTCGTTACAAATACAAAATAATATTGCAAGGGACACAACTCTAGCTCCACTACAGTTAAAATCATTCATTCCATGGACTCGCACACAGGTTCATGCTGCAATGAAAGACTCAAATTCTGTCGTAGGCAGGACTCGGATCTATTGTTTACTCTGAAGCACTTTTCGTAGAATTGCATTGACCACATCTAATGTCTCGTCTTCAAGAATTACAATATCGTATTTCTTCATGTATAACTCAAGGCTCTCCTCAACCTGTAATGCACAATGTGTAAAACAGCATTATTTCAACATGTGAAAATGCTTTACAAGATATTAATGAATGGATTTGTTTGAGGGGTCAACTATCTGTACAGACACACACATCCTTGAAATCCATTGCATCCAATAATATTATCTTACTTTGACTAACTAATTGATGACAAAGTCGGTGTCAAACCCAAGACCATGAAGGGTAAGCAAGCTCTCAAAATTAAATGCAAGACTACCAAGTGACCATAAATTCTCAATAAGAACACCATAACTTTGTCAAGGAAGAAATATTAACATTTATACCAGCAAAATATGTATGTCTATCAGCAGTGGTACATTTTGTCCTTATTTATCACATGTTAACTTCAATATGCAGTAGATATCAGTCTTACAATTGATTTGTGAAGTTAGATTGAGATGGAGATGACTTCACGATAACACTGCCTGCAAAATAATACCATATATAAGAGCCACTTTAATAAGACCAAGGAATTATGGTAATTGATGTCAAATAACAATTTGATGTATGTCTGTCTACTTCATTGGCATCCATGCATCATACCAGACGTCCATGGTCTTGCTGAAATAACTCTCAATAAGGGACTTGAACGTCGGATAGAATCTTCCATAATTTTTTTCAACTTGTGTTTTCAAAACAAAACAGAACTCAGGAAATATAATTTCATAACATAATAAATCATGGAAGATCCTATATAAAAGCTTACCCTTGATGTTTACAATAAATCAACGTTTACTTGTAATCCATCGTATGACTGACCTTCACATTAAGGAATCCTATTTTTAGCTTGTTTTGGACACCTACAGCTCCGTCGGCCATGTGTAGATCTCCCAGGGAATCCCCCATCAATATTACGTTATTTCTATGCTCTAACTTCTGGAAATAATCAGAATCGTGAATGGCTCCTTCATTCTTGTTGTACACATGGATCATTTCATCCTGGAAACCCGTCATCTTTCCCTGAAATAAAACAGTTCTCAAATAACAAGACATCACTGGATGAAAAATTTCTATTATTCGACAATGACGTTTTTAAAAGAAAAATGAGATTGTCTTCAATCCAAGGTATTTCATGCTGCATATGAAATGACAAACCTGATCATCATACTCCAGATAGTTGGACACGACCTTCATGTTGTCATGGAGAGTAGCTTGGTGTTTAATGACCTCAATGATGACATCCCCAATCCCCGCAGAGAAAATCAGGAGGGGTATATCGGTTGCCTGTAACTGGTCAAAAAACCAAGTACAACCGTCCCTGTTGACCACAACACAGAACAGTGGTGTTAATACAGCAGATATTAGTATAAATTATACAAAACTCTTACTAATATTTACTAATATATACCAGTAGTATTATTAGTCATTAATCATCTTATTAAACTGCTAGTTTAGCTCCGGGGGCCGATCTAATTCGTCAGTGAGATAGTTCAGTGATGACTGTAAAGCTCACCTTAACTGAATGAGATAATTTACTTCATATTACATAATGTATGATCTGCATGTTTTCACAGTGTACTGTAACATGTAAGTCATTTTAATTCCTTGATGTTAGAAGTTCATGATTTCTCAAAAAGTACCATTCACATTCATAACGGTTTTTCACAATGCAATAGATATCTTTGTTTCTACATGGATTTAGCACATTTTTGGAAACTAATGATAATATTTCCCGTGGGTTTATTTTTGCGGAAAAATGATAAACTGTCAATTTAGTAAAATTAAAATCATCGTGATTATTTGCCAATGTACAGTATGTGACACAAATAACCACCATGATTATTTGCCAATGTACAGTATGTGACACAAATAACCACCATGATTATTTGCCAATGTACAGTATGTGACACAAATAACCACCATGATTATTTGCCAATGTACAGTATGTGACACAAATAACCACCATGATTATTTGCCAATGTACAGTATGTGACACAAATCGAAGTATGTAGTACAAAATAATCTAATTTTTGTGCAATTACAATGTATGAATTAATGCTAGACAAACTATTTTGCTGTTTATTAACACTTTACATTGTCCAAACCCAGTTTTTACACAAGCATGTAAAACAGGCAGCTTTGAACTTTCATATTAAATCACCTTAGTCTGGCTGTGGAGTTTTCCACCATTACTCTTACATCATCTTTGGTTATATGGCACTTTGATAGAAGGTCATGAGCCTTAGTCCACCTGTGGATAGTAAGCATGGCAATAAATACAAAATCATGAGAGAGAGAGAGAGAGAGAGAGAGAGAGAGAGAGAGAGAGAGAGAGAGATCTTAAGACAACTCACCATTCCACCATTACAGGGATTTTCTCTTCTATGGTGAGTTTAGGATTCATTTCAATGGGGAAATAATGATCTCTAAGTGCCCTGGCCTGAAATTTGAAACATTAAATCATTAAAAGACCTTTCAGTGTATTTAGTTTTTAATTGACAGTCTAACACATACATGTGTTATTCATTAAAAACACTCAACAACAAAATTACTTGATTTAAAAAATGTTTGTTTTGGGAATACACCCACTTACCTCATCTTTGTAGAATTCAGGCAAAACATGGCCCTCTTCTAAAACATCTGTAAACCAGAGACAAAATATTATTGTAGATCAGATTCTAAATTAAATACACAAGTGTATAACAAAAGCTAATATTTTAACTTGTTTTAAATATTTCTAATTCACTTCTCAATGTAAACAAAATTTTCAAGGATGAATTGAAATTAAGAAAAATTATCTTACACTGTGTAATCTAACATTATCATGACAAAAACTAGTTCATCAATAGTTAATCAAATATGTTCCTTCAACAACCAGTCAATCCTTTTGAAGGAGTTAATTAAAAGTGACACTGTGTTAGAAAAGGCTTGGGGTGGGTGGAAAACACAGAGATGAGAAGATAAAAGATACAGTGTGAATAATAACACCTCCACACCAGTCCAAGGCATGCAAAGGACGGCTAGTCTACAGCTTTGAGAAAAACATAATATATGTAAATAACATCTTGGTGATGATGCGTACAGTTACCGGTAATCTTAAATGGATAGAATCAATAGATTCTGAATCAGAAAAGAAATAGTACTTGAATTACATCAAGTACCTGTATCTCAGTAATGCTAGTACTACATGTAGTACATGTAGTACCAGTAAGTGAACATGAACACTGTGAACAAGACTCACAAAAGACCTTTATATTTTCATTTACATATTTTTGCAATTGGAATATTATTTCTTCTGCTTTCTTTTAACACCAAATTTTTTTTAACCATCGTCATTGTTATGAATCCAACTAGTCTTGTCTACAGAAATCTGCAGAAGGAGCTGCATGTACACTAGATATTAAATTCAATTGAGGAAACAAAATTCAAATCAAGAGGGATTTCTAGCACTCAATAAACTGTAGATTAAACATTAATATTCACTCAATCACAGTCAGACCAGATTTTACACATTGCCCCCGTCAGGGGAGACCTGATGGGTACAGCGCGTGCATAAATCACATCACCCTGTGACCGCTACAGTAACACATACTATGACACGTGGAGCAGATTTGGCCTCGATGTGTGTATTTGGATAGAGTTCGATCAAAGTCTGCAACCACCTGCAAATAAGAGAAACAGATTGACTGGACATATAAAACACCAGGTCTAGCCATGTCTATGTACCCCATTGACTGGACATATAAAACACCAGGTCTAGCCATGTCTACGTACCCCATGTCTAAGGACAGTGTTGTAATATTCTGTGGTACAATACATACATGTACTGCTTGAAAAAAAAAATCCATTAAAGAATACTGTGATCATAAATTGATAAAAAGTCTTTTTTCATTACATTTACATTCTGGATTGTTCCTAGCCTAAAATAGAAATCTAAAATCTGATAATTTTGTGGTAATTGTATGCACAACATGTACTTAGGGAGATGTTGATAGCTGTCAGTGCTGTCCTGCTATCCTACTGATCTCTTGTTCTCACCTAGTATACATGTATCACAGAGTTACAACACTGCCAGTGGATTAACTGCATCATGTACAGGGGTTGTACAGCCATGCCTGGCCACAGCCTGATGTCTCACACACACACACACACACACACACACACACGAAACCTTCTTGGACAATATTGACATGTACAAAGTTAATCATCTACAATATATTAGCATGAATTAGAATTTAATTTTACGGCTGATTATGTTTGTTTGCGGTGTGAAACATCAGACATTCCTAGCATGATTAGAGACTGCTGGTGGTGCAGGGGGAGTTAATCCATACTTACTATGAGTTCCAGCACAGCGAGTGCCATTTGCTTTGAATTTGGTCAACGTGAAATCAAAATCAGCTGTGACCTGATACAAAAGATTAACAAAGCATCACAATAACAGAACTACACAAGCTAGCTGTGTCCCAAATCATTCACCAGTCGAATAAACAATTGAAACATTCAGTGAAATTAAATTACGGTAACTAGAAACAGAAACATTATCCTTATATCGAAACACTGGACAATCTGCTCAGACTTTCACCATTCAAGTCTGTACACTAAGACTGCAGGGTCATCAGTCTCTCTGATCTGGTCACAGATTAGGACCTTAAAAAATTCCCCTAAATTTTTCAGTCTAGCAAATCCCATTTATTATACCTATATGTACCAACTAGTATGAGGAAGCTGATGGGTGTATTACTTCTGATACATGGATCACTATAACATGAGAATAGCCTTTACATGCTCTCTTTCTGTCTTTACTTTTGTTTAAAAAAAAAAACCAAGTCATTCATTATGAAACATTTCCCAATTTTACCATCCAAAATTGAGTTAATTTCTCCTTATAAAAGGACCCAGTGCATGATAATCCTGGGTGACCATTCACTTGTTGATGGTATGTACATATACATATTTACAAAAGTAATGCTTAACAACCTAAATTCCAATTTTGAAAGTATCCAATCTAACATGTCTAGTGCAGTTTAAGAGTTACCTGTAGCTTGTTGCGCCCATCTTTGATCATGTTTTGTATCACTTCCGTGACATGTTCTGGATGTGCTATACGCACATTTTGTAAGCTTAACTCAGGTATCTGAAATCAAATTCATACATCCCATAATGCATCATAATTATCAAAAAACTTAATTCATTGATTTTTAACCTTTAATTCCAGTGAACGAATATGTCAATTTAATGCATTTTGTCTGCTAATGTAAACTATAATCAATGTTATGCATGGTTTCCCTTCACGGTCATATTTTCATCTAATCCTACATAATCATGCATAATATCCTTATACAACACACAAAAGATAATCCTTCCATTCCCTGGGTTACTTACATTGCAACATATAATTACCAGCTGCTCCCATAGATATTATTATCTGGTTTTCATTAATATTAGGTATCGCATTATCTGTTTATAATGGTTGGGTGGATGAGCCTAGTTTGTAAAAGTGTATGACCCTATCTTTCATTGCCTTAAATATGCCGACAATACATCACTTGCCATGCTTGTATTCAAGTTTTGCAAATCCAATGGTTAGTCGGTGAGTTAGCATACTATCATTGTTAATAATTATCTACATTCATGATAGACCAGTGTAATGGTCTGAGTTTTCAAAATGGGAACAGACATTATCAATGTCCGGGAAATAAAAAAGAAAACGAAAGGATTTAAACGTACATAGATATATAACGATTTTTAAATTTCAAAAGGGATTTAAGTTTCTAAGACGTTTAAAAAATTATCGACACCTATTCCAAAACATATCGTAATAAATGAGAAGTTTTATCTTGCAAATGTTTTACAAATAATTTTACAATTTCGATTTTCACTTTCAGATAATGCAGCAATTGATAAACGGAATCTCATAGTTCACAATTTTTAAAATTCTAAGCCAATAGTTCACCCCTAAAGATAACAAAAAACGGATAAAGCCTATAATAATCACTAATTGCTGAATAAAAGTTCTTACGTCGTTCATAATCAGGTTTTTTCTCTACCTCTGTCCTCCAATCCACCGAATCGCTTAGCTGGTATCCAATATCAATAACACGGGAACTAGTTTTCAGACACAATTTGGTTTTCAATACAAAAGAGCGAAGTATTTAGGAGCGGTAATTTTCAAAAACTGCCTCTATAGTTTTTATCTCTATGGAGGGTAATCGTGTTAAAAAATCCAGACATGTAAACTTGTAAATCTGAAAATCCAATTGTGTTGGTGTGTGAACCTGAGTAAAGGCATGGCGTAATCGCCGGAATGGACGAAAATAAACTTAATATTCAGCTAAACTGTTGCAATAAGCTTTTAATGAACGACACTTTTTCTATCGAAAATACTGGTATTATTTTTAGAAAAAATATTGAGGCATGATTGAAACTGAACCAAACAGGAAGAGGTTCATGTATATCTAAATCGTTGCCGATGCGACGAACGCGCTAATTCCTGTAATATAATTCTCATGGTATTATACGATAAGGATTAAAAAGAAATGCCCTAATATCTTATTTCTCTAAAAATTGACATGTAATTTAAACTTGAATTTAAGTTAATTCGTACTCTTTTCTGAGACGGATCAAGATATTTCCTGAGGGGGGTGAATATATTTTAAGCGGCATGGGGTTCGGAGACCGCCGTGAGGTCCCATGTAGCACCATTGCTTAGAGAGAATTTTTAACCGGGTTTTCCAAAGGAAAAATCCGGTTATTGAAATAGTGAAAATGGCGGGCGGGAGGGCGGGTGGCTGCCAAAAGCAAATTGCTAGAATTTTGATTTCTGATAATTTATGTAAAAAAAACCCAGCTGTTGAACTTAATCATTTTTGACAAAAATATTGCATGTAGAGTATCCCATTTCTTTGGATAGATAGTGTTCATCAACTCAGGATTGACAAATGGATTATGGATACTGTTCATACAAAAGAAAACCCGGTTTGCTGTTATCTCTTTGTTATTTTTCTGATTTAGTTAGAATTAAACGACTTGCAAAGATTTGGGGGTTTTTTTGCGGAAAAATGTATGCAACTAAACATGTATTTATTCTTTTTTAAAATATCAAAATGATTTTGCTGTGCAAGTTCAAGATAAATAATAAACAAACTAAAACTGTTATAAAAAGAAGTTTTATAATTATTAATTAAAACACAAAGTTTTGTTAAAAATTGAAAGGTTTTGAAAAAAATAGAAAGGGTCTACTAGTATGTTTATGTTTTTGTAATTATGTTTTTTCTTCGGAAATTGAATATCTGAATTTCATCATTTATGAACTGGTAGAGTTTTAATTATAAAATATTTTAAAATACATACTGTATTGACGACTAATTTACAAAATTAAGTAGCTGCTTTATTGTAAACAGAACATGTTCAGTAGTGGCTGTAAAGCTGTATTATAATAGCTCTCCGGAAAATTTTTATCAACCAACTTCATTATTTGAACCGACATTCAGGACGTCATACTCATATCCCGTAATGATTGCTTGAAACAAAAAAAAAATGCCAATTTTCTACTGCATGATAGGCTTTTTTCCCTATATGTTGCTGACAATGCAAAATGAAACATTTTTAAAAATAAATTATACACATTTTAATTTCACGACAGTTAACCTCAGGTGTCGCTTCTTATGTCTCACATTAATCAAAATCTCAAAACCATTGTCTATAAATAAAGTTTGTTTTTCTTATTGATAATTTTGTAACTCGGTTATTTAATTGACCAGCTGGCCGACCTCGTGTAATTTTTCGCCCGGGGGGGGGGGGTCTTGTCCCAACTTTGTGGTAGCGATAAGGATGCTTTTGGAGATATTTTCTTTATTCGGCCGAGCTCTATACTTTAACAATTTGTTGCCTGTACTCTAATAAAAATGCGTGTATATCTATATAATGAATATTCAAACAAAATCATTTTATGTATTTTTTTTCAGTTCTAAGAAGATATCTGAAGCCGATCGAATTCTTCACTCGCATCTCTTATACATTCTCTTAATACCGAGCGCAGCGAGAGGCGGGCGAAGCCCGCCTCGCGAAGCGAGGATTAATGGTAACACGTATATATAAGAATATCAGTGAAAAATGAGAGTTGAATCAGGGGTACTATGGGCTAAAAAAATTTCTTCCAGCCCTGGGCGCGGCCATATTGGCCGCCATTTTGTTTTTAAAAAGATAGTTCGATCATTGATTGACTGGCACTTATCGATGTTTATTGCCCCTAAACTCAGTGAAAAACTTTCCAATGTTTCAGTTGAAGGTAATTTAAATTTTAAAAAAATTAAAGTGAAAACCAGATAAGTTTTAATATTGCTTCAATCAAGAAACACGACTAGTTTTACGTATGTCTTATCAAATTATCAGATGGAAAATAGAAACATTAACATCAAGGAACTGATCTTTTAGATACTGAATAAAGTATTCAATTTTTTTTTACCGGTAGTCGATATATGAATTTATTTGATAAACAATGAAAGAAGAAATAAATTCTGTCGGAATCACATAACTCTCTTCGGCTATTTCCGAAGACAAAACGTACGAAATATGACGTCATAATGTAGACTGAGCACGCGACGTTTAATTTAACTTTGTCTAATGATTTGAGTAGGCGGATCCTACTGTGTGCGTTTCAAATAAATTGTTGTACAAACTGCACTGTGTTAAATCCGCGCTCGGTCCAACGGTCACACCGTTTACATATTAGCGAGCGCAGCTCGCCGGCGCGCAGCGCCGGCGCGAAGCGAGCTCTAACGGCAAGGCGTGTGCGAATAGAAAATTCGGACCAGTTGCACATTCATTCAACGGATTTTTTTGGCGTCAGTAAATCGAACCAGTAATGCATTGTTTTAATCGTCCCAGTAGTACCCTGTAATCATGACAATTTTTATCACTTCACACTCTCACGAGAATCAGCAAGACAATCAAAACAATAACGATGTATACGACATACATATACAGTCAGTTACCTCTAAAGTTTACCTCAGTACACTCTCAATCAAAAAAAAAAAAAAAAATAATCGAGTGACGTCACAAAGGTTTGCACATTGATCCGATAGTTTTTTTAGTCTCGTTCAACCAGACGCTCGGCTGTCTCCGTAAATCTCCGACGAGCAGAGATTTACGGAGACAGCCGAGCGTCTGGTTGAACGAGACTACTAACGTAGTTGCTAGCGCTCGAGAGCGCTAGCAACAAGTTTGTCGAATTTTGACATGACCATTTATGGAAACAGTGACGTCACCGATAGAAAAGGCTAGCTGCAGGTAAAGGCATGCCGTAATCGCCGGAATGGGGACGGAATAAATAAAAAAAATATTATACTCTGTCCCGAGTTTTTGCTTCCACCGCTTTTTGCTTGATATTTGGATAATCATAAATACCTTTGTGCTCAAACTATGTTCATCCACTAATATGAAAAATGTCCAGATTATCTGTTTTGAAACGCCCCCTCTACCGCTTCAGGTTTCAATACACATCCCAAAATAGAAAGTCTACGGAGATTTAGCATTGCATCAGCCATTATTAAGCCCGGATGATAACGTTCAAAAATTGCGCGAGGTGTCCCGAGAACTTCCGAATGGAGAAAAGATGTAAACATTTCCCATTATAAATCTCCGTAAGAAATTAGTTTTCGTTCCTGTGAACATTTATGAGTGAAAAATGATAATTTGTCAATGAAGATATCTTGGATATTTTTCCTTTTATCGATTTCAACAGCATTTCTTTCACAGGTATGTGTATTTTTATTAAAAATCATCAAAAAGTGATGGAAGCAATAACTTGGGACAGACTATAGGTAGGCCTTTAAACGTATTATCTCTGGATAACAATCTTTCTTAGGAAGTATGATTTTTCGGAAAAAATAAATTATGAACTTGGTGTACATTTTAATATGTTTTACGGTGCGACCGTTGGGGCGAGCGCAGCATGTGATCAAACAATGAATTATGATAAATCAAAAAAAAATAAAATTAACAACGTAAATAAATTTGATTGCAAAATAAAATAAGACATACCTATTTTTTCCGTAAATTTCCATTATCCATAGTTTATAAGATTTCATATGTTATAAGATTTGTTATTTATTTATAAGTAGAACAATAGTTTAATTTCATGCAGATAAAATGTTGTTGAATAATGAAGATTTTAATATAAATGTTCATTGCAGTGTATCTCCTCTTTTAAAGTGATTGGTCAGTTCATCCCTTTTTTTGCAGTCGACATTTTTCTTATTAATTTTTTTTAATTTACGCTTAAAAATATTTGCTAATCATATTAAAGGAACATGGAGTTGCCCCCCCCCCCCCCCCCTTGGGATTTGGGAGCATGTAATAAATGGAAGTGAAAATAAAGAAATTGAACTGCTAAAGAGCTGAAGGATTAGAATTTTCAGAATTTTGATAATTAATTAAGGTCTTCCGTTTCCAACGGAAGACCTTATTGTTATTGCTTTGTTTCTTTTTCCCTTTTATTATTTTTTTTTTCTTACGCTTTTTTGTACAAGCGTTTTCTTGAAAACGACTCAACCGATTTTCGTGAAATTTTCAGATCTTGTATATATTGATCAAAGCTTGATATATATATTTTTATTTTAATGACGTCATTTCCGTTCGTGAGATATTGACGTTTTAGCGATTTTCAGAGGGTCTGATTGTCCTGTTATCTCCTCCTAAACGAACAGAGATATTGAATTCAAATTTTCAGTGATGGTAGACCAAAGATTGTAGATGTGTCTAAAGGCATTTATAGTTGTCTGGTTTAAAAGGCGTCGAAGCTCGCCTGGACCCGAAAATTGAGATTAAAAAAACGTCGTAATTTTTTCTGGTTTTCTTTGTTTATCTCTTTTCTGAAAAATATTTTGTTAAAACATGTAATGTAAAAAAAGTTTTTATTTACAAGACCTTTCATTTGATATCAAGAAAAAGGGGCTGGCCCCTTAAATTAGGGGACCAAAGGGCTCTAAAGTCTTTAATCTGTATTTCTTTACTGAGAGATATTTTGTGAAAGGTTATAGAAGCAAATATGTTTATTTCACAGTTATGAATCCAAGCAATGTAATGATTTTATCATGTGTTACGTAATTAAGGGTTTTTAGGGGCCGAAAGTCCAAAATTTTGATCACCCATATCTCAGAAAGCAAAAATATTTTGAAATGCAGTATAGAAGAAAAGTTGTTCAAAATGATGTTCTTAACAATATGCAACCTTCAAAATTTCGTTAAACGGCCCCTAAAAGGAGATAAGGGATCGGCCCCTAAAACCTTCTTTCTCATATATCTCCAGAACGGTAACAAATTTCTAAACACTTGTTGAACAAAATGTGTTTAGAATTAAGTGACCTTTTATTTGATATCAAGAAAAAGGGGCTGGCCCCTTAAATTAGGGAACCAAAGGGCTCTAAATTCTTTTATCTATAGCGCTTTACTGAGGGATATTTTGTGAAATGTTATAGAAGCAAATATGTTTATCTCACAGTTATGTATCCAAGCAATGTAATAATTTTATCATGTGTTATGTAATTAGGGGTTTTTAGGGGCCAAAAGTCCAAAATTTGGATCACCCATATCTCTGAAAGCAAAAATATTTTGAAATGCAGTACAGAAGAAAAGTTGTTCAAAATGATGTTCTTAACAATATGCAACCATCAAAATTTCGTTTAACGGCCCCTATAAGAAGATTAGGGATCGGCCCCTAAAACCTTCTTTCCCATATATCTCAAAAACGGTAACGAATTTCTAAACATTTGTTGACAAAATGTTTTCAGAATTAAATGTCCTTTCATTTGATATCAAGAAAAAGGGGCTGGCCCCTTAAATTAGGGGATCAAAGGGCTCTAAAGTATTTTATCTATAGCGTTTTACTAATAACTATTTTGTGAAAGGTTATTTAAGCTGAATTAGGTATAATACGTGTATATATCCTTACAATATAATGATTTTCTCTTGCATTACCTAATTAGGGTTTTTAGGAGCCAGAGGTAAACAAGTTTAATCTTTTCTATCTTAATTGGAAGAAATGCAAGTATTTGAAAAAGCAATATAAGAGAACTTATAAAATGCGATACAAAAAAGCATTAGTTCTCAACTCTTTTTTCAATGTTTTTTTTTGTCGAAAATCAAAGTCGATGATGTCATATTTTCTACTAAAAATCGGACGGAAGACCTCCTCGTTGCTCGCAACGAGATCGTGTCTAGTTTTTTTTTCTTTTTGCTTGTAAAGATTTTTTAGATGAGGCTGTCATCCACCCCCCCCCCACCCCTTAAAAAAAACCGGATGCTACGTGTACGTTCCTGGAAATTACCGTAATTATAGTGAATAAAATAAATGTGAGCATTCATCCAAATGAGTGCAAGTTACAACTGTTTCCTATATCTGAAGAAATGTCCTCATTCTTTAGCTTTGCAAGATTTTGAGAGGATTTTGGTAATTTCAGCAGATTAACAATAACTTCAGTTAGAGTAATTTCCCCTTATTGTGACGTCAAAGTTCACGTTTAAGTGTCGTCTGACTCTTTAAAACTCCCCTGAGAAATAAAAGTAAGCGAAGTATACTGTTTTATTTACTTAAAAAGCATGATGTTCTTAAAATTACACATCTTCTATGCTTCTCAAAAGTTTTACTTTGATTCTCGCGAGAACGTGAGGACTTGGAAACCATTGGTACTATGAATTGTGGGTCCAAATCTACTGACGCCGAAAAAACTATTAGTCTCGTTCAACCAGACGCTCGGCTGTCTCCGTAAATCTCCGACGAGCAGAGATTTACGGAGACAGCCGAGCGTCTGGTTGAACGAGACTACTACGTTAGTCTTTTTCACTTGAATACGCATGCTCGACTCCATAGTAGGGGATTCTGGGAATACTGGGAATACTGTACTACTGTAGATAAACTGTACCATGTGAATTTCGTTTTATCATATTCACACGAAGTTTTGTGTTATATTGTAAATGTCAAAATAGTAACAGTCGCTTAGGTCTTATTATGCAAAGTTATTTTAAATATTATAATAAAAAGCTAGCTTTATTTTAACTACCTTCAAGCTCGGAAAACAACCTCGGATATGTTTTCCGAGCTTGACGGAAAGGCCCGAGAAGATACGATTGCTACAAAACGGTACCAATGGTTCTTGAAAATTTTCACCTCGAAGTTGAAATTACAGTAGATACATAATGATTAAGGCACAGTCAATGAGCTATGCCATTGCCGATGCTTCCATGTTTTATGATGGCTACAGCGCTAGCTCACCAATCTTTTTAAAAAGATAAGCTTGTAGACTTTACATTTGTCGATTTGTAACATGTCAGCCGTGCTATTTCAGAAAACGGAGATATCAATGCAGAGACTACAGATGAAAAGTGTGTATTATTGCCTGACGTCATGACGTCAGGCATATCTAAGGTTTAAAAGTTACAACATCCGAAACAGTGCAGTCAACAATGGAAGCTAGCAATACCATTTTTCATTGAAAAAAGATTTATCAATGCATATAAATAATGTGACGACCTTCAAATTCGCAATTAACGAAAACGTTGTAATGGATGTAACAATTTAGCAATAGTGGGCAAGTGTTTAAAGCAAAAAAGAGGTTCACTGTGCACGTGTGTAATTTGCGTAAATTGGAGTTCTGGGAAGAAATTAGACAGTTCGTGTTAGAAATATTCGAAGACGTTATGAAACCGGTCAGTTTCTAGGTCAAACTGCGCATCTTCCATGGGGAATCGTTAGCAGCCACAGTCCGGAGTCCGCGTATATCTTCCCAACTCACTTAGTGGGATTGAAAAGTAAATATGTTGAAAGTAGTTTGCCACCAAACCATGAAAATCAGAGAGCTAAATTACAACTTTAAGTATTAAGTAGGTGTACAGTTATACATTGCATGTACACCGCTACACGCTTATCTCGTCACCTATATGTACAACCATAAGAATAAGGCTGCAAACTAAATGTGCACCCGCATATTATTATATTGTTCTGGAAACTATTTACCTAGTATTTTAAAAGGTTGTGTATTCACTTTTGCCCTAAAATTAAAATTCCGCTGGCTGACTTTCTTAGCTTTTTAAAAAGCTAACCTTGTCATGCTTAAAAGTAGATAGCACTGTTTAAACGGTTGAAGGGGAGGGGTGTCATCACAACAAGTTATTACCTAACGAGGTGATTAAATTTAAGGCTGGCACATTAAACATGCGTCGGTTGGTGTATATATATATATATATTTTTTTTTGTTAAAAAGAAAAACAAAAATGTTGGATGTAAACAGCAGCATTGAGCAAGTTCACTGTACACGTGTGCAATCCAATAGAAAGGCCCCCACATTTGAACGGTGAATGGGGGGGGGGGGGCATCGCAATTTTTTTACAAGTTGTACCTAATCATTATATATTACACGGTAGAATGTAAACTATAATTGTGTTCGGTTATCATTTCTAAACAAAATTGCCAGTTCGTATTAAAGTATTTACTAAGTAATTTTACGTTAGCTTAAATATTCATTAGAGAAACGATTGAGCGATTTCATTCATTGTAAAAAGGGTGTAACTTCTGTGTTTTACTCAATGTAAATAATAAGTGCATAGTTATCGATTGATTCTTGCTAAACTAAAGTACAAGTAAAAGTTCTTACGAAACAAATGCCAAAAAAGAGTTTTATTGACTCCACAGATACGGGTATTATGGAATGCACTCCCTCTATGGAAGAGTTCATTTATGGTGTAAACTCGGTAAGCAATTCAATCTGCATAAAAGGAGGCGCAGAATTAATTCTACTCCGCGCCATATTGTCAAAATCTTAGGAGCAGTCCATAATGTTACGCGCCACTATAGTGGAATAATCCATGATGGGAAGCTAAGCTGTATTGTGTTCGTAATTAAGTTTTAATTGCTATATTTTTATTTTGTAGGCAGCAAATAATAAAGTTTTAAGAGAAAATTACATGTACGCAAAATATTTCAGGTTCAAAATAAATAATATGTAAAATTCATTTAAAGTAAAAACCCCCCTTAGTAAAGATAATTTGAAACAGTTCAACTTTAGAGACGCGCATTTGGACGAATGCGAGAAGAACGAACTACAAATCAAAGACAGATTAAAACTCATAGAACCAAGTTCTTGCAATGAAATAAATATTTTTAGTCAGGCAAGCTTTTTGGAAAGCTATTACTTGTAGTGGCAAGTTACATGTAAATAACAAACGGCATTTTACAGCTGCAATTGTGCATTTGTAGAAAAAATTAGATTGAAGGCCTGCGGGGTCAACTCTAAAGTGTTTTTGTCTGAGTTTTATAGGTTATACGATCAAAATTACACTCATTCATACTCAGGCTTACACACCAACACGATTGCATATTCGGATTTACAAGTTTACAGGTCTGGATTTTTGAACACGATTACCCTCCATATATCTCAGGTATCTGTCAAACCATATTAAACTGTTGTAAACTATAGATTACAAATGGTAATCCAAGTTTATCGAGGTACTGTGAACAAGCTCACAAATGATACCCACAGCTAAGAAAATACAATAACTCAAGAATTTCTCTAAAGAAGGTAATGGATTTACCATTTTTCTTAAAGTGACCTTGAACTTGCACAAATGACCAAAACTCATGGCCAGGGCATATAAACAGGTCACAAGCAATCTTTGTGTCAAATTTAAGCTTCTACTCATTTTCCATTACAAGATAATGCCTGGACAGAAATTATGCATTTTTTTCAACAATGACCTTGAACTTTCACAACTAATCCTAGATCAAGGTCATGACACACTCTCACGTCATCAGCAATCTTTACGTGAAGCAAAAACTTCCAATTTTTCTCAAAAAGAAAGATATAGACCGGACACGAATTTTGCACTTTTCCTTTCATTGACCTTGAACTTGCCCAAATGACATTGGGTCAAAATTATGACACACCCTCAGGTCATAAGCAATCTTTAGGGGAAAGTAAGAACTTCCAATGTTCCTGCATAAAAAAGATATGGACTAGCTGCAGGTCTGTAGCTCCCGTCTGAAAAAAATCGGATGGACGACCGTCGTCCATCCGAATTTTTTTCAGACCGGGAGCTACAGACCTGCAGCTAGATATGGACCGGACATGATTGCACAGACGGACAAGGTCATTCCTATATACCCCCTTCCCCCTCAAAAACTTTCTTTGCGGGAGGGGGGGGGGATTATTATAAACGTTTCAAGTAGATTTTGTCGATATCTGTATACT